>VZTD01005314.1:1217211-1449757 GCA_013397725.1 Rhagologus leucostigma
GAGGGCGGCTCTCACTCCTGTACTCTCCTCTCTTCCCTCCCTCTCGGTACCCCCGCCTCCGACCTTCGCCGCTGCCGGGATCGCGTCTTGCACTGGCCCGTCCTCTGAGAAGTGGGGAGGGGGGCCCGGCCATGGAGACCCTCGTGCGCCCCGGGGCCAGCAAGCCTCCCACCGGGTAAGCTCCCGCCGGGACCCGGGCCGGACCGGCCGCCGCTCCCCTCCACGGGCGGGAGTGGTTCCGGACGGCGACAGCGGCCGTGCTGGCCGGCGGGGCGCGGTGCCTTCTCTCCGTCCCGCCTGTCTCGCTTCCCTCCGGGGCGCCGAGCTCGGAGCGGCGCGCAGGTGTCGGCGCCCGGCCCGCTCGGAGCACAGCCCGGGGACGGAGGGGGCACGGCGGGGAGCAGGGGGCGGCAGGGCGGTGAGCTCGGGTGCAGAAAGGTCAGGAGCGGGAGAAAGTGCCTGTTTCGCCTTTGCTCTGCGGGAGGGGCGCCTCGGCCCGTCTGCCGGCGCTGCCCCTCCGGCTGCGAGACCAGAGAGCCGGTTCGGTTCGGGGCTTGTTCCCTTCAGCGGGTGGTTCGGGACGGCCCTGCGGGACGAAGGGCAGCCGCTGCTTGCAGCTCCCGACCCGGGCCACCGGGGTGGAAGGGACGCTGGCGGGGAGGGAGCCGGGGCCGCGGCGGGGCTCGGGGCGGACCCGTCCGGCGGAGGGTCCGGGGAGCCCCTGCGGCCGCACAGGTTCTCGCCCATACGCCCGTCTGCCCGAGCGCCAGGACGCAGCTGCCAAAAGCCTTTGAAAGGTTTATTCAGCCATCCCAGCCGTGGGTCTCAGCCCCACCGCACGGCCGCGGCAGAGGAAGGAAGAGCGCTGCCAACCGCGAATTAAAATTGCCCAAAATTGTCCGAGGTTGGTGGGAGACCGTGGTGACTTCTCCCAGTGGCTCCTGCCTTTGGTGACAAGCACCGCTCTCGCAGCACTATTGCTAAGTAGCGGTCAGCCCGAGTGCAAACCGCGGGAGGGTTTGGGGATTTTCAAGGGAAGAGACAAGTAGAAGATATGCCAGCAGTGGAATTTATTAGTCCGTTAATTAAACGACGAGAACAGCAGCACAATGAGGTCCTAAGTGATCTCTTTTGTCAGAGCAAAATCTGGGCAAGTTTTAAGAGCTGTGCTGTCTGCTCGCTGCAATTTACTGCTCTACTTCACACTGCACAGACTGAAAGAAACTGTGATTGCTTCAGCAGCTTTTTTATTTTTAGTTCTAATGTTTATGTCATAAATTTATTTTCAACAAAGTAGGAAACAGCTATAAAGTACATGCTAGTGGGCTACACTAGTTTTGTTCAGTTTCGTTTCCTTAGTTTGTGTTTAAAAGGGAACCTTGTAGTGCCTAACACAGAATGTAGTACAGGGAGCAATGAGTGAAGAAAAGATGCCATTGCTAGTGCCATCGTAATGAAACAGTGTGTGCCATGTTTTTTTTGACTTGCAGAGTATGATATAGCTTGCTGCTCTTTTCGTAAATAAAATGCTTAATTCCAGCTGAAAATGAGCCTGTTTGATCGTGACCTTTTAGGCTAACCTTCCAGGAAAAGCGGTAGATGTAAGGTGCCTCCCCTCTCTGTATTTAGTTGATGTAACAGTACAGCTGCTTTCTAAAATCCTGATGAAGAGGAGATCTATGGTGCCAGTTTACATGTGTACTTTGAAGAGTAATTCAGATGCAGTGCTGATTAAAAATCTGTCTCGAGTGCTAGGTTTCCAAAGATTCATTAAAAAATTTTAATTTGCAATGGGAACGCATGTCATTGGTGCATCTCAGAGATGACCACTGGGGTCTGGGGGCATTTCTGAACAAAACTCCTGAATCCTTTGTAACCAGTTTCATCTGTGTAAACTTGTCCACAGCCAGACTCTGATATCACGTACATGAACAGAAGTTACAGTAAGTGCATTAACTTCAGTAATATAGCTCCTGACACAGCTCAAGGAGATGAATCCAATAGTAGGGTGCAGATGCACTTGTGATATTGTATAACAAAGTGTGTGGGTGCTAATCTGCTCATGTGGAAGCTGATGGCCACACTGTCATGTGCACCAAGAGGTGACTGCCTGTTTTATCTGAGCTGATTTCAGCCGTGAATTACTTCATGCTGCCTTTTGTTGCAAGTCAGACCTTCCCAGCCTGGATCTCTGTGTGCTGTTAGCAAGGGACTTCACTGGATGGTTCATAATTCCCTGAGTTGCTATCATCCATACTGGACACCGGTGAATGTTTGGTCCCTAATCAGATTTTACTCACTCAGTGATGAAATCTGATAGGGTCAGGAAAGTGCAGCAAAAGCACAGCTTTATCTGTCCTTTTTGGTTTCCATATGGATCCGGATGTGAGCTGCATCTATGGAGCGTGGCTGGGGACCTCTGGCTGTTAAGGCAGTTGTGACAGAATTACCTTCCTTTCACAGCAGAAGATGTGCTATACACATTTCCAGCTTATTGATTGGCTTAGCGTGCAGTTATGAAAGGGAGGTTAAAATGACCATAACTTCACAATTTTTAACAAAATTTAGGCAGAGCTGTTTTGTCTCTATGTAAATCATTAACAGCAACATTATGACCTTCCCTTGTTAAACAGTGAACAAATTTAATGTATCATTTGGTGCAGGGTAGAGCAGCTCTACTGTGTGCTTACACAGATAAATTGACTATGTGTGTTCCATGGCACAGTTCCTTGAAAATTGCGCATTTAAAAGTAGGATTTAAAACCCACTGTTGTGGGGTTTTTTTTTGTTTTAAATGGCAAAGAAAAACTGCAGTTTGTGCTGGTGTTGCAGGGGTTTTCCCATTTTTCAGTTTAAAAAATAATTGTAGACTTCAGAACCAATAATTTTATTATTACTGACTGCTAGGTATGAGTTTTTTAACAGCTTTACCAAGTTCATAATGCTTTATTTAATGAACATTTATTTTTGTTTACAGAAGTGAATTTAAGACAATCAGTAGCAGCAGCAGAAACTAGGATTTACTCTGTAATTATGCAATGGATACTAAAATACAGCAATACACTTTAGTATCTAGTATCTTTGTGTCTGTATCTTCCCTTATTTCATTAGGGAGAGCAGAGAGAAGCTTCTCTGGGTGTCCAGTTGGTTTCTTTTTCGACCATAATGTGGCATAACAGACATACACTGGTCCTAAACGGCACTGCAGGCTCAAGCCTAAAGTGAGAACTTGCAGGATCAGTTCTGTCTTCTCTGTTAGGGGTCTTGCAAAGAGCGGAGCATCTTCCCTGGCCACTGAAGACATCTCCATCTCCCACAGAAGCCAGCAGTTAATGGGTCCATCTCCATGCCTGTGTCTGAGCACAGAAAAGCTTCCTCTGGAGCCTGGCAAATGTGGGGAAAGCCTCTATGTTAAACTGGACATATGAGTGCTTTCTTTAAGTAGGACCTATATTTTCTGTGCTTCAACTTCCTTCCCTATCTCACAGGGCCTTATGGTACTAACAAATACAGGCACATCTTAGCACACCTATTTTGGAGTGACTTGCCTGCTGGATTGAAGTGTTGCTGGAAGTCAGATAAAGGATGTGAAACATCAGTAATGTTTACATGCAGCACCTGGGAAAGCAAACCCCCAGCTACAGAGCAAGTTGCACATCTCAACTTGTTGAAACCTTTCTTTATTATTTTATGACTAGTACACGTAGTTAAGCAGGTTACTTTGTGAAACTGCACAAACAGCTTTAAAAATATATTATTATTGTGTTTAGGGTTTTAGTTTTTTGTCCAGAAAAGTCTGGAGAGCACTGTTGTGCGCAGAACATCTATTAGTTTGTGTAACACTAGTTCCATCGTACTCTAGCTCACCTCCAGGTGTTTCAAGATTTAGGGTAAAAAGAAACAACAGTAATTAGTATTTGATTGAAAAACTGAGAAAATTGTATGTTTTCTTGTTTTGCATTTATATAAGATTTCTGTGTAATGTGCAGAGTAGTGGATGGCAAAGGGCAATGACGGCAACTAGAAATGTAGAGTAGCAGTGTGCTAAATCACGAAGTGGCTTGGGTTGAAAGGGGCCTTAAAGATCATCTCATTCCAGCTCTTCTGCTGTAGGCAGGGACACCTTCCACTAGACCAGGTTGCTCAAAGTCCCATCCAGTCTAGCCTTGAACGCTGACAGGGATGGGATACTCACAGCTTCTCTGGGCAACCTGTTCCAGTGCCTCACCACCCTCACGGTAAAAAATTTCTTCCTAGTATCTCATCTAAATCTACCCACTTTAAGCTTAAAGCCATTCCCCCGTGTTCTATCCCTGCATGGTAGCGACTTTCAAGACTGCTGCCTTGACCAGTTGCAAGACTGACATTTGTGCTTTTGGCTTTGGCCTTCATATTGTGTCCTTACTTGTATCTGCACAACTCCTGCACAATTCCATCAACACTTCTTATGTGTTCACCTGAGACATAAGAAGCTTCCCTGTGATGCATTTTTCTGGCACCACAGGCAGCACTAACCCTACCTTCCTCTCAGTCTGGATCCAAAGTATTTCTTTCTGTGTCAGTGGAGATACATCACATTAAATAAAACCCTGGTAGTAATGACAGAATTGTGCTTGCTATTGCATAGAATGAAACAGGGCAATTTTTTCTGTTTTGCACCTCCATATGAGTGTAACTGTTGAGCTAATATACTGGAACAGATTTGTATTTTCAGTCGTGACTAATATCTCAGGATTGCTGAAGATAAGGATACTAATTGTAAGAGTAAGCCAAATGGTGAGATAAATGCAATGCAATCCAGTCCTGACAGCTGTTCTTTCTGAAGTCCAGGTTCTGATTTCTCATATCTTACTTTTCCTTTTTTTTTTTCACCTTTTCCTTTCTTTCAGAAATCTGCCAGAGTAGAGAATGAAGGTGTTATAAAATCTCTGTCATTTCTAGACTGTCTAGAATATTCAGGACTTGTTTTGACTTTCCCCATCTCCCAGTTGTCTCTCATTATATTCATCCTATGGAATCTTTTATATTTTTTTATCTTGCTATTTTATGCCACTCCTGCCACTGTTAGATGAAATTGAATCTTCTCTTTCTTACTGTCACCTGTCTCAGTTGTTGTTCATGTTCTTCCCCTTGTAATTTCAAATTAATTTTTCTTCAGGTTTTGCTCCTGTAAAGTTACATCTTGGTCAAATTGCTAGTCTTCATGGAATCACTTCACTGCTCTGCAGGAGGTAGCACTGCGTTTTGATAGGACAGATTTTACTTACCACCCCATCTGGGCTGGCTACACCAGTAACAGTCAATTTCAGGAGGCTGCACTAGAGAAGGGGTGTTAATTACAGTTTCAAGTGTTCTCATGGGTACACTTTTAGGTGATGCTGACCCTATAAGAAAAAGAACTTCCTAAATATTTATATTGAGGTCAGTTCAGTAAATACACGGCTGCTTTGTGTGTAGTGAATCTTGCTGGAGAAGTGGTATATTTCTTTTTGCCAAGTAATTCAGATCCCAATGCATTCTTATGGCCAGAACGAAAGGAATTTGTTTTCCCTTCGAAGGAATGAGAGTTCTCTTGAATACATATATTTATTCTCAATCATCTGTCCTCATGTAGACTTCTTTTGTCACAGATGTCACAGACTTGACTTTTTTTTCAAGCATTTATGAAGACTTCCTAACAATACTCATTTGGTATACATGTAGAAAACCCCATATTATTTATACAGGCAAAACTGAACACATTTACATGACCAGCTCCAAAAGCAGCCAGGAGGCCTGTGACAGAGTTAGGGAAGTACCTTACTTCTCCTGAATCACAATTCAGTACGTTAACAAGTATTCCCCTGTGTCTGGGCTTTAGCTACTCTGTTAGCATCAGCAAACGCTTGATTTTCTGGCAACGACTGTGTTCTGTATACTGCAGCTTTTTGTGTTCCTCTGGAATTGTGATTTCCATGAAAATTGACAGTTTTCACACTTTAATGCTGCTTCTAAGAGACTGACGGGCCTTTAGAAATTGTTTTTTCCATAGCGGGTTAAGCCAGTTCCTGCTTGAGAAACTGGGAATTGAAAAAGACTTAAAATCCACATTTCCAGCTAAAATTATGATTTAAGGGTCTTTTAAAAATGGCTGCATTTACAGGTAATGGAAATTACAACCCTTATTCACATATTAATCCTCTTAATATAGAGTGTCTTTCCAGAGCTGTTAGTTGCCCAGTGAGCCAAGCTGCTTATCATTAAATAAGTGATGCTGGAATAGTGTATTGTTGTCATAGTTTCAGTGCGAGAGTGTCAGTGATGAGGCAGGGACTTAACCCATGCCAAGGAGCGAGTCACAAAGCTGTATGGCAGGGCTGTGCTCTGACGGCACTGATGCACAGCATCTCATACCCACTTTAGTCCCCTCATACCAGAAACGATGTCTTTTCAGTTTCATTAATCCCTCAGCTAATGAGCTGCCTCGGGTGCTGTGCATTTGTGCAGAGGAGTTGTCATAATCAGAGAAACGGGAAAGAAAATGAATTGAGAATGGGTTTTCTGTCTATGTTCTTTTGTTCTTACTATAGCTCCCAGATTCAGAATGTCTATGGGACCAAAAATTTAATTTCTTATTCCTGTAAATTCAACCTGATATTTGTATGTTAAGCTGTGTTTTGTGTGTTCCTTGGGATGTGTTGTATGGAAGAGAGTTGTCAGTCTCCTTTACAGTTTCAGTGATGAAATGAGTTACAAAACTTGCTCTAGTAGTCAAAAAATAATGCAACCTGGGTACACTTTTTTTTTTTGACATGGTGAGCATCATTAAAGCAGGTAGGAAAGGTGGAAATGAAGTGGTGTAGTCTGGCCTGAGGTACTTGCAGATGTGCAGAAGACAGGCTGCATTTTCGGGTTTGGTTCTGTGTTCTCTGGTGTCTTGTTTTTATTAAAGGTGGTTGACCTGTGCATAAGTATTTAAGGCTGGTCTGTGAGCTGTTCTGCCTCTTTCTCTCTCAGTGTTGCTGTGTTGTATGCAAAGTGGAACAGCTCAGTAAGGTGTGATGGAGAGTCCCTCACCTAAGTAATCATCAGCCATGTAATTAGGGAGCTCTAACAGAAAACCTGTTACTTGGCAAAGGAAGGGCTGAGGATTTAACCTGCAGTAGCTTTTACTACACTGTATTGCCAGAACCACCCAGCAGCCTGGAGTCCTCCTTTTTCCTTAGAGTGAGAAGCCAGACAGATGTAAGACTCAGTATTCCTGAAGCTGCTGTGTTCTAGTTGGTGTTTCTGTAGCAAGCTCTTACTAGTGACTCAAAGGCTAGAGAAAATAAGATCTTCCTCAGCCATGCTGGTGTTGTGGTGCTAACAGTGAAAATTTCCTTTGCTCAAAAAAATAAACAGGTAACATGCAAAATCATCCCTCTGAGATGGAGCTTGAGCAAGAAAATTACATTTTATATTATCAGTGTTCTAAATATAGCCATACCCTAAGGTTCCAACAGCAAGTACCAATCCAAAAGTACTTAATCAGATAGGTGTTACTTAACATTTTCACCAAGAATGACTAACAAGCAGTGTGATTCTCTGTTTGCCATGCCTGCTTTCCTTTCCTGTGAGTTGGGCTTTATTTAAATAAATGCCTGCTGATCTCATTGACTGTTACTGAGGTGTTATTGTGAAGTTGAGCCAAAAGTGTTGGTTTTCAGTAATCAAAGATTAATGACTTCTTTTTTTTGGAAGACCACACAAATAGAGATTTAAAATGGGTAACATTAATGGTTGATGAGATGCTTTCTGAATTTTCAAACATTGTTTCAATAAACATATTTGTTACCATTCATAGTAAGGTGATATAAAACCTCTTTATATTTGTGCTTTTTGGAAATATTTCAGTGGCTTAGTTAGACTAAAGAGCAATAAAGTTCAAGGGCCTGAGTACAAACGCACCACTGATGATCAGTTGTTGCCATCTCCAAAGTCTGACGGTCATTCCTGTTTGCTGGTCCCCTTTTCTCTGAAAAGGCAGGGTTCTCTCTTTGGGGGAGGAGGGTGGGGGGGAGTGTTTCTCCTTGGTGTTAGTGTTACGTGATGGCAGGAGATGGTGTGGTGGTGGCAGGAGCAGGAGTTTGTCTTCTGAGGTTGTGTGGAGGTCTCCATGCTATAGTATATGTAAATCCACCAGTTACAGAATCATCTCGGTCAAGGCTGACATCTCCAGGGACACTGCAGGAAAGCTCTGTTTTAGATTATCTAGATGACTTTTGTTTTAAAAGCTTGTTTCTTCCTTCTTGCCCCATACATCCCACAGTGGGCATTCTCCAGTGCTCACCGTGGAGATTTGTTGGGTGCTATGGCAGCAGTTTTCTGATGTAAGAGAAAATAAACTAGTGAATTCTGCTCAAACCCTTTAAAACACTCATCTTTTATTTTTGTTGTGTAGAGTTATTTTGTGTATGATAACAACTACTTTTTCTCTGCATTAGTAGGTTCCAAAAGATAAATAAAAACTCCAAGTTACTTTACAAAAAAACGTATTATTTCATTTTTTCTTACTTCTGTGCTTAGATGACTTTCCTTTCTGCATTTTTCTTTTTATGTTTGAGGTCGGTATCTTGCATAGGCAGCAAAAATACTGCCCAGGTAAATACATCAAGCATGGCACATCTGATCTTACTGTGAACAAGACATGTATTTTCTCTCCTGTTTTTGTTTCTGAGTTTGACTGGAGGGGAGTCTCCAAAATCAATAAACACTTTCAGACAAATTGAAAGAAAAAACATTTTCTGTGCTTTACTTGAATATCTGCTCCTGTGGCAGTGCTTTATATCTGAACGTCTCAGCAATGGTTCGGGGTGTTGAGGAGGCAATATCTTGGTGCGAGTCCAGATTCCCTCTGTTTCTTTTTGTGGTTTGGAGTTTGGTTTTATTTTTCTGTTTTTTTCTTCTGAATAACTTCTCATAGTACTTTTGGAACCAAGCCTACACTTTTATGGATAATAAATAAATTACTGCTGGGTTCCCTGGGGGTACAGCTCATGTTTCAGTGTCAACACAGCTTTCTCTGCTCTAAGGGGGCTCGTCATGTTGCTTGTGGTCGTTCTGAGGAACGCTTACTGCTAGGACAGGGCTCTCTTCTTGGGAAGGAGGTCAGCCTTTGGCTTCTGCCATGATTAAAATCTTGGTACTGTGACACCTCCAGGTGCTCCTAAGACTAACTCTCCATGTCATTAAATACAGCTACAATTAGGTCAGATCATGTTGTTAAACTGACGGCATTGTAATTAACACAGTTATTTATTTTGGTTGCTTTTAATTACCTGTTTCTTTTCCTCGGCTGAACTGGAGAGTCACTCGGTCATGTCACAGCAGCACAGAGCAGCATCACATGCTAAAATAATGTTACGTTGTCAGACGTGCATAACCTTGTGCTTTATGAGACACCTAGTGTTTTTGCTGTCTTGTTTCATGGCTCCTTTAGGTCTATTTTGCAGCTTAATTCCTTGGGTAGCGACTTGTTCTGAGGGAGACAAACTGGGACCATTGTCCACTCAGTGAGTCCCCAACCCTTCATTTACCCTGAGAAGCTGCAAATCGTCCAACACTGGGCTGTGTCAGAGTAGATTTGCCTGAGCCCAGGCTGACATAGGGATGATAGGGACCAACCAGAATGTGGCAGGAAATCATTCTCCGAGTCCATCATATCTTTTGTAAACCGAAAGATATTTTTATTCCTGCTCTTACACTAGCAAGTCAAGGATTGCTATCTTCTGAACAAGTCTGTTATTCCTAAATATAATGCATTACTGCGGAATTGCTTCTTTATATCAAACCTACCTTTTCTGTTGTGAGACAAACACGGACATATCCATGTGTGATGGATAGAGGGTCCAGGATCAAACTTAAAATTAAAATAGAAAGAAGTCACCTTTTACATGAGTCATTATCTAACAGAATTTTATCTTAAATTCAGAGATTTGCGGATTTTCCAAATTACTGTGTAGGTAGGAGAAGGATAAAAATTTACAATACAGTTTTAAATAATAAATTTAATTGGTTCATTTTTTCCCTTCACGTCAAGTCTTATAGATTGTACCAACTTTATAAAAGTAGTAGTAGTTCAGAAAAGACTACCTAAGCAGAGCCCTGAAACTGTATGTTGATGATTAAAGCATGTCATGACGACAGTAAAGTTGCTTTTCTTCCTAACTTCTAAACAAATACTTTTACTTGAATTCCCCTTCCAACTTTTACATGGATTTGTAAGAAACAAGAGAATACCTTCCTGAAAGAGCAATTAGTTATGCTGCAACAAGTATTTACCCAGTTTTCAACTTTACACGTTTTAGGAAACATTACTCTTCCAGAGAACATTGATTGTAGTTGTGGTGTAGAATTCTTTCTGAAGAAGACAAGTTGTGAATTTTGGAACTATTTGAGCATCAGTGGGTGCAAGCCATTCTTTGATTTCTTTGCTTTTAGTAGTTCTGTTTCACAAATAACAGTGTCTCAGGTGATTTTAGCACTTGATGCCAGGATGAGAATCCAGGGTCTTCCGTCTCATGGCTCAGATGTAGTATTTCTCCCTATTTTTTGTAATGTTTACTATCCTCCAGCCCCATATAAAACAAACCAGGAATTTAATTTTTTCTTAGAAACACCTTTTTTTTCTCTTCTTCAATTTTTTAAAAATATTATTTTATTTTGTTAAAGCTGTTAGTATAGTATTGTACAAAATGACTGCTAGGGACTGGGCAGACTCAGCATCTGTCTGTCCCCATGATCTATTGGACTCTGTTGAGACAGAGTTGGAGAGTTTGCTTGTACTTGCCCGAGAATGAAGAGCAGCAAAAGCACTGGCTAATTGTTTAATGCAATACTGGAAATGGGACTTTGATCAGCTGCTTTGAAGCAGCTTGAATTTCTTTGACCTGTTCAGCATGGAGGAGACTGGGCATGGCTACACTCCCATTGCCTTAATATTCAAGTTTTGAGCTGAAGAGCCCTTTCGGTTTGGTCTCGCTCTGCTTCATTTGCCAGGCTGAGGTGTGCGAATCCCAAGCAGCTTGACTGAAATCTCTGGGTCTGCTCCTGCATCATACAGGTGTGAGAGGGACCAACATGGTCTTCAGTTGGGCAGATCAGGGAAATACTTGGGGATACACACTGATCTTGTTGCTTTACAGGGGTTCAGGTTTATGTTTTATATTAAAGTAACAAAAATTTGGTATCTCATTATAAAAGGAGGGGGGGTGTTTAGGTGAAGATGGGTGAATGCAGTCTGTACATTCCCCTATGTGTTCCTTCTGGCTGATTTTCTTTACATAATGGTAAACTTTAAAGAGCCATCCTTCCACCAGTATTCTACAGCTAAAGGCCTCTTGGACACTAACAATATATTGTTCCTACTGGTTAAGGATACAGAGGTCACTTGTCTCTGTTCTCACTTGCTCTTTTCTGCAAGACCAGATATTGCTTATATTTTTTTATAAAGCCTACAGCTTGTCTTGCCATTGCTCTAGTCTTATTTAAGAGTACTGCTCGAGTACATAGTTGTTTGTTGTTTATTATTGTGTATCCTCAAATTAGCCACAGTTATTTTGGAATGAAATCTCTTTGCATTCAAGTGGTTAAATACCACACGTTCTCCTATTAAAAATGAGATCCAGGTCTACTGGAAAATATTTTACACATATAAAACTGCCTGAAGTATAAAACCTGTTTATACAGATACCATGGATTTCTTGCCATAAAAAGCACCGTAAATTCCCCGTGCTGCTTCATTTTCATAAGGAGTTACTTGAAAAGAAATATTGCTTGCGGTGAGTTGCCAATTATTTATATACTAATTTGCTACCTGAGAATAATTCCAGATTTTTAAATTCAGTTTGGTATTGAAGTGACAGAGAGGAAAAAATGTCTGAAACTACTTCATACTTTACAGTTTAGCTTAAATTTACCTGGACAGAAACTGACTATATTGATTCATTATTTTTTTAAATTTTTTTTTTTTTTTTTTTAAGGGGATGAGTTTATCTTTTAACAAAAGTGGTGTATCTGTGAAGAGTTTTGAGTCATTTTTTAAAATTTAAATTCCCACTCACCTGTATTGTTACAGGACAAACAACTCAGCGCTGTATATAGAATATTAAGCTGTCTTTGTGTAAGTAGTGTCTGTGTGCAAAACTTCAGTGCCATATCTGAATAGGAGGCTGTATACAATGGCTGGGAGCAGAGAGCTCTGTTCTGCCATCATTTGAGAGGACATGCATGTCAGCCTGCAGTACAGATCAACCCTTCAAGCGAATGAGCCAAACAGTTGAATTCTCTTGCTTCTCTTAAAGGATACCATTGCTGTGCGTAGAAAAAAAAAGTAAGTTCAGTGCCATTCAGCTGTACTGTAGTGATGCAGTTAAGAGACTAAAACTAGTTTTGCTTTATCTTCCAGCAATGAGATAGTTTTTCTTACAAAATTCAGGGAATTAAGTGAATTGGAGACTTCATGTTCCTTTTGTGCCTACTGAGGTACCTGTGATTTATTTCATAGTGCTTATCAGAAAAGACCTCAATTTTTCAGAATTAAATTGTGTGGTTGTAGAGAGGTCCACAGAGGAAGCTGTTTTGGAGGCTTCTTTGCATGACATTTGTGAGTAGTACACGTATAACTGCTTGGGAATGATGTGAGGAAGGATTAGGCTGCAGATGCTCCTGCACAGCTCTAGTCCTTGCATACAGGTGGTCTGGGTAGCAAGCCTTCTTACCAATGGGTAGCACGAGGGAGAGCAAGCACATGGCTTACTGCTTGTAGAAAAAACCAGATTTTTCTGTTATCCTGCTGGTTTGGTAGGCTCTCTTGGCATTTAAAAGGAAATACGTGATTATTTTAGGAATCTTTGAAAATGGCAGCATATCGCTGAATTAATGTGTTCATATTTCTCACTGAGGTGCAGATGGAAGATTCAAAACTGTGGTTTGGGCAACATATGTTGATTAATACTGGAAATAAATGCTACCCTATGGGACCTTGCTTCTGGAGCCAGCATGTCCACTGAGTTGTACAGCTGTGCCGTTCCTTCCAGAATTGTTCTGCAGTCTGTTTACTTCGAACAAATGTTGCAGTCATGGATGAATTTATGAGGATAATGATCTGACAGACCATGCAAGCTTATAGATTATAAAATTTTCTGTACACAGGGAAACCAAGTGTTCACCAATTAAACTCTCCTTATCTAGAGGAGTGGTACTGTTGTGTTCCTCAAAATACATGCAGAAGATGAGAGGTGAGAAATGTAATTTTTACTGCTGCACAGTAGCGTGCAGGCGTGTTGACACCTGATGCAGACTCAAAATTGCCCTAAATTCTCTATAGGCTTGTATAGCACAGTCAGCCTGTTTCTGTGGTTTGGCAATGTTGCCTGCAGATTTCACAAGCGGTGGAGATCGGGTCTTCATGGTTTTTTTTAAATTGTCGGAAAGTACGTGTACGTTCCTGGGAGCTCAGAGTAAATAGATCTCACTTGGAAAAACACTTAGAAAAAATGAAACTGTCCCCTGATAGTGAAGTCTATTCCTTCTGGCCTTTTTTTATTAATTCTCTCTAGCAAGTTTCTAATGTTGTGGCATGACAGAAGAGGAGAACCGCGTCCTTGAATTTGTATCTGGAGTAAAGTTATCGTTGCTTGGGGGCTGTGTTATACAAGCCTTGGAAGGAGCGCTCTTTGCTGTGGCTTGTCATCTGAGGGCCACTTTCTGCTTGGTCTTGTGCTCCTTGGTCCTTTCTGGTCTCTTCTGCAAGCCTGTATCTCTCAGCAGAGCTGAGACCCCCCAGTTAGGCTTCAAGTTTGGTTTTCTAACGCTGTTCTTACAATGACAGTGGGCCAGAAAGTCACAAACTGAGCAGACTCATGGAGTATATATAAAGACACAGCAGGGCATATGGTAAACGAAAGTTTTAGAAGTCCACAGCTACATAAATTGCTTTCCTCAAGCCACTTGTCTTTTTTTTTTTCCCCGACACCTTTCAGTTCTCTCTGCTATCTTCTTTCACTGAGCATTATTGCGCTGCCGAAAAAAAAAGGGGAAAAACGTTATTCACAAAATTGCAAGTTAAATTGTGTAGGCATAGTAATAATCATAAAGTTTTACATGTTTCAATATAAATTTTACAACCAGTGTGTTACAAGAAACAGCTAAACCCCATTAATTTAGGCTTATAGGTAGGATTTAGGCAGGAATAGAATTCCTATTTTTTCTCACTTAATCTAATTCCAGCTATTTTAAAGCTCAGACAATACCAGTGTATTCTGCTATACACCTTTTTAATTACATGAAACAGATAACAAGCTGTATGACCTCTGTATGACAGATCTAAATATTGCCATCAATTCATTTATTATGTCTGAATATGTCTCTGTGCTTAGATCAGTCTGTAATTCATAATGTGCCACCTTCATTACTTTCTACATAAAGAAATGTAATAGAACAGTATGTCAATGAACACTTAAATGAGAGAACTGAGTATGTGATAATGCACTTTTTACAGTGAAAATGTTTTCCTTTTTCAAGAGCATTTAATACTTCATTCCATTAAATCATTTTTATCACAAAATGAAATTTGCATGTACATTGTCAAAATGTGACAAAATTTGTATGATTTGACAGATTGAGTAGACAGAGTTCTGTTGGTTGAGTACTTCAGTATATTACCTTTTTCACCCTATCTCAAAACTTCTTAATAATCAAAAGACGTGAATGTTGTGTAACTTTTATGATATGGTTATATAAGTCAGGAAGTTCAGTTTTAATAATGAAATTAAGTGCAGTATACAAACAGCAGGGACTTTTTTATCTACAAAACCAACTTAGTCTTGAGTGAAAGTTCAGAACTTCACTGCTGGCAGTTTACTTTCAGCTTTGCTGGAAAATGAATGTTTTAATGACTGAATCTAGTTTTGAAAAAAGTACCCTTGTGAAAATATGAGATTTTTCACTTTATACAACACACATACATGTCATATCTTTCAAGTTTTGGTTTCTTAGTGAAAAAATTCTAGTTTAAATAAATTGCAGCAGGTTGTCTTTTAGGGAAAGAAGAGGGTGAAATTTTTTTTTTTCATACAGATAACATTTTAAAGCTTTTTTCCCTCTTCCAAATTTTCCCTGAAATGACCAAATCAAAAAGACTTCTGTTTTATGAAACCTGCTTTTGATTAATTTGATTGGGTTTTATTTACCTACTTAATCTGAACCATGCTTCTTCCTTATCGTGTAAAGTCGCTTACTGTTGCTAAATATACCCGTGTATTTTAAAGAAGCAAAGCTGTGCGTGAGTATGACCCATTCAGAGCGGGGTTGTAGGGTAGGGAGGGACCTGCTGGTAACCTGAGAGCAAGAGCAGATGCTAAATTAGCAGCTGGATTGTTAGTAATGAGTCCACAAATGTCTGCTGGGAAGTGATCTTCTTTGGGCGCATGTAGCGTGGGTGTGTGGGTTATTCAGAGTTTCTAGCATCTAGTTGCTCTTTACCCGTGACTCAAAGGAAAGTCATGGAGCCATGAGGATTTTTATTTGTGAAGCAACTGGCAACTTGTTTTTATTGAAAGTACAAGCTGCATCTATAAATTGTCCTTATTGTGCAGCATTTTTTATTAGGACATGCAATTGGAAAATGCTTGGAAGAGCAAGGAGATTGCTGGCAGTATTTAGTTACAGAGTTAAGTGAAAACCACAAAAGATCTGTGGAAAAGAAAATAACATGATAAGGGCATCATTAATAATCCCAGGGTTACATTCCTTCTCACCTTTAATAGAAATAGGTATCAACCATTGACTGTAGTCAGAAGCAGTTGAGATTACAACTGGATGGGACTCTAAATTGTGACCAGGGACTACCAGGTGATGTGATTTAAGTGGTAGCCAAGCAGGAAAATCCAAATAAAAGATCATGAGGAAACAAGGTAAGACAGCTATAAGAAAAGTGCTGAGGAGTCTGGCTTTACTTCATATTGAAAATCAATGTATTTCTTTATATCTTAAGCTAGTGATTATGTAAATGTGTACTTTGCAGGTCACCATTTCTCCATATTGAGGAGCATGTTTGGGTTGGGTTTTTTTAAGCTTATCAGTTTGATGAAGATGATTGAATTTTGTAGTAAAAACAGATACAAAAATGATACAGACATATAGAAACATGGTATATGCTTACCATGGCCCTCATGTCACCAAAGGTTTTGTGATTTTTTTTGTTTTTGTTGACTGGGGAGAAAAGCCAGATTGGGCTTTTTTTTTTCCCTTCTATTATGGAAGGGAAACAAGCCTTCTAGCTGACAAATGTGATTCTGACTACCAGTGACAGCCTTATCATGGGCACAAAGTGAGTTTGTGGTGTTTTGAGGCAGTGACTATGATCTAACGCCCCCCAAAAAAACCAAACAAAAAAATCCTCAGATGGCCCCTTTCCAGACTCATGTCCAGACGCCCACGCAGCAGTGATTTAATGTATGAAGGTGCTGTATCCTACTCAGTTATCCTCCTCTGGTAATTCCACTCCAGTACCAGGTCTGACTGAAGGTCAGTCAGAAGTTAAGGCTTTGGGGCTGGCAGTGAGGTTTTCAGTTAGGTGTCAGGAAAGGTCGGAAAGATGAACAGAAGCCCCTCTCTAGACACAAACTTCTTGGCTATTTCAGAGAAGGATGCACAAGACAGGTCTACAGCTCTTACTTTCTTATTCTGGGAAAGGATGGAGAAGAAACATTCAAACAACTGTTTTCATTTGAGAATCCTTTTCTGCTCAACAATCCAGCAACTAGACTAGATCTTTCCTCCTTTTTTTTTTTTCTGAAGAGTTAAGCATCCATGTGAAAGACAGGGAACAAGTTACAGTCAGTGGGTTTTTGGGTGAGTACAGAAGTGCCCTCCCCCACCCCCCAAAAAAGCATAGCCAGTCTTGGATTGTGGAGTGGCTATCTGTATTAGCCTGAATATGGAAGAATGTTGATTTCATATAACTTGTCAGAAAAAGACAGATATATTGCTTGTATTTGCATGTGTATGTGTATAGAGACATTATATTATCAAGTTTTAATTAATATCTTAATGCCTTGGTAGAATAGTGCATATGTGTGAAGACTAAATAATGTTACCCAGTTCCAAGTGCATGGGGGTGGGTTTATTTTGGGAAGAGAAAAAACAGAGGTTACTCTCTGGTAGCTTTTTTTCAGAGAAATTAAGGAGTGTGATTCTTCAGTTGCCTTTTGGCAAGGAATTGCTTTTCCGTCTTTGTACAGAATTGTAATTTAGCATTAATGGAGAAACAGAGTAGTTTGGTGTAACTCCTCTAGATAATACATCTCATTCTAGTAGGGATTTAAAAATGTTCTGCTGCATAGCTGATGTGTTGGTTGAGACTGCTGTTGTGAAGCAGCTGGGATGGAAAAGGAAGAGAGTTAGGCAATTCTTTGTGATCACCAGGCAAAGAGCAGCTACAGGTTTGGTGTTTGGGATATTTTTTAATTTTAAAAAGTCTGTTACGTAATGTAACACATTTTTAAAAGAAATTAGTGTCTCCCCTATATGGCAGTTTACTGCGAGCCTTTGTCACTAGCAAAGTCACTAGCTTGTCTAACAATTATGTTCTCTTTATAAACAGGACTTAGATATTTGGGACCTATTTAGTCTAATTCTCCTCAACCAGTTGTTTGTACCAGTGTGCCTCATTTTCTAGTGCTTCCTGATATCGTGGATGGTGTGTGGGAATGACAACATGAATGATTTGCAAAACTTCAGATCACTCTCATGTAATTTTGTGGCAGAGTCCTGCTCACAGCCTGTATAGGGAAGAAACCAACCATAAGCTTCACTCTTTGCTCATTTATGTGATTGTAAACCAGGAGTATTTTAGTCTAAATTGGTGACTTTTGAGACAAGTAGCCACTGTTTTTTATGAGAAGTGAACCTTTAATAAAACATTTTAATAAAAATTGTATAGTGATTTTTAAAAAGCTGATTAATGCAGTGAAAATGTTTATAATTTATGATAACTGAATATCTGTGGAGATTGTGGGAGCTAGCCTGGAAGGGATAACCTGTGTGAGGCTTTGGTCTCCAGCCCTGAGCTGGCATTGTGTACAAGAGCCAGAGAGGTCAGTTAAGGAGTCTGCAGACCAGACCTTTTCAGATCACGTAGGCATGACCTTAAACAGCATTTGGGATTAAATTGTTTACTCAGGTGTATGCATATTCTGTCAATTTTTATGTCCTTTGAAACTGTGGTTAAAACAGACTCTTCCTTGGAAATGGCTGATTGAAGTAAAGTATCTCTGTGGATTTCTATGTAAAGACCTGGAGGCTGCTTTGGTGTAGCATCTTCTGGGAGAGAAGCAGCACAGAAATCATTGCAAATGTGTGCTTTGATGTCTCCTATATCCTTATTCTAGTTCACTGCTGCAGAAGCTAAAATACCTCAGGTACAAGTTAGAGAAGCCCCTTGAAAAACTTTGTTTGTACATCCAAACTTTTTATATATCAATCTTCTTTTGTTATTTTTTTCAGCAAACCATTTGTGTTGGATTTGCAGTGAGAAATATCTTCCCTTACTGTATGGCCTAACATGTCTTTTATAAAACTTCTTTGCAGATCAGAATTACGAAACTCAGAAGTGCAGTCAGTTCATGTCCCTGTGACAGGTAAATTCTGCAAATGCAGGTGAAGTCAGGTCCTGCACAAAGAACACCTTCCTGTGTCTGTGTTGCATCTTGGTGGTTGTGGGTAGGGCATGGGTGATGCAATTACACAGTTCTGGGACTGCAAGGCTAAAATAAAATACAACAATACCAAGCAAAATTCAGTCCAGTCCATGCCTACTACAAAAAAAAAAAAAGGAGAAACAGTTGCTCCTGCATGTCTTTTGGTTTATATATTCCGTTAATTATAGTATTGTCCTGGACCCTTACCACACAGTAGGCATTGGTAACAGATGAGCAAAGTTTATGTTTTTTGACACTGACAGTGGATTTTTCCAACAGATCCAGCTGTTGGGAAATACAGTTTAAACATTCATACAAAATCCTTGTGTTTTTTTAACTCATGTGATTGGAGGTATTGAAGACTGAAGTAAAAAAATGGAGGGTTTATGCTGTCTCTGAGTTTGAGTTCTGTTCCGGTTTCTGTGGCACAGGACAAAGAGCCTTGGTGAGGAGGAAGGATATAAAGAAATGCTTGTTAAAAGGTGTTGTAAGTCTTCGATCTGTAAGGGAGCCCCTGCAGACAGTCCCTCCTTCACAGTGTTTCACTGCATGTTTTAACACAGATCAATGACGATGGAGCCTTTCTCCTCTTCCCCTGCTGCTGTCAATGCATTTCAGACACTGTCAAGTCTGCCCTTTCCACTGTGTTTCTCCTGCTGGCTACACCTACCTCGCAAGCCTCTGTCCCGCTTGTGCAGAGCTGAGTGTCCGTCACACTGCACCCTGCCAAGTCACTGCTTTGACTCGGCTACCTTATAGGAAAGCCCACTGCTGCTGGCTCCAGACCACTTGGCCAGGTTACACGTGTGTCTGTGCTTGGCAGGCAGGTGTAAAAAGAGTCTGATTCTGTGTGCTGGATTATTCTTGGCCAAAGCGTTTCAAAGATAACACAGGTGTTCCCACATATAAACCCACTTCAGAGGAGAGGGCGTGAGCAGGTTTAAAAGAAACAGGGCATAAGCAAGGCAAATCCTGTGCATTTCTGTGGCATTGGGATCCCGTGAAACCTGACCAAAAGAGAAGCATTGATTCATGTTGTGTAAGCTGAGGTTTGGCTCTGAGAGAGAATTCCTTTTTTCTTTTTTTCTTCTTTCTTTTTCTTTTTCTGGAGGGGGAGAAGGTAGCAGTCGGGGCATTTTCCTTTCTATCCTCGCTGACTGCATACAGAGGAGCTGTTGTAATTTAGCTACCAAGACTCACTGATGATCAGCTGCAAATATAAATCCAAGATCAAGAAAAGCAAAACAGGGCTCTCATCCCTCTACAGAAATTGTTTCTCCTTCATTGCCCTAGGAGGATAAATGAAAGAGGCGAGACACTTAGCAGTTTGAATTAAGCTGCTGTTTGGAGTGATTTCACACAAAACCCTCCCCAGGTAGATCGGTGTACTAAATCTGAGAATGGAAATCCTATTATAGAGTGAGTGTCATAAATATACAACTTCATATAGGTCGTTTTAGAAAAGAAAGGTGGCATAACTGTCTGGATTATATATTTTAAGAAACAGGTAGTGATACACCCAAGGTAACAAGAGAAGGAAATCTGTCTTTCTACTTTTTCACTCACAGTTCGGTTGTGATTTTTAGCTTTCAGATTCCTACCTCTTTTTGTTCCAGTTTCTGTAGCAGGTAGGTGGGTACAGATGCTGGCTTGTAGGTTTTTGTTGAAATAAAATGGTGAAGGCACGAAGGGGGGGGTTCAAAAGCAGGCTGCTGCTTGTAACAATGCATGTGCCTTGTACATCTTAGATCCTCGAAGTATGTGGAATTTTGATTTGACTGGAAAGGAGAGTTAAAAGCAGACTTTACCGCTGGTGTCACTTGACAGTCTCGATTTGATGAGAGGTGAAAACAGATGGATAGTTAGCCCTAGAGATGGTACACTACCATGAAACACAGAGGTAATTTTTGTCCAGTGTCTCTTGGTGACACTGCTATGAAAAGCTAGGGATTTTATTTTTTGATGTTGAATCTTTTTACGAGACAAATACCATTTCCTTAACTTTTTTAGATATGAGTTGTTTTCACTTCGAAAAAACAAAGTACATGTTTTGTGTGTTTAGTAATGCATGATATTGAGTTGTCTGTCCTTAATGCCGAATTTTCATTGTGAAATACAGAAGTACAGATTATCTTTGAGATTTTGACAGCTGGGGACTATAAACTTTATACAGAAACACAAACTTTGGGAGCGTTTCTTAAGAGGCAGTTTTCTCTATTTAGTCTTGAGACCAAACTGGTAATGGGATGGAATGTGGAGCTCATTTCCAGGGATTAAATCAGACTAATAGGAGAAAGGTTACTTTGCCCGTAGCAGAATATCAGTGTCTATTCTGTAGTAAATTTAAAATGATATAATGTATATTAAAAACATGCTTCAGTGGGATTTCTTTTTGGCTCTCAGCAGTAGCTCATTCATTATGATCTGGGAATCCTTTTAGCATATGGTGTCCTTGGGGGCTTGCATGTGCTTCACTTGCTGTGTGTTGGTGAATTTGCAGTCCAAGAGTGGTTACTATGAAAAAGCAATTGCTGCCTTTTTTTTTTAATGAATACTGCAACATGCCAACAAGGTTATTGAATTTGCAAGAACATTGTCTCATCCTGGACAGATATCAGAGCTCTTCCCTTCTATTAGACAATCTTTCAGCTCCTCTGCTAGTGCAATGTCTTAAGCTTTCTTAAATGCAAGATCTAACAGTAGAATGGGAAAGAGCAGTTTGTTTTAGGATATCCCTGAGTGCAGAAAGTATTAATGTGCATGCTTTTTTTCCTCTTCGAAGCTCATATTCAAACTTGAGTATTCTCTTAGTTTTTTGTCATAGTAGCTGGCATCAGATACATTGTGATAAATCATGGAATATGATACTGTTTGACTTCAGGTCAACCACTGGCACTGCCAGGATGTTCTGCTTATCTAGAACAGAAAAGAAAAGGAGTTCAAGGTATCTACTCCAGAATTAAACAGAGATGATGTGAGGAAAAACGTACAGCCACTGCTTCGGGATCTCTGCATCAAACTGTAGAATAATATGATTGATGCAATAGTAAGCATTTTTCTGTCAGGAAGTTGAATATGCCTGAGGCATCTGGTTTTAATTCATCAATTTATTATTTTCTGCAACATGGTGCATAATCCCACTACAGTGACTATACAAAAACTGCTTGCGCTCTTCTTTCTTGTTCCAAAATGGGGTACTATAGAATATTTATTGTATATGCAACAGGAGTAGAGACAGTGGTCTTTTTTTTTTTTTTTTGCAGACAATGGCTTACTTGTGAAACTGGAGATTAGCTTTCAATGAAGATTAGCTTTCAACAGATTACTGAAAAAAAAGAACAGATACACTGGGTATCTGGCAGTACTAGATTTCTCTGCAGACCCTTTTCAGCTGGAAAGCATGGCCCTTTAGACAGCCTTTGGATAAGTCTGGGTAGAGTGTCACTGCCATTCTTAAAAATTAATTAAAAACATTAGTGGGTTGTTTTAAACTGAGGGCTGAGTTGCAGAATGGCAGATTTCTTGGTATTAACTAATGAAAATATCTGTAGGTTAGGTTCAGAAAACTTCAACTCTTAATCCCTCTGCATGCACAAAGCAGCAAAAGCTAGTAGTTCATACATCAAATTCTTCTAGCAGCCCTGCTCTTGCTTTTTCAGGGAGGAGGCATTTGCTCCCTGTTCTTCTCAATTTCTAAACAACTTGCCTACCTGTTCTTAATGGTTATGAATTTTGCTGAAAATGTTAAATGTTACTCCTTATTAGGATACAAGTAATTAATAGAACTAAAGTGTGATGAGAGTGAGTGGTTCAGTAGCAATGGATAGTGTGAAATAACAAACTTTTTCTGAAGAAGGGGTGTATATCCTCTTCCTTGTTTCCTAGCTGGATTTAGGCTTTTTCATCCTTTTATCAGTGTTTTAGCTTTGTAGTACTCCAATTTTTAAGCATACTTTCTTACCAGCAGTTGCCAAGATAGGATCGATCTGGCAGGCCACATGTCTGTATCTTCCTTCTCCTTTTGTTTGTTTCTTTATCTAATTTTTAGTTTCTGCAAGTTAATTTTTTTCTTTTTTTTCCAGTTTGTACAAATACGGCTTTCATATTGTTTCCTTTTCTCCTGATGCCTTCTACCCTGAAGATGCGATTCACGTGCTACTATTCTGTCCCAGGCTAGTAGATTTTAGAAGGGTAACGTTGCTGCTGTTGTGTCCTGGATTTACTGTATAATCAGGATATGATCATGAGAAATCATCTACTCGTTTCCCATTTTCTAAGTTAAAATAAAATGCTATTAGTTATTAAGTTAAAATAAAAATAACTTAATAAAAATATTACTAAGTTAAAATAAAATGCTTGTAATACATATTTGCTTACACTTTTTAATTATAGACAGTTTTAGTTCTGTTGGTGTAATGGTAAGTGGAAACACTTTAAAATCTCCACGCCTTGTGCAGTGTTTTCATACATAAATTTTCTGTAAATATCTTTTTTAATAGAAAAATATAAAAGTTCTCAATTTCACTGATAGTTTGCCACACAGATGTTGTGCTCAGAAATAAATTTGGTAATAGGATATGTATGTTAAAGACATCTCGGGAGCAGGTTATTTCACTGGTTAAGGAAAGGTTATCCCGTTAATGTAATGGACAATGCTGATTCGAACACCAAGGAAATTAAACATTTATCAGTTTTATTTCTCTAGGGATTGTTACAAAATCAGCCAGACAGTTGTTGCCCCCCGGCCCGCAGAGTTAGCCCAGATGCCTTTTGTGATTTGATTAAGTTCGTTCTCTAATGATGGCGTAATTAGCGCAGCTTTGCCAGAGGAAAGGGGATTTCTCTTTTGGCTCTTGTATTTGTTTTCCATCGTGAACAATAAGAAGGCAAGAGCTAAAAATAGTGTTTAAAAGCACTATTTAAAAAAGCAGTCGGAGCGTCCCCTCTGACACGCCGGAACAGCGCGGGGCACGGGCAGCTGCTGCCAGGCTGCCGCAGCTCCGGCTGGGCTCAGGTTGAGGGAAGGGAGGAGGGAGCGGAGGAGGGAGGGAGGCTCCGGCAGCCGCGGGCAGCAGAGCTCCCCCGGGCGGCGCCTGGGCCTCTCTGCCCCGTCTGCTCCCCGGGGCGTGCTCAGCGAGCACTGCGGGCAAACACCCGACCTTGGTCATTCCTTAAAAATACCGCCATCGGCAAACAAATGTTTGGTATCGATATGAAAAAGGACCTTTTTTTTTCCCTCTCAAGAGAAACATAATAGGTTTTAAAGATCTGAAAACAGAAGCGATGATATAAGCTGAGCATTAAAGAGGGCTGGAGCGCCTCCCCCGTGGAGAGCCGGCAGAGACAGTTGGGGGTTGTTCAGCCTAGCGAAGAGATGGCTCCAGGGAGACCTTACAACACCCTCAGTGCCTAAAGAGAATTTACAAGAGATCTAGAAAGGGACTTTTTATGAGGGCATGTAGTCATAGCACAAGGAGGAATGGCTTTAAATGGAAAGAGAGTAGGTTTACATTGGATATTAGGAAAAATTCTTTGCTGTGAGGGTGGTGAGGCACTGGAACAGGTTGCCCAAAGAAGTTATGAATGTCCCATCCCTGAAAGTGTTCAAGGCAAGGCTGGATGGAGCTCTGAGCAACCTGATTTAGTGGAAGGTGTCCCTGCCCATGGCAGGAGGGTTGGAAGGATCATAGAATCATCAGGTTTGGAAGAGACCGTCAAGCTCAGCAAATCCAGCTCTCCACCTAGCCCTATCACTGTAACCCCTAAACCACATCACCCAGCACCAGATCCAGGCACTTGTTGAACACCTGCAGGAAAGGTGACTCCACCACCTCCCTGGACAACCTATTCCAATGCCTGACCACCCTAACAGTGAGTATTTAATTTTAATCTCTCTTGTCTCATTTTAAGGCCATTTCCTCTTGTCCTCTCCTTATAGTCATGGCAGAAGAAAAGAAGACGATCTTTAAGGTCCCTTCCAACCCTAAACCATTCTATGATTCTAGACGTGAGTCATTTCAATAGATATATATTCCTTGATGACATTTTGCACACCCATTTTACCAACAGGTGGCCACAGCAAATGACCAGGAAGCTCTTGAACTCAAAGTTGTGTTCGCACTACTGTAGCTCTCTTGGGACTCAAAAAAAAAGGGTGTGAAGGTGTGAGCAGAAGAAAGTCTGCAACAGTGCAGATGCCTTGCTAACAGTGACAAGTATCTCTGTGACATGAGTTGCTTTTTTTGCTTTTTTTCAAAAGTGTTATGTTTTTGAAAATTCTGTTTACTAGGACTATTAGAATTTGGCTAATTTGGCTCTTTGTTTTTAAGACCACTGCTGCTAGTGCAGCCTGTGTGAGAAGTTAATATTTTAATGATTGCAATTCTTGGCTTACTGGCATGTATTGGGTAACAAGGCGATTGAAAACTGGAAGTAAAAATGCAGGGATGGGGTTTTGTGTTTCAGACAGTACGCAGAGCTTGTCTGCTACCATCCATATGTGTTGCTGCATCCCTGTGCTGTGATAAGAGTGTGTAAGAGGATGCTGCAGTTGCTTTGCTTCAGCATTTGACATTGAAGGGGCATTCCCTGAGCTGGATTTAGGAAACTGCTGTTTATTTCTTTAAATATTTGATTTTACTGGATGCTTGTGTCGTTTATTTTATCTTTGTATTCATGGAATTTTTGTGAGTTCATTTCAGTTAAAGAAGAGGTCTAGCTTGTTTGAAACTTTCAAAGTTTGATTGAAGTATCTCCTGGTGTACTGCCAGCCAAAGCTGCAGGACAAAGGTAAGACTGAAGCCCTCTTGCCAAAACCTGAGGCAGCACATGATCCCGTGTTGCTGGGCTTATTCTGCCATCTCTGTGCTGCAGGTGAAGCTTCTCATTGGCCTTCATAGTTTTCTTGTGTAGTTGCATAAGGCACACCCTGTGTTTGACATGGAGTGAAGGTGACCTGGGTGGCTCAGGGCAGGGAGAGATGTACTGGCCTGAGAGTTTTGCATTGTTTTTCTGCACAGCCGTTTTAGGTCTGGCTTGAACCTGGAGTTTAGTGAGATCTGCTGGTGTTGGCTTCCACACCTTGTTGGTTGGTGTTCTTCTATAGCCAGAGGCTGTATTTTCTCACACAAGGCTTCTTGCGCTCATCCTAGTGCTTGAGTCACTTTTGGGTCTCGGACAGCCCAGGTTACTGGGCGTGTTGTCAAAACACTTCTTCTCTTCTGCCGTGTCTGAGCAGTGTGCTGTAGTACACATGTTTCCAAAGAAGGACAAACTGGATAAGCTTGAAGAGGTGGAGGGATCTGTCTGGGTTGTGGAGAGATCTGCCTGCAGCAGAGGAATAAATGAAACCTTGTTTCTTTTTTCAACAGTGAAGATGTTTCAGAAATTTCCTTCTGTATATACACATAATGAAAATGCAAAAACACATTGCTAGCCTACTTGACAGCAGTTCTTTGTGGGTGTAAGTCTGCTGATTCAAGGGAGAAACTGCTAAGTGAGGTTAGGGTTAGGCTATTTAATTGTTATGATGTGTTTTTTCTATTCATGCTAGCACTGATTCTTCAATATTAATATCATACATAGAGGGTTTTTTCCATCCTAAGCCTGTTCCATCCTGCTCTGCAGCAGAGATGAAAAGCAATATTATGCTACATTCTATTTTCTCATTAGTATCATGAGTATAAGAACCTTTTCCTTTTTTTCTTTGGGTTTTTTTTTCCTCTTTCTGCAAATTTTTTTTTCTGAATCTTCAGATTTCTTTTTGTCTTTTCAGTGCCACCTACTTCTTCCAGCTATGCAGTCTGAGTGCCCAAAAAGGGTGTGTGGAATTTGTAAGCCCAACCCAGATATTTTCAATTGTTCAGACTCTTCCAAGTTTAAAAATAAGCTGTTAGACTTGTTACGTGACACCATTCATATATGTTTAATTTAGCTGTCATTTGCCGAGACTATCAGCATGCCAGGTATTCAGTCAAAGATTAAACTTTTAAGTTATTATTTGCTTTGAGAGAAGAGGTGGTGAAATGAAATTCTTCTTCCTACCCTGTCTCTCTGGACCTAATCCTGTGGTCAAGGACATCTGTGATAAAGCGTATCTTGCTTTTAACAGCAACGTGGTCAGGATAACTGGAATAAGGTTGATGCATTAATAAGTGTTTGGATATTAACAGGGAAATGGGACTGTGTGCAAACAGTACTTTCAGTAATGCCTGTATGCATGGCATGAGTATGTCGGAGTGTTTGATTCACTTGGGGTGGACTTTTTGTGTTGCTGTTTGTGTCAGGCATATGTCAAGAGGCATCTGCTTCTGGGTATTTATTTGCTGCTTCAAAAAAAGCAGAAAAGAATACGAGATTTTTGATATCAGGGAGCATGGGTTTTGACACTCACAGGCAAAACCTTCGGTGTACTCTGTTACTGTGCTTCTGGACCTAGCAGACACACTTCTCTGTCAAAATAGTGCATCCACTTGGGAGGATGCAATATTTACATTATAGCCAACAAATGACACCATCAGAATCACAGAATGAACTAGGTTAGAAAAGACCTTGGAGATTATCAAGTCCAGCCTATGACCTGACACCACCTTATCAACTAAACCATGGCACTGAATGCCATGTCCAGTCTTTTTTTAAACACCTCCAGGGACAGTGACTCCACCACCTCCCCGGGCAGCCCGTTCCAATGCCCAGCCATTTTTTCCGTGAAGAAATTTTTTCTAATGTTTAGCCTGAACTTCCCTGGCACAGCTTAAGACCATGGTGCGCAAATGTCTCCATGTCTGTTTCTCTGGCTCTGAACATGGGCAGTGATGCTACACAGATGGTTACGGACCTCTTATGACTACCATTATTGCATGGTAATAATTTTGTCATATAATTTTGTCATCCCCTACTCGGGATGGGGGGAAAAAAAAGTTTGATCAAGCAGTTTCCTAAACACATTCATCTTTTGCTGGCTGATCCTGTTCCCAGATGCTGAGATTGAACTTAGCTTGCTAGGAGGCTTGAGGTGACTGCAGTCTGAGTTGGAAATGTCCTTGCTTTGAAGTCAGCATTTGGTGGCATCCTTCCATAGAGCAACAAGGAGTGATCAACTAGATCTGCTTGTGCTGGTGTGAGTAGATGTCCCTAATAATTTCTTTATTCATGGTGTTGCAGAGGAAGTTGATAGAAGGTAAAGCAATGCTGTGCAGAAGTAGCTGAATCTAAATAGTGAATATAATTTCTATACTATTTAGTCCTACTTCTCATATATTACTGACTTAGAAGGAGAAATGATGTCTTATAGCATGATAGTATTCTTACTACATCAGATGTATGTGCATGATACCATTTGGGTAAGGGGAGAGCAGCCTTTACGTGCTGTATGTCACATGAAGGTGTGAAGCAGGCCTGTGCTTTTGTCAGTTATGATGTGCAGCGGCTGTGGCTGTGGAAATGCTTCTGTGTTCCTGGCAGGAGAGTGCACCCTTCCTTCCCTCGGTGTTGTAGGTATCCCACGCTAATTCAGCAGCATTTATCCTGAAGTACAGGGGTCAGGTGAGCTTGCAGGAATAACTTGGATTGCACCACTGTCGTTTCTTCAGGACTAGAACTAGAACACAAGGGAGACAAGTCCCTTCCACTTTTGTTTTGGTAGGTGTAACTCCGTGTTTCTCCTGCCTTGTTGCTTTGCTTGTTGCTTTGCAGTTTATGTTAGGCTCAGCAGAAAAGAATTATTTGGAGGAACTTGGCTCTGTAAGCTGCGTGCAGGATTTTCCTGTCTGGGAAGTCAAATAAACAAGAGAGGGGATGCTGGGTCTGCTTGCTAGCAGTTGAGTGTTCTCATCTCTCTTTGGGAAGCACAGTGCCAGCATGTGTCAAGTGAGCAACTGTTAGGCCCTGGCTCAGGGAGTGCTCTCTGTATGCTGGTAATTTCACCAATTATCACTATGCCACTGGCCTTCCTATTTCAGAGGAGGTGACCAAAGAAGTTGTGTGGCAGGTCTGACTTCATCTGGTGTCCTCAGATTTCCTTGACCTCTCTGACTCATTGTAGAATCGGAAATGATAAAAAGTCAGGGTGACAATACATAAAGATAACCTTGCTTGCTTCTTAAATTTTTTTTTCCTGCCCCTCCCATTTTTTTTTTTTAACACGTTAGTTGTATTTGATACTTCTGGTTTTCCATAAGATGTAGTAAGAACATATAAGAGAACTGTGCCTTTGCATGGCTAAAAGGCAGCTGGTTGGATGCCCAGGGCAGCACCATGAAGTCGCTCTCCACATCCCAAAGCTTCTCTAGGTGCCGTGCTGGTGATGCTCCACGTTCTCCTGAAAGTTGCATTCTCACTGGGGGAGCCATCAAGTGGGGCTGTCAACACAGAGGTAAAACTGAGCTCTGCTGAGGTTGTGCCAGACTGAAAACTTGGCTTTCTACAACATCAGTGACAGAAGTCCTATTGGCTTCACTGAGTCCAGGATATCTTTGTTCTGGTTTTCATCAGTTGTGAGGAGGAAACTCTGTAGTCAATCACTTCCAAACTCTTCTTTTCATTCATTGTTGCTAGGTGGGGGCTTTCAGGTGGGACAGACACCCTTACTTCAGCAGAGTCTGCCAACAGCTTGTGTGACCATGCAATGCTAGATATAAGATGACGTTTATTTCCTTTATGATGCTCTTTGCCTGTATTTCTGTATTTTCTTGAAAAATATTTATTTGTTTTTTCACCAGTTAGTTTGATTTCAGTTTAATTGAGAAGAGAGAAAGAAAGCCTAATGTACTCGCTTTTCGTAAGTATCTGGAAAGTTGGTGGCTGGTAGGGAGACGAGGCCTTGTAACCACCTTGTAATCAGTCAGGTGACAGCTGCAGAATAAGGTCCAGAGTTGAAGACAGTCGTTAAGTGCCCCAGCACTGAAAATAGCTTGTGAGACTTGTCATCCTTTTTGATATGAAAAGCAGTTCAGACAAGACAAGGAATGTGGAGGAAATTTGAAGTCATTAATGCTGCTGTTTCTTTGTTTTTGACAAGGAGACGGAAGCTTTTTCTCTTGGTTAAAAGACCAGCTCTAAATTGCCGTGCTTTTGTTGCTTGCATTTGAGGTATTTGTGCCTCTTGCCACTGCTAGTATAGTTATGGCAGTTCATGTTATAAGGTAGTCTGATATATCCTATTTCTTCCTGCGTGGGTTTTGTAGGCTCTGCTGAGTGTGCAGCTGGCTCAGGCATGTCTACAAAATCTTGCAATCACTGTTGTGATGCCCCATCAGTACTTACAGAGCAGCCTCAAGCATGTGTGAATTGAGTTATCTCCGAGTAGCATTTAAAGCTCCCAAGCAGCAGATGCCTTCATTCTCTTGGTGATGTTTTCTCATGGATAACATATAACGCCATTCCCATGGCTTCCAGTCTGCTGACAGGAAGGTCTTGATTTTACTCTGTAAAGTCCATAATGGTCCTGACTCCTGCCTGTTTCCTGTGTCCTAAGCCAGTGCCACACATCAGTAAAATGCCCACAATAATAATCCCTGATTTCAGTGTGTGTGATAAAGAGGGAGGGTATTTGGCTGCTTCTTCTCTCATCTGATACTGTCTGGGCGTGTTGACATGCCTGATTTATCAAGATTTTCTTCATAATGTGCTCTAGTTTGCACTGTATGAGGCCTATATCCTTTTTGGTTTTGAGAGATTTAAAATCCTTTAAGTATCACATATCCCTACAGGATACATTAAAAAGAATTTTAAATCGAAACTAACTTAATAAATGGAGTGTGCTGGCATATAAAAATCATTAAAACACTTCTGTTCTTACTAGATAAATCAGGATCCCACTTCAGAGTCCTCCTAATCAGCTGTTTGAGGTTGTATGTGTATTTATCCGTGCTAACATCTGCAGTGTTCTTTTTGGTCAGACTTTCTGGAGGTCTCTCACCTCCACAGCAGAATTGGAGTAGGGTTTATTACTTAAATTTATGATTTGCTTTTAATAAACCAAAATACTTGAATTTTAGTTTAAACCAAGAAGTACTTGATTCCTGTGTCATTTTGAAAGAAGAGAATATGACAAAAGTGAGAGCAAAGTACTTGTGGTTCTCATAAGAAATTTAATTAAGCAAATCAGCACCAGAAAAATACACAGGAAGTCAGCTGAAGCTCTGAGATTTCCTGATAAAAACATGTGTGGCATCTCAGAAGTACAGGGTCTGACAACAGTTTAGACTGTTACGTTGAAGTTGGATATTTCTTTATTTCATTGACACTGCATTTTTGCTTCATTAACCTTCATTTAATATACTGCTGTATGTGATTTCTTGCTGTGTGATGGAGTGTGTATTAAGATCAAATTATAAATGCTAATTAAGATGATTAGGGAGGTTAAGGAATGTCCTGGCATTCCTGATTCTTTTTCTTTGCGAGTGAATGTAAACTGTGTCTCAAAAAATGCATTGTTAGATCTTTTAGGGGATTTTTTTCTAGTTCTAAAGAGAAGCTTATCAGCCCTGTAGTTCAGATGATGGCTTCTTCTATGACATGTAGTTTTCCACAGTTAAAACTTACAGAATAACTGTAGAAAAATAATTTTCTACACTGTAGAAAACTGTAGAAAAAATACCTTATTTAAAAATAAGGGTAGACTGACGCCTTTTGTGTTCTAGATCAGGCAGTCCAAAGTAAATTGTCTTCTTTATCTTTCAGTATATCAGCAGATGTGGACTTTTGAATATATAGGGAACAGTGGGCACTGGACTTGGATACAGCCTTCCCCTCTCTGCCCCAGGCAATTTGATGTAAGGTCAGCCATGATAAGATCACGAGTGTTTCTCCAAGGGCAAGTGAACTTGAGAGGAAGCACAGAGGCACTTCCCCTTTTAGGAGAGCTCGATGCAGCTGGAAAATAAATGGCTTTTGTAGTCCCACCTACCGTGCTGTGTGTCTCTCCTGCCTGGGTCCTTGTAGCTGAAGAAGCTAACTGGGTTTCAGAAGCATGAATACCTTCTAGCCTGCAACCTGTAAAGACGTTGGGGTAGTTGCCATTGATTAATTTAATTTCTGCCTAGAAATACATGTTTCTAATGTTTTGAGAAACCTTTTGGATCTAAAGGGTGCTTTGGAACTGGGTCAAGATGCCTCTTTACTCTGGTCAGAGCCTTTAACTTTTTGTCTGTGGCCTTTTCTTTGGTACATTAAGGTTTTCTGCAGTATCTGTGATCTTGTCACCGTTTGCAGACAGATGAGCAGAGGTAGGTGGAATAACATAGGCGTAATTCTGCAAGTTCTCCCTTAATGGCTGTTGCCTGCCTGTTTTTGTGGGATCTGTTTGTATCAGGGTGAATAGGTGAAGTGAGCTTCAGTGGTGTATTCTTAGAGCATTGTCACTGAATGAGGAATGATGATCTATCAGCTCACAGTTACAGGTGTTAGTGTTCACCATGCTTGTACTTATTTAAGCAGGTAATCATGCTAAACAATTCTTCCCCATCTGCACCTCAGATGGACTCTGGTTTAAAGCTGTTTCTAGTTGTAACAGGTATTGGTAGGAATAATACTCTATATTAATGTTAGTGGTATTCCACTGAATTGCCCACTGGCTTCTAAGCGTGTTATAAAATTTAGGAATTAGCCAGCACAGTAAATCACCACAGAATTTCATTAACAATATATGTTGTTTCTCTTATGGTTCTTTCAAAACTATTCCATCTTCTGTGGGAATAAGGCAAGCACTTTACTGCAAGGACCGCTAATCCACAGTCTTCAAGCCACTAGAGAGCAATTCTCAGTAAGTGGTAGTGAAGTTAAAAGCCTGTGGACGCAAAAACAGAGCACAATCTGGGATACCTTCACTCAGCAATACAATGCAAATGCACCTTGAATTTGCATCTTAGTTGACAGTGCAAGTCAACACAGGAGAGTCTATAAATCAGTGTTGCTAAGCAATAAACTTTTATATTTGTTTATTTAAATAGCCTTATTGAAGGGGATTGTTGAGAAGAGGTTAAGAAAGGACAACCACACTGAAATCTGAACAGCACCTATAATTTCGGGGGACATAACATGCAGTGCAAGTGTTTCTGGGATAAGCTCAGGCTTGAGAAACCATACCTTTAGTCATTGACCCCTCTAGAAAAAAATCATCTGCTCATTACTGTTGTGATTCACTGTTAATAAGCATGATAAAGACTACTGTCATTATTGTGTGATAATAAAACCTATTCGAACTGGCAAGGTCCCTTTCCAGACGTAGAGAGCTCATCATGGAGTTGTGGCATCCTCACAAAACCACAGCTAACGGGTAGTAGAGTGAGTGTATCTGAAGGATGCCTGTTTGCTCACAACACGCAGAAGGCCAGCAGTGCTTCCAGCCTGCTTGGAACTACTCTTGCCTTGTTTCATGACAGTGTTTTCCACAGCTGAGCATGGTTAGTAAGAATCCAGTTAGCCAACATGAACCTGACTATAACTTCATGTTGAATAATGCTGAGAAATCTCATTAGTTGTCTTGCCAGAGATCTCAACCTTGTGTTTTTCGCAGTTCAGCCATAGTATTTGCCCTCTGCAGAGAATTCAGTGTGGCAGTGGCTAGTCTGCATGGTTGTAGGCTGCTGTCTGCTTAACTGAGTATCTTTAACAGCTCAGTGAAGATTTGAGAGCACAGAGAACTGAACAGAGTGCCCTGGCAACAGGGCTTGGGCATTTTACAGTATAAGCATCAGTATTTTGGTTTTCTCTCTTAAGTACATTTGGGATGTTAGCATGGGTGGCTTTGGCGTTTTCTTTGTTTGGTTTGTTTTTTTTAACTAACCAGTGCCATTATGCTTAAGCATGAATAACATAAAAATAGTATAGTTCTCTTTTCCCGTTGAAACATACCATGCAAAGCAGCCTGATTTAGTCACAGATGAAGGAATTGGATGATATTTCAGATGAGCACGAGCAATGTGATGTTTTCCTTAGTGTTTTCTTTATTTTAATATTATTGTTGCTTGGAATGGAATGAGACTAATAGCTCAGTACTTGATAAAAGGGGGAAAAACATTGCAAGTTTGTGGATAATGAAGGAAGAAGTCAAAAATACTGGTAGGGGCAGGATTGGATGGCTGTTCACTGAATGCTTTGCACTACTGCATTATTTTTTCCCTGAAAGTCAGTTTAACAGCAATCTTTTGATTTTGGTCAGCATGAAACTGGCAGGCAATTTTAGCTGAGGTGCTGGTAGTTAAACATATTTGAGTCCTAAAGCCTAGATGTTTATTGCCTTTATTCGTATTTTGGTTCATCTGCAGCTTCTCTTCTGACAGATGTCACTGGGAAAAGAGCAAAGCTTCACCATCCCTACCTAGAGTGCTGTTTTTCTACTTTGCTTTTCCAGACCACATTTTTTTGAAGATTAAGGTTCTTACTCATCCTCCAGCATGAATTGTTCGTGGCCTTTTGTTTTGATCACATCTCCCAAGCTAAAGAGTTAAAACTATTTGTGTATCTCTTACTGAGAGATGTGATATCACTGCATTTTAAGATTGCAGGATTTTACCTTTCCAGAACAGAATTTATCTGTGCTTTCTTGCCTTTAACCACCAAAGACTTCTGTTTTTCTTCAGCATGTGATTCAGCAGGTGAGGCAAATAATTAAATAATGTTAACTACTCTCCCACTTCATTCCTCTTTACTGATATGCAACCCAGTGGAGTTGTATGGCATGGCACCAGCTCGTAGTGTGGTCTTTGCCACACACTGAATGTGTGGGTGGTATCTCAGAAGTCCTGTGATACAGCTATTAGTGCTACAGACCTTGCAGTGCTTTTTCATGCAGTGTTTTCATTAACTGCAGCGGGCATGTACCCAAATCTTGAGATCTGCTGCTTTTTAAAAGATTTTCTTTAGGGCTTGTCTTCTGCTTTGTTTTGGGAACTGATACAGGTAGATCTGGGCTCCCTAGTGCGGCAGTGGTTACTAAGTGTAAAAGCATTTGCAGGCTCCAGTGTTATCCCTTGATCAATTAAAGCCACCCCATGTGGTCCATCCCTGCTTTCACTCCAAGAGAGGGCTTCATAAAGTAGCAGAGCACTGCGTGCTCATGGGGAGCACTGCATGGCCCATGCCCTACGGGAGGTCAGGTTAGAGTGCTTCTGGCTTCTTCTGGCCCTAAAAATGACTCTGTTATGAAACTGGTATCTCAGCTGCTCTGTACCAGATCTTGAGGGAATGCCTTTGGAGGCAATTAGGAGAATTAGGCTTTTGTTGGAGGACAGTACACTATGATTCTTAATCAAAAGTGTGGGTGATGTATAAAAACAATATTATTTGAGGATACCAGCCGTAGGCTAACAAATCATTTGGCCTTCCTGTCGGAGGGTGAGCTCTCAGTAGCTCATCTGCATTGTGTCAGTGCAGGAGTCCAAGTCCTGGCTGGGCAGAAACCTGTTTTCTCTTGTTGGGCAGCTATGCAATGTTTCACAAGGACTGGAGTGGACAGCTCTCTGCTCTGTGTTGGGACATATTTCAGCCTCTCATGAAATGGGTCATGTATGGGGAGATGCCCCTGGTAGCAAATTTTATAACAGCTTATTCACTGGCACATCTGAGACTGGGAAACTGCAGCCCAACACTTTTTAATGATTGGTTAAGTTCGTGAAAAGTGATTGATTAAGTGATTGGTTTAGTGATTGGTTAAGTGAAAAGTTTGAAATTAGATGATGTTGGGAACTACTTCTATTGGACTGTATAATCTCACATTGACTTTTGTTTATTTTTCTTTAACTTCACCCTTGGGCAACCATGGTCGTATACTTCCATCTCTGCTTCCTCCTCTGTAGATGTGCTCATTCTATTTGCTTCTGGTCTTTTTTTTCTTCTTTTCTTCTGGCAAAGAAACTTTGTTTTTAAAATACATAAGGCTGTAGGGTTTCTCATGAGTAGAATCAAATGGAAGATCAAAAATATAATTAAATAACTTTGTTTCTTTGCCAGAAACAAATTATTTTTTCTTGTCTATTTTGAGTGACTTTATCATGCCTGCAAGGAAATAATTTCCATTGTGTCTGTCAGTGTGATCCTGCCTTAAAAATGGAATGATCTTTTAGAAGTAATATGAAGTTCAAGTAAATGTTTGAAAAGAGAAAGACATAAAATAATTACATACTATAACAGCCATGGAATTCAGAGTAAAGACTGCTAAAAACAAAGCAGCAACTTATTTTAAAAAATAGAGTAATGTAGAGAACCCCGGATGTTGCCTGAGCCATATCTGCTAGTAATCTAGTTCATTACATCTTAGTGTCTGCTGAAGATTTCAGATCTTTAGAAAGTGTAATATTTGTGTAATATTAGTAATGTTACCAAAATGTTGTAAAATAATACTGGAAACAAGTTACTACAATAGTAATGCATTTTAGACCTGTAACTTACTTACTGTATGACACATTTAAAGGTTTATGTTACCTATGTTGCACATAATTGTAACAAATTGGTATATTTAGCCTGGGATAGACAAAGTAAACTTGAGGATGTTCTTTGATATTTTTGTTTTTAATTTGTTGAATTGGTTAATTTAAATGTTATAGATGACAAAGTGGAATGGAGTTCTAGTTACCATGTAAGGCCGTGTGGGTGGATTCCTGCCCCTTTAGTAGTTATAGGCATTATCACGCTCTTCTGGTGTCTGTTCTCAATCTCTCCAGATTTTGTTTGACTTTTGATTTCCAGAATTTTCAGAATTCTTGACGTGCCTTTATCTTGCTGCTGATCTGTTTATATTTACTTTACATTTGCATCGTGTTACAATTTTTCTGAGCTGCTGCATCTAGAAGCTGAAATGATTTTACTTACAAAGAAGGAACTTGGCGTGCTGTTAATTCTGGTATAGTGGTTGTCTCTTTCGTAGCCTGTGGTCTGGGTTTTCTTTGCTTTGCCATGAGCAACAAACAAAGACTGAAAAGGAAACATTCTCTGAAAGGTATCTCCTTCACAAGTTAGATCACTGAGCAGGAGTGACTTCTACCCTGCTATGACTTGATGGTTTGGAATATGAGGTTTGTGCCTCAGGGCTGGGCCTCTGGCTTTGCAAGTTGCCGGGGTAAAGGGAGCAAGTGAGTGAACATACTCATCTGCATTTTTTTCTTGCCTATGTGCACAGATTTCCCCTCAAAAGCCTATAGGAGTGCAATCACCTGAAAGTCAAGAATGTTTATTCGCATGTTTCCTGTTTTTCACCCGAGGGATGCTGTGTCTCTATTCACTCATCACTGAGCACTCACATGTTGGTTTATTTCTCCTAATTATGAGATGGGATGTACACAACTGCCACAGAAAAACTCTGTGCCTGTTCGAGCCTCTTGACCAGACTGCAAATTGACTTGACCAGAGTGTGCTAGTTGTCCATTATATCAAAAATGAGTGTTTCCCATAATTCTGCTATATGCTGAGTTCATTTATTTTTTGGTTTGTTTTGGGTTGGATTTTTCTTTGTTTTTATTGTTGGGTGGGGGCTTTTGGGTTTCTGGGTGCAGTTGTTTTCTCCTTTTTTTTTTTTTCGGTTTTTTCCTGCTGTTTTGGGCGGGGGTGTGTGCGCACGTGTGTGTTTGTGCTTTTGTTGTTGTTCTTGCTTGTTTAAAATGAATGGTTAGAGAGAGACTTGGCGTAGAAAGGAACAGATTCTACAAACTGGTGAATTATGGAGCACTTGCCAAAGTCCTGCTGACATGCATGGAATGAAGTCTGTCCTGCTCCTGTTAAATTGCCTTTGTTTTACAGGGCAGAGAGGATTATTTATTGGGAATGGTGGAAATGGGTAGGATTTCACTGTTTCACTTTCAGTTTTTTCTTTTTCTGTGTGTGTCTTAGACCTTATCTGAACAAAGGCAATCTGCATAGCTTTGCCATGGGCGTGGAAGTCTCAGGACCAGTGCTGTTCAAAACAGAGATCACGTTTTACTAGGATGGGATTGTAAAGTCCAGGTTACATCTTGTTGCTTGGTAGTTATATATTAATAAATTGTAGGTCCAAAGGCCTTGTGTTACCTTGTCTTGAAGTTCATAATCTGATGAAACTTTTTTTCATTTCTCTTGCATTTCTTCTGTGCTGAACTACAGAAACACTGGTCTTGTTGGTCAGTTTCTTTTTTTTTCCTTTTCCATTTTGAGAAACTGCTGCTTTAACTGAGAACAGTGCTGGTAGGTTATTTATATATTCTGCCTAATTGTTTCATGATTATATGCATTTTTTCCAACTTACAGTTAAGTGAGAAGAACTAGTTCAAGCCTCAGCAAAAGCCACTGTGCATTTGTGTATTAGAATCCGCTGCTTGTTTTCACTGTCTCTGTCTCAAGGATTGAATGGAAGCATTCATGTAACCATGAGTTAAACCTGATCATAGATCTGAAGTGCTCCCGCTTGTAGCTTCTCCTGCAGACTAGAAGCAGGTACAGGGTCATAACAGGTATCTCAGTAGTGAGCACAGTGAAAGATGTTTGTGAAGAGAAGATGGCTGTTGAACTAAATAGGTTGAATTTATCTCACACTGAAGAATGGTATGCAACTTTTTTATAGTATGTTGTGTTTATAGCATGGAAAGTACCCTTGCTTCCCATGCTTAAAACAGGCTTTTAAATCACTCACTTTCTTTGCACGTTATTTTAGTGAGGTAACAATAAGGCTTTTATTACAGAGTGCTTTTGTATTGTCCTTTTATAACCATTGTTGCTCTGACAGAGAAAGATGAATTCTTTTTCTCAGTCACATTCAATAGTATTAACAGGCTTCTAGGCACCTTCTGACTGCAGTTGCTGGAGCCTGTCAGAAAAAGCAGCTGCTCATGTCAAATCCAAGGTAGAGCTAGATCTGTGGATTTCAGTCTATGATTCATGGAGCTACATTCTACTACTGAGATGTTTCAGAAAGTTGCCTAGGAAATGCAAATCTGTGCCACATATCACTCCACAAATGTGAACTGCAGAGAGATCTGCTTCCACTGAAATAGCTGGAGATCTGTCATTTGGAAAATGTTGAGAACCAGGCATTTCAAGCAGTCTCAGTGAGAATATGTAAGTCACTATTGTGGAAAAGTTCGTATGAGGTCACCTGAACTGTTGCTAGGTTAGAGAGACTGCAGTGGAATGTTTTCCCTTTTCCTTTCTCTGATGTCTCTGAAGGAAACAGATCTGCCCTGTCCTTTCTGCACAAAAGAAAAGGAGGATTGTAGTATTTAAAAGGCCCTGTCTGCAAAATGCCAAAAAGAATATGCATTGTTACATGGAGTTAAAGTGAACATCGCTGGTCAGTGTGTAGCTGATGCTTTTGTTGGTGTGATGCCTGATTTGCTGACACACTGCCCCCCTCCCACCCCCGGCCCCAAGCAGTTTTATGCAAGGTCTGTAACTGCAGAATTGGCTGTGGAGTACTTAAAAAGTTTTTAAAAATATTAAAAAATTAAAATCACACTCTCATTAGGGTGTCTGACTTTGTTTGTCTCTTCCTGTAGAAAACCACAGGCAGGTTTATGTTATTGCCAGGGAGCAGACAGATACCTTATATAGCATACTCCCAGTTTACTTCCAGCTCTTTCTTTAGCTTCAGAATTCAGTCTCTCTCCGCTTCTTCCCTAAAGTTTCAAGTGTCTACATCTTCAGTTGATTTCAGTTTCATGGTTATTTTGTTACCATTGCTATGTGTCTTCTACCCTTGTTCACTGTGAGATCTGGAATTTACAAGGTAAATCATTAATTACAACTAGTTCTTCCAGGCTCAGAACACTTGCCTGCTTCTTTTCTTCCTACCCTCTTTGGTACTTTGTCAGGAGCACTATGCTGGAATTATCTCCCGCGTTACAGAACAAGCTTTAAAAACAAAAAATAAAACCTTGTTTTAAGAAACAAGTGAAACTCTGTAGCTACTTACACTGATGCAGTTGATATTATTAAGGGCAAGGATTATATGATTTGCAAATTGATGTGAAGTTCTTAAACTGCATGATTGTAAGGCTGTGTTGGAATAAATCTGGATGTATGCAAAATTCCCCTGTCTCTCACCACCTGCTTACAAATAACAACTGTAGCTAAACGTAAAGGGATCTGAGCAGAAGATGAATCCCAATTTCTTTTTTTTTTTTCTTCAATAGACAAATAAATTAAGAGTTTGGTTCATGGAGAGTCGAGGTAGTTAATTACTTGTCAAACGCCTGAATTTATCATCACCTCTATGGAGCAGAGCGTAGGAACTGCAAGTTAGTGACTGATGACTTCGTGCCTCACTCAGTGTATACAGAATAAAAACTGAATGTTCAAAGAAATTGCTGATGAAAGAGAAATTTCTCTATAGTAGTAAATAAGGCAGTACCTCTGCCTGCATATCTGTAGAGAATGGTATTTGTTAGGCACACCAGAAAGGAAAGGCAGTGTCTTCATCACTGCTGGTTTTACACTGCCTTGCTGAGGTTTCACTGAAATGTGCATTTTCAAGGAAGTGTAAAGAATTTTTGCAAGTTGAGACGTGTCACAGAGATTGTTGGTCAATTGCAAATACTGATTAAAAAGTATGGAGGGTTTGGATTGCTTCTGAACACTTTCTTTTGTTTGCTTGGTTTGGGTTTTTTTGTTAATGTGATATAACTATTACGTTTTTCCTCTGCCAGGAGCTTACAGTGGTAATCCAAACTCTATGTTTAGTCTTTTTATCTGTGAGAATAGAGGTTATCTCTTATTAAAGAAGAGTTTGATTTGGTATTTCAGTTCAGTTTTTAATTTTTTTTTCCCCTAAACACAGTTTTGCCCTTGGCTGATTTGACCACTAAGCTTTTCCGACTTTTAAGGGTTAGAGTGCTTTTTCTGTACTCTTCCTTTCTGGACCTCAGTTTATGTTGTTTGCAAGGCAAAGATCATGTGAAGAATCATAATCTCTTCCTGCACTCTAAAAACAGGCAGATTAAAAAATGCAGGCGGTAGGCCTCCATAATAATTTCTGAGTAAATATTTTACTGCTTTTTCCATCTGTTACACTAAAATCTGACTTAGAATAAGCGTAAATCTAGTCAGAAGAGGTCACTGGAGTATTAATCATCAGAGTTAATCCTCTTAGACATGTGTTTGGTACGAGGCCAGCTATTCAGAAGTTTAACAGCACACATATGTTGCTTATCTGCCTGGCAGCTTGCCAGTGAAGTAAACTTCAAATCTGTAGTGGGTTTATATCTCTGTAAAGTACACTGCTTGTTTGGTGCAAGCTGACGCAGCTTTTCTGTATATCACACACGGTGCATAGCCTGCTACTGAAGAATGAGTTCCTTTCGGGGCTCTTTCAAAGAGCGATAGTGTTGGTGTTGTATGGTAAGAAGTGATATCATTCACAGTTGACCTTTTCATGGTGCTTCCCTATGAGGTATGATGAGCCAGATTTAATACTACTAACTAAGAGCAGAGGAAGAGACAATATTTCAAGTAGAGTAATACTGTGGAACCCAAATATAGCTGAATGAAACCTCACCCTGCCTCCACTCCTGCCATTCTGACTTGGAGGAAACATTCATGTACGTAAATACAACTCTTTCTCAAGTCAGGTCTGGACTGGACCCAGCATTTCTGTTTCTCACTTCATAGGAGTACACTTCACACTCGACAGAAAAACGATTATATCATATCCTAATTATGGAACTGATTCATCCCCTGGGGCATGGAAAGCAAAGAGTAGGAGTGAGTGCATCATTAAAAAATTAGCGTATTTTTAGAGAGGAGGTAAAAAATAAAAGTGCAACTCCACTGAAAAGTTTAATGATAAAGAAATAATGGCTTGCATTAGAGGAACTTTTAAAACAATCTGAGATTACGGCCAGAAGAACATATATTTCTTAGTAATGTGTTTGTATTTTCGTGCGAGAAATTATTAATTTTATTCTTGCCTTTCTTTCTCAAGGAAAAAAATGAAAGCCCGTGCTCCCCCTCCGCCAAATCAACCCTCTGCAGCAAGTAGAATTCACAGTGAGCACAAGTCACCTGCAGAGACAGCTGTAATTTCTGATCAGAACCTTGTGAGCATGAAGGAGAACATGATAAACAGACTGGTGGACTTCACAGTCATTTTACCCAGCGGGTTGGAGCAGAAGTGCACAGTGCAAGGAAGGTAAGGCTTTGATTAGCTCCCACTTTTTGAAGCCCTTTGTTCCCTATTGGATGCTTACTGATGCTGTCTGTCTTTCTGAGTTTATGGGGCTTCTCTGTCATGCTTTTCTCTGCATTTTAAGCAGCTGTTGCACCAGAGAGTCCTGAGAGCCATGTATAAAGGACCCTCTCTTCTGGGGCAGGAAGGATTTAGCAGCTATTGTGTCACGCTTTCCCCCATGGATCAGCACATGCATGGATCTATCCCTTTCATGTAGTGTCACTGGGCTTAGGTTTTATCACATCTCATAATCCAGAGTGGTCTCGGTGCAGTGGAAGTAGGTGCTGCTGGCAAACAGTCCTGACAGTATGAGTGCCTAGAGTCATGCCAGGAAGCAGGCTCAGAAGATGGATGATTCATCGCATTCAGAGATCCCGCCTTCACAGCTACGTTGCAGTTGTGTAGACAGCAAAGCATCTGCTCGTATTTAGGAAGCATTTCATATATAAAAGCTTTTTTTTTTTTCCCGTGGAAAGAGAGACCTTTTTACCCTTTTTACTTACTGGGTACAATCAAGGGCAAAGTGTATCAGAAAGGCAATTTTTAGACAATTCTCTTTGCTATGAGAGCTCTTCTTTATCCTCATTCTTTCTGTTAAATTGTTTTGAAAGAGGGACACATTACTTTAGGAAATAATATGGAGAAGTTTTAAAGATATAATCAATACTATGATGAAACCTTAGAAAACAATGTTGTGGCCAGGAGTAGTCAAGAAACTGTAGAAAGTGTAACACCGCGTGCAGAGGGTATGTAGGTGCCTGTTGATAAATCAGATTCTGTGTTTATTTTATATTTGGTGTTTTCAGTAGTTAGTCTGCATTCCAACAGAACTATTTTCTGGTCTGATATATTAGTCTGTTTTGATTGTTTCCCTCATAGCGCATTTTGATGGCCGAGGAGGATGTGTAAAGCAATGTTTGGTGTCTGAGACTTCCTCCTTCCCCCTACTTTTCTCGTAGAAACTAAGGTTCACTTATCCACTCTCGGGAGACTAGTGCAACTTGTGTGTGTCCACCCCAAAGACAGAGTGATGTTAGAGATTTGAAAGGAAAGCAGTGCTTATCAGCTCTCAGATTAGACACATAGTGATAAGAGTTTTCATGGGGGGATTTGGACTTAATGAGAGAAAGAAGAGAACAGGCCTGGTAAGTGGAACAGGACATGAAACTCACTGGCCATTGGATCCCGAATAAAGGTGATATTTCATTGGCAAATGCAAGCCACCTGGGAGCTGACAAGAGGTTAATATTAATGCAGCATACTGTATTGAGACATAGATAATTGCCATATGGTTAGAAACTTTTTTTTTTCCTCTCAAAAGAGTATAGTCCCAAAACAAGCAGTCCAAGAACACTATAAAAGTGGTGTTTTAATGTGACTTTTTGAAAAACGTAAATGCTACAAGAGCAAAGAACAAGTAGAAAGTACCTGTGCAGTAAATATTCTGCGTCTCACAGAGGTGTTTATCACTATGTTTCACATACACTGAGACTGAGTGTTTTGTTTATTAGAGTCTTTAGTCTGTGGACTAAACCTGAAAGAAAAGGCAAAAATTAAACGTCCCGTATTTCTGTGGGGTAATTTGTATCATCTGCATTAAGCATTCTAAGCAACCAAAATGTTCTCTTTGTTGTCTGTGAAGGTGTTCACTTCTCTCCAGTGTCTGCATGGCAGGTCTAGGCCTCTGATTTAGGTGGCAATTAAATATCTGCTTGTGTTAATGTGCTAATCTGCACATCACTGGTGCCTAACCTAGGCAGTGCCTGTTCTCCCTCAGTGCTGTCTTGAAGACTTGCAGTGGAGAAGTGATAGCCACACTGATAGCCAGCTGTGGGAAGTGGAAGATGATAGAAACTGAGGAAGGGGAATTAATCATCCTTACAAGCTATGAAATAAAAAAAGGATATTCTGTAATAAGCCCTGTGTTACAGCGGCATCAGTCTGTGAACAGACCTCATGTGTGCTGCTGGTCTGTCTAATCACTGGAAGGTGCAATTTTCTTTACGTTAGCACTAGGTCTGTTTTTAGGTATGTAGAGTAGTAAAACATAATAATGTCAAGATTATCTGAAATTTTTAGGGCTTGAACTGTCCTAAGTCTCCAGGTTTGGGTGAAAGCTCAGGCTTTTTCAACTTTTTGCATTGTTTTGATATTGTGAACTAAACAGCTATGAAATACAAGGATACTCAGGGCTAAACATTAAATGATGAAAATACTGGATTTAAAAAAATGTGGTAGTTTTTTGGTTTTTTTTTTTAAGTTTGAGGCAAGTATAAGAGCCAGTGTAGGTAAAGAATTATTTTCCCTGTTCACTCTTTTTGTCTGTGGTGATGTCATGGGTGGACATTTCAGAAAAATCTGCTGTTGTTTATACTGCTATAATCTTCAGTATTTTTTTTGCCATCATTAAAACTGTAGTCTGTGAAATCTCCTTTTGGCTACCCTGGGGATATAGCTTTTCTGTTTCAAAAAAATTTGCAAATCCTTGCCCTGGGCATATTCATAATGAAAAATGATTCTGTAATTTCAGGAAAACAGTTTACAGAACAATGAAGTGCGCTAGATTATATTTGAAAATATAAATACTGTAGTTAATTAGTATCACTTAAAGTTATTATAAATGAACTAAATGTAAAAATTATGTCTTTCAATTTGTTCATTATGTGTAAGCAAAGCAACATGTTGTTAATTTAACTTTGTTCTCTATGTCAAAAGTTCCTGTAAATATCAGCAAGAGGGCAGAAAATTCTCGTTAAATTTTCTTGAAAGACACTTCAAGAAAAAAAGTGTGTGCTATTTAAAGATATTTTACTGGAATCCGGAACCTTGAAATTGTTTTATACATGAAAGTTAACTCAAGCTGACAGTCTCTCTTTAAGAGTTTATTACCATCTTGTAACACACAATTTGTTTGAGATTTTGGAAATATGTAGTGCAGATTTTGGTACAAAGCTGAATCCTTAGGGAGTGTGTGCAGCAGTAGAATAGTATTAAAAAACAGTTTTCTTTTTGAAATAATTGATTCCTTGGAACTCTACTGTAAAACATGTAGAGGTATTCATGAAAAACTGTTAGCCTATTTCCCCGTGGAAAGGATTATAAAGTAGCCCCACAACTAGTCTGTGTTTGTACTCGTGTATGAACACTAACTGATGTGCTGAAAGGATAGGTAAAGTGTTGGCCACTTACACGTTTTATGCATATACATTTGTAGCACATCCACACAAACTGTTAACAGGTCTGAGAGAGGTGGTGGGTAGACATTTAGATGGAAAACAAGTGAAAAAGCTCCCAAGTTACAGTCTTCTGTTTGTGATTCTCACAGGTAATACTTTCAGTGGGTAACCTATAAATAAAGGGATCATGCATCTGTCTCCGTTCACACTGAGTGGCACTGGGGAGGCCTTCCTGATTAACACAGATACAGACATTAAGTGTCAGCAGCTTGAGACCTCAGTAGTATTTGAAATGCATTGCAGAAAAATGGGGATGTTTGAAGCTGAATGAGGTTTGGTTTGGAGTTGCCAACACATGGATGACCAATATGCAGAAAAGTAAACTGGACAGTTGTTGCTCCTGCTGTTATCTTACATGTTACACAAATTCTCTCATTCATATGATGCACAGAGAGCAGGACACTAGAAGAAATAATAAACTAACTGAAGCTGTAGTCCCATTCTGCAAATGCTGGAGAACAGAGTTCAGTACAGAGTATGCATTATATGGAGCATAAAACTAATGTCATCACAGAAGGAATATTCTCACATAATTGTCAGTAATAAACTCTTTATTGTGGGCTTATAGCTCAATGTACAGAACTGTGTCTCAGGAAAGACTGAAGGTGTGAAATTAGCCCAGGTTGGTAAAATGTTAGAGGTGTTATTGGAAGGAGATAAACAGGGCACATGGCAAAAGGACTAAAAATTAGTTTAACTAAATACTAAATAAGAGTCAAGTCAAAACTACAGTAGTTCAATATAGGCTAAGGGAAAAAAAAAGTTGTACTAGCATAATTTATGTTGGAAGGGGCCACTGGAACACACAGTCTCTAGGCAAGTTTGAATACCTTCAGGGAGGAGGTTTCTGGATTTCTCTGTACCTCTTTTCCTGGGCTGGAACCATCTTTATGGAGACAATATGATTAGTTGTACCTAAATTGAATTTCCTATACAGCACTTGTCTCTTGCCACTTGTCCTCTTGCTGTTCACTGGCAAGAAGAGTCTGGTTCTGTAACCCTACAGTTCTTACTTACAGACAGTAGCAAGGTCTCTCTTCACCTTTCTTGCCCTAAGGCCTCTGCTTCTTCTTCTGTGTCATCTTGATATTCCTTCTGTGGACTTGCTCAGTTATGGAAAATAAGAGCCAAATGTACATGCGCAAGCTGAGAAAAGAAATGGAAAACATTTATGAATGTCTTATTTATCACACTTCCTGAACTTTTTTAGATGCAGCTTGCTTCTTAGTGTATACATTTTTGATTGTGTAGAAAAAGTTGTAATCTTTTCATGAAGTACCTGCTCTACTTTGGAGCATGAGAAAATAATGACTAATGCTATTTTCTGGTTTAAATGAAAATAGTGAAAGAATTAGAAACTTCGGGTCATCCACACCCTTTACACTATCATGTTTCTTTTCTGGTCAATTTCCACTGCAGATTCTTAATGCACATTTGACATTGACCTAAATAGATTCTTTCTTCTAGTTTTAGATTTTTTAATTTTTTTTTTAATCATAGAATCACAGAGTAGTTTAGGTTGGAAAGGACCTTAAAGATCATCTAGGTACGATTCCCCTGCCACACACCAGGGACTTGCTCAGAGCCGCATCCAACCTGGCCTTGAATGCTTCCAGGAGTGGGGCATCCACAAATTCTCTGGACCAGTTCCTGTGCTTCACCACCCTCACAGTGAAGAATTTCTTCCTAATATCTAATCTAATCTAATTCCTTCCTAATATCTACTCTCAGTTTGAATCCATTACCCCTTGTTCTTTCACCACAGGCGCTTGTGAAAAGCCCCTCTCCAGCTTTCCTGTAGGCCTCTTTAGGGACTGGAAGGCATTTGTAGCATGAAAGTAGAAGGTAAAAAGAAAGTTGGCTTCATTGGATAGAATGGAACTTTACCCTGCACATTTATTTTTAGATGTACAAGGCTGTATTTTAAAATGGGTTTCTCTGTGTGATCCAGGGAGATTAAGCCCAACTACACCCAAAACAACTCAGTTGTTTTGTGCTTCCTAAAAAACATAGGCCTTTCCTGCGTTTTACTGGAGAACAACAGGAAACAAGCAGTCTGCTCAAACTTGATCAGAACTTCAGCATGAGAAATATTGCTGATAAAGTAGTTATTCTTTACTGTCCAGAATTGGCGTTAAATATCAAACGCCAATATCAAAATTAGTAATAGAATATCAAAGCAGAGCCAAAGTACTCTCTTTGGTAAGAATAGTCACATGGACCTTCTTGTCTGAGTCTGAAATTGGGTTCAGTCTCTGATTTTGTTTTTGTACTCTAGTATTTGCTTGTCAGTCATTAAGCTTTGGTATCTGTTATGTAGAGTTTGGTCACTCCACCAAAAATTTCGGCAACATCTTACTAAAATGAAAAAGTAAGGTGTTACTTAGCTGAGTAGCTGGAAAGACAAGAGATATTAAACTTCATTTCAGCTTCAGGTTTAAGACCTGCCTGAATTTCAAAACAGAGTATACTCTGTACCAGATATCAAAGCAGGTTAAAATTAAGCACAGATCTGTGTGGAACAAGATGAAAGTAAAGGAAAGATTGACTCTTTGCATCTTCCAAGAGCCATATTCAGCCCAAGGTTAGAAAGAAAAGTTGATATAGATTAGTAGATTACCATTCTCTTGCTGTGTTTAGGGACTCTCTCCTGTGTGTAACATGTGCGTGGAGTTACTTGAAATAAAACTCCCATTTAAAATCAAGCTGAACTGTATTATGGTTTAGAAGGAAAATTTTTCAAGTTGGTGCCACTGAAATCTAAGAATAACTTCGCTGAAAGGATTTCCCAGCTCTCTTACTTCACTTGAAACACAAGAATTTTGAATTTTGTTTGTGGAATTCCTAACTTTAAGGAATTTCCTCCTTTCCTCCTTTCATTCTTTCCTCCTTTCCTCCTTTCCTTCTTTCCTCCTTTCCTCCTTTTCTCTCCACTCTTCCCTCTTCTCTTTTTTTTCTTGACACTTCAGAAGTTTTCTGAAAAATGTTCCCCACATTTACATTTTTTAAAGAGCATACTATTTGCTTTGAAGCTGTTTCAAAAGCTTCAACTGTACTTTCAAATGGTACAGATGAAGGCTGGGGATGTCTTTCATGGAACAGTTGTGTACTCTGAGCAGCATGGCACAGGTTGGGATGTTGCAGACTTCCTTACTGTTATGTTTAATTCATGCCTGCTCGTAATCAGCAATAAGATGAAACCTCAGATTTGGCTGGATTTTTCAGTTGTCCATTGTCCAGACAAATTTGTTCAAGTTGCATGATTGTCTGTAACTTGTTTTTTCAGACAGCAGATGTGGATTCTGATCTTGTTGTAGTTGTGGTACTGTTGCTGCTGAATTTATTTTATGATTTCAGAGGTATATGTGTGGAGTCAAAAACTGTTATTTTGATGAACTATATTCCCTTCTAAAATCCTTTTTCAAGAGGCAAGATAAGTGTCCAAAGTTGAATGCATTATCAAAGTATTATGCACTACAGAAATATATTGGTGTTACACTTTAAATATAAATGTCTAGCACATAGGACACCATGTACTGTGATTCTGCTAGGTTATTTACTTTTCTCTGAAACAGTAGTAATAAGGCTGAGGGAAAACAAATGCATGCAAATTCTAGTTTAAAAGAAGTATGTCTGTAAACAGACAAGTTGAGATCTGTATCGGGAGAACTGATAAGCATTTTTAAAAAGTGCTCACTGCTGCACAGTTTAATGAATATCCATATAAATACTGATGTAGGTGGGATTCTCCTATCATTTGGGCTTAGTAAGTGTAAATTTTTGTTGGTTTGTGGTGTGTAGCACATTAACTGAACATGATTGTGAAGCACAGATGTTTTCAACTTGGGGACAGCGTCAGAATGGGTTATCATGGAATGACCTGATACAGTTTTGATTTGGGGGCTACACATTTGTATTTGTACTCTCTGCGTTAGCAGTTGCCACACTGCTCTGTTTTTCTAAAGCGTCCTATACATATTAAGGACGTCTGTTTTCCTTATTTGATCTTCAATCATCATCTTCTCACTGTGTTCTTCCCTTTTCAGTGAGATCATGTATTTCAAATTTTCCACACTTGCCACTTTTCCAGCTCACACTGTTAACTCAGTTAAACTTGAAAAAGGTTTCTGTAAAGAAGGTTCTTCCTCTTCTCTTGCATAGGAAGAGCTGTCAGCTGCCTGTAAATAAGGAATTGCTCTTTTTTTGCATTTTTGTCGTCTTTGCCGTTAGCTCTCCAGGGTTCTTCACCAACTTCTTGAGCAGTTGTTGGCCAACAACATACCTATAGAAAGAAGATGGGTGGCTCTCCACAGAGTAGTTTCCCAGATGCCAACAGCTTGCAGTTTGAAGGGTAATTCTTGACCTACAGATGTGATGGTGCTGGCTAATAACCTGTGGAGGATTTTATTTTCTTTGAATTTGCTTGCATTTTGAATCTGTATACAGTTTTTCCAGTTTAAACATTAGAAGAGGTGCCAGTTCTTTTGGTAAATTTGCTGTCTATGCTGTTATTTTCACTTCTGCTAGAAGACAAATACCCACTGTGTATGACAGGTTTCAGCTACAGCTGGTAATTTTTTTCAGTTTACATTGTTTTGTTGGTGACAGACACTGGTTTATGAAACCAAAACTTTTTGGAAAAGTGACCAGTTTAAATAAACATATTTTCTCTGATCCTATACAGAATTTTTGAGGGGAAGGCTGGGAAAATAAAAGAACCCTTCAGTACCATGGTAGGAGAGGATTTCTGGGGTATGGGGGAGCAGAGTTCATATCTGCTGTATTAGGCAGTATCGAGTTCCAGAGAATATTCAGTCCTTGACACAAAATGGAGTACCTCTGTGCAGAGGCACAAAATGAGAGGGACAGTTGCTGACTCTTTTAAAACCTCATGGCTTAACAATCATACTACAGTAAGAGTTACTGATAATGCAGACACTCAAAACCGGATAATTTTGTACAGGGTTAATATCTTCACTGAAATAAATATGGACAGGATCTCATATACTGGAAAGTATTGCTGGTGTCAAATGAATTTCAAGAACTCAAAGTTGTAAAGTGGAAAAATAAACCCCATCTACCGTTTGTTCCAGATTTAAGTGCTCCATTTTGGGTTATGTGATTGTTGAAATCTAGATAGAGTTTACTGGACTGTGAGTTCATAATTTATGCATATCTTGTCTTCATGTTAAAGAACAGAATTTGAACTGGAAAGTTTAATGTATGGATTTAGTACATTATGACTCCCAGGTTAGCTGAGTTGGTCAGAGCATGGTGCTAATGACACCAAGGTTGTGGGTTCAATCCTCATATGGGCCATTCACTTAAAAGCTGGACTTGATCCTTGTGGGTCCCTTCCAACTCAGAATATTCTGAGATCTGTGGTCAGGAAAAAAATAAGATGCACTTTGTCTGCTCTTGACTTATGTTTGTTAGTGCTATGATTGGCACTGTTGTCTGCCTCATAATGAGTGTTAGTTGGGAACTCATAAACAGACACTGAAGTGTGAATATATTTAATTCCTATCATTTTATCTGATCTGTTTAACATTTCAAAGCGCGTTCCCTCCCAGAAATGGTTAACTAGTGACACATCCACAGCTTGTGTTGTCTTTTATCCCCTCATCTTAAAACTGAGGTAAATTTTGTAGCAACTGTTTTTTCTCATGCTAATAGTGAATGTCTTCTTCCTTGTAGTAAAGCTGTGATGGATGTATTGGTTGATTTATGCAGCCAGTATCGCTTAAATCCATCGCAACATAGTCTTGAACTAAAGTCTTCAGGAACTCAACAAGTTCTGAGTTACAAGCCAAACACTTTGATAGGAGCACTGGATGTACAGACAGTACTTCTGAAAGAGAAGATTCCTGAAGAGAAGGCAAAGCGACCTCTGCCAAGGGTCCCTGAGGTCAGTACTCTGTAGGGCTAAAATGGTGCCTTGAAACATTTCATTCCTCTGATTTCAGTTCTTGCAATCTTTTCATCTTTAAACCAGGTGGGAATTACTTGTGATTGACTTTAACCTGCTTTATTAGCTTAACTGTTTTGCATGTAGATTGACAGATGCTAGTCTAGACATTTAGACAAAATGTTATGTTGCATGTGGTTGGATAGATGGAAATCTGAAGATCGGGGTGGTTGAAAATTGCAGTAATGGCTGAAATGAGTGTTGTGGGGTTGTGTAGAGATAGTTTTGGTGATATTTTGTGTACCATCTTCACTGAAGATATGGGAGAAGACTGATTATTAATAAGTGTATTCCACAGTATAGTGAAGATTGAGAAGTAGTCATTTTCCAAATGTTTGCTGGAATTTTTTATTATTCTTAATAACTATATCTAATTATACTTTCCCACCTTTCGGAGCGGGACTTGTAAACATTTGCATTACATCTGCCTCTGATTCCTTTTCCTTCTTCGCTTGTTCTTGTGAATGTCTCCTTAGTGGAATTGGAGGTCTGAGATTTTATTTTTTTAAATAGTATTTTTTGCAATGTGGGGTAAGTTTGCCTAGGAACAGTCAAGACAATATGGAAATCCCCAGTGCCTTTCTCATTGTAAGAGGACCTATCCATCACCGAAGTCAGACTGAGAGTTTGTGTTTGTTTCTGCAGAAATCTGTAAGGCTGGTAGTGAACTACCTGAAAACGCAGAAGGCTGTGGTTCGAGTTAGTCCAGAGGTGCCTCTCCACAACATCATCCCAGCTATTTGTGAGAAGTGTGAAGTGAGTCAAGAGCACATTGTTCTTCTGCGAGATGGCATAACTGGGGAAGAGCTGGAGCTTACCAAGTCCTTGGAGGAGCTAGGGATAAAGGAGCTGTATGCCTGGGACAGAAAAAAAGGTGAGCCAAGACTGAAAGCAGTCACTGCATGGTTGTATGATGTGACAACAGCATTATGGGCAACTTAGAAGCGTTTGTGCTGCCATTCTTTTGGGGTCCAGCTGAAACAGCAGAGTGAGATCTCAGTCCAGGAAGCAGCATGGATTTGTTCAGTGAGCTGTGCCCAGAGCAGCAGCCAGGTCAGCAATGTGCCCAGCCGTCCTTGGTTGCTCTTGGGCCTTGCGCCAAGCTGGGCTGGGCTCTGGCAGGATGCAGGTTGGCCTGGGACAGGGCAGAAGGAGGAGCTTTGCTATGTCCCATAGCTGCTGTTGGTAGAGGTGTGCGTAGTACAAGGGGCCTCGTCCAGGCAGAGTCTGTCACCTACCTGTGCTGTGGGTTGGAGAGAAGGAAAGAAGAGACATGCCATAGTCATGGCAGTTGTGAAAGCTGAGAGGCAGAGGCAACAGACCAGGGCTTATGAGAAACGCACTGGATAGGATCAGAGACGGTTCCTCCAAAGAGCAAAGTTATTGACGATTTACTGAAGAGGAGCTAAGAGGTATTTGTATTTAAAATTTTGTTCTCGTGTTTACCTGTCCTCACTTTCTGTTCTCATAGACGAAATTGTAGTAGCAGCTTCTTGGAGTTGAGTTTTATCAGCCTGATTATGTATTCAAATAACAGAATTCTGTGATGTGCTTTAAAATATACCTGCTTTAAAAATACACATTGACAAGCACTACTTCCTTTGAGGTCAGAAAGTGATATTCATTAAAATTGTCTCCTGCAGTTTGTCTCAATCGCTATCACTTCCAGCACAGTAAATGTCCTTATTTATTGTTTAGATAATGTCATTCTTGTAGGTGCTGAGCTGTAGGCTTATTTTTTATTTATAAAATTATTTATTAATGTTGACATTCTGTCTCTTCTTTCCAAGTCTTTGATAAGTGACAGTTCTACCTCTGTGCGAGTCAAATTTCAGTGAGTTTAGACTTCTAAGCAAACTAAATGTCTCCTTTTCTTTTGAATTGGTAGGATGTTCCAAAAAGAGACTGACAACGTGTCATAACTCAATTGCATGTTTGTTTTTTTCAAGACATGTTTACTGTAATTAAGCTAACTATTTTGGAGCAACATATTGAACATGGAGTGCATTCAACAGGATTCATTCAACATGCTTCAGGGACAGCTTATAGAGTAATTATCATAAGCCTTCATTGAAGTCTCTCAAATTAAAGTGGTGGTGTGTATGCTGGTGCAGTGTTGGTCCTCAAATTTGGTTGTAGACTATACAGTCGAAACCAAGACTTTACTACAGTGCTGGGATTGTAGCAGCAAATTATCACAGAATCACAGAATATGTTGAGCTGGAAGGGACCAACAAAGATCTACGCATCATGGTGTGCTGCTCTCTGCATCAACTTTTTTTTTGTTTTCTATTCTTTTTTAACCTTTCAACATTCCTTTCCTTTCATTATGATAAAATCCCCCTGATCCTGAGTGTAATTCAATCTTTTATGATTTCCTCTTACTCTGCACCATGGTGTCTGAGAAAACCAGTAAATGCACAGTAAATGTAAATTTACAAGAATTTTTCCTTTTTTCAGGAAATTTCTTCTTCAGTGTTCTCATTTGTAATCTCCAAGAGGAATAAACCCATTGGTTTCAGTAGAAGTTGGTCTGTGACTTGTGCTTTGAGTGGGTATCTAGCCTGTTTAGTTAACAGAACATAGATCTTTTAAACACATTCCCACTAACAAGTAAGGCATCAGAGGTGCTGAAAGCCATAGGCTGTGCTTGTAAGAGCAGATTCTAGAAAAACTCCTCACTCTTTCCTTGCCTGAAGCAGAAAACACCAAGAACTGAAGGATTATTAAAAGAGAAGCTCTGCTGCCACCTGCTTACTTAATTCGATTTAGCAGCTGAAGCAGCTTCCTGAGTGAATCAGGAATTAATACAAATGCAGCTAAACTGCTTCAGTAGCAGCTCTGCATCTCTGTTGTCGGTCAACATTTTTTTCCGTAATGCTTAGAAAAAAGGGTGCTAGGACTAATTAATGACTGTTGTGCCTTACAAGGGTATATTAGAACTTTAATGTGTTTTCTCTTATCCTTTCATTGCTTGCCTTTTCCAGTTCCTCCATCAAAAACTCAGTCTGAACCTTCTCTGAACTATAGAGGTACTGTATAATGCTGCTGAGGGAAAACTTCACTCTGTGTTTAACTCTTTCACTTCACTTCACTCTATGTTTAATGTGGGTTTGGTAGATAGATCTTTAAGAATGTCGAGTAAAAAGCTGTAGAGAAACAAGCTATTTTTGTTGTTGACTTTCCAAAGTGTTTTGTGTTGTCTTTCCAAAGTGTTGCTTATATGTCTTGTGCTTCTGCTGAGAATAAACACATTCTGTGCGTACTGCCTCTTCAGTAACAGCCATTAAAATGCCAGCAAGTAACAAATTCTGACGTTTAACTGTTTTGTGGTGTGGTATGTTTCTATACAGATCCTAAGCCTGTTCAGTGTACCTAAATCATGATTAGTTAAATTTCACAATTACTAACATTTCAGAGGTCTCTTGGGATCAAAATTTATTTAGTAGCAAAGGCAGAATATTTTGATGTCTGTGATTCCACTGATTTCAATTTACATGCAGCAAAGCATTTTAATATCAAATGTATACATACACATTGGGTAACTGAAAAGATGCTGACTTCTGGATTGTTACAGTAGATTGGATTAGATTATATTGGTGCTTCTGCTTCCAGTCAAATAGAAAATGTGTGAATTTAGTATATCCTTTCCCCATTGAGTCTGTTTTAACACATTGGTTAAATTAATTATCCTCAAGAAAGGTATGGTTGATTTCTAACGAGCTTTACTTCTTTGCATTACTAGTAGACACAGCATAACCAAAGTAAAACTGGATAACTTATTTAAATTTTTATGATGGAAGCCCACCTCCAGTAGGTGAAAACCACTGAGCAAATCTTAGTTCATGGCCTCCTGGCTTCACTAATGCCAGCACTATTCCCGCTAATCCTCTGTCATTACTTGCTGTGGCTTCCTCTTATATGGTGATCAATAGTAGATGAAATGTTTATTGTATTTATTTAAGAAAAAGCTATACAGATTAAAAAAGACTCATTATTTTGATATTATATGCTTTACTTAATTCCCAGTTTGTTGGTATTACACAATGTTCAATGACAAGCAGCCGCTACGTTAGCCTTTCTGCATCATTGTTTATAGTTGAAGACTATGCGAGTAAAGGAATCATAATCCATATCTAGTCACAGCCCAGCCCCAAGCAAGAAAACAGCATACAAGCATAGGTAGTGCTTAGTATTTAAGAAAAGCATTCATTCATTGCTGTATTTGTTTGAGGTGCAGTTGCAGCCTTTCTTAAGGATAGTTCTCCCTATTTTCCTTTGTGTTCATTGTATGTGTTTAACACCTTCTGACACGTGAGATTTTTATATGCAAAAGTGATCTGTGTGAAAATCACTTTGTATGTTATGCAAATAAGTTCACAAGAGTTCTGGGATGAGGTTTTTTTGGTGAAGTAAACCTTTATTTTGTGTCAACAAGCAAGTAATTTTTAATTTGAGTTTTAATTGTTATTAAATAAATATTTACAAGAGAAAGTTGGTTTTTTTCCTGTGAATTAAACTTTTTGAATGCTAGTGGAATACTCTGATGTGCCTAGAATTAGGAGGAAATATTTATAGCATTATGCAGAGTCTAAAAAGTGAGAGCGCTTTATCATCTGTGTATTAAATGGGTAATGTTGTTTCCTGTAATACGTGAGTGTGTCATTTTGCTCATCCATCTTGTGGATGAGAAACTGAAGGGGGAAGTTGAAGGGATACTAAATGGTATGAGAACTCGTACAATTTCTTAAGCAGGTTCAAGGAAGACACACTTGAGCTCTTACGGCCTGAAATACCACTAAACTCCACTCTTTTCCCACCTGAAGTAAAAGCACCAAGAAAGGTGACCACAACCAGCTAGTTTAAGTTCTAAGGAGAGCCCTGTTTCCAAGGGGAAGGTATTTTTTCCTCTTTATAGAGCTTTTTTCAAATTACACATTGAGAATCTGTCATTTAACTTCACAGTATTAAGTCACACCTGTGAATTGGTCAAGATACTCACCATTATATCTTTTTTTAAGTGTTTGGGGTTTTTTAGTATTACAGTACTATATGAGATTCAAGTGATACATCTAACAAGCATATATGAAGTCGTAAGCAATTTGCTCATGTTTTGCCTTTAATAAGGGTTACTGAATTGTGATTGAAAACTTGGTGCAGTTTGTTAAATTGTTCCATTTGTCTCCATTAGATTTTGGAGCATACTCAGAACAAATGAAAGTTTGATGAGAAAGTCAGTGCGGGATCTGGCAGTTACTTAGATAATGCAGTCCATAACATCTCCAGCTCATAAAAATCCAGATTTAATCCAGGATGTTTTATAATAATCATGTTCTGAATCTTTATTTCAAAAATGTGACAACTGTTCCATTAAAATTGTTTCAGAACCAAATCGAAAGGCTTCAGTAAGCAGTGATGCAATAGAGAAAGAAAAGACAAGACTTTTGGGATTGTTTAATGCTGATAGAAGAAGCAGCAAGGTAAGTGTTCAGAAGTGTACTGCTCACTAAAGAGAATTTATTTCTTTCCGGATCTGTTATGTCTGTGGGTGGTGGCATTTGTTTGGCCAGCCTTCCTTTTCCTTCCAGGAAGTAATCTGTTAACAGGTGCATAAACTATGTGTGATCAGTGCAGCACGATGGAGATATCACCTGCTTATTGAAGGAGTCAAGCACGTTGACCATTTACTTTTTTCTTTTTTTTTTTAATGCTGAGTTCAGTATGTGTTAAAAAAGGGTAGTAGTTTCAAGCAACCTGTGTCTGCTTATTAGTAGTGCTCATATTGTAAAATGCATTTATGAAAGGACTGATGTAATACAGAACAATTTAATTATCTAGTAGATGTGTCTTATGACCTCTTCTATGCATGGGTGATAATCTCTTTTAAAGCATTTATACCTCTCGGAAGCTCTGTGCAGTCATGCTATTGCCATCTCCAAGTCTGTAAGGCTGATGAACCAGGTGTAGAAGAAATAATTTGCAATACTGAACTGAAGGATCAGTGTCTGCTGGCATACGTGTTTTTGTATTCTTGAACTGGAAAACTTAGGAAAGAAATTTTGTATAAAATAATTCTGTTGAGATGCATTTATGAAGAATATTTCATTTATCACAGGAATAAAATACAGAAGAACTTTCTGCCTCATGAACATACGGAAAATAGTGGGCTTTTAACTTCATACTTTTTGCATCCTTTGCTAAAAATATTAGTGTTAACTGATTTCGGTTGTAAAGTATTTACTACTCTAGGATGTCAGAGGAAAAACAGAGTTTTCTTTTTTTCTAGTTTAAAGAACCCTTCAAGGCTTTTAGAGTGGAAATATAAAATGTGTATCTGATTAATTGGCAGTAAGAAACATTTGCTTGTTAATGGGCAGGTGTTTTACTTATCCAGTCTTCTCATTCACATTCTCAAAACTGTGAAAGCTGTTCAAAATCTCTCATAGTTCTCTGCCATTTTGTTCATGATCAAATTTGTAATGCTTTCACTAGGGAATAGATTCCTTTACGGACATTGGGAGTTACGGTGTTGGAAAACCTTATTTCTGTCATAGATGCTGAACTATTCTTAATATCTCACAAGGGACACACAGAAACTGTATTTTATGAGATAAGAACCATAAACACACTTTCAGAGTGTTTTTCCACTGCAAGAAAACACTTCATATTTAGAAGGGAACAAAAGTATAACTTGACCGATAATGCTGTATCTGCTCAGAAGAATCAAGTAAACAAGGGAGCTCAGCCTGAGCCTCTAGAGCACGCTGTGAGGCTGTAATTCCTCTGGAAAAATCAAACACATTACAGCATGCAGTTTATGCATCATACTTTGTCCTCTCATTCCATTTTACTGAAGTTGGGTGTGAAATCTGTGTTCTTGCAGTTCTAACTCCCGAAGCAGATCAGTTTTAACTTTTAAAGTATAAATGCTTACAAGCTTAGAAAAAGTTGCTATGAGGCATCCTAATTCAGTGGTTACTGCAGTGAGTTTCTCACAGGAGAGTTAGAGATATGTTCGAAGATTGCAAGCTCCTCTCTTTTTTTCTGTTCTCTTTCTCTTGGTTGTTAATCAAAGCAAAGGAGGTGGTACTCTGAGGTTTTTAAAATACAAATTTTAATAGATGCTAAGGACATTGAGGATGAATTAAATTCGAAATAGTATTTGGCCTGGGAAAAAAGTAGGAACTGTACAAACAAGTATGACGAACAGCTTCTGAATCTGAGGAAAATGTCTAAGTCTTTCTTGCCTCTAGTTCTGACAAGTTATTTGATTTTCTTGGTCATTTCTTTATTGGACACTTACTTTCAAATGGCAGTTACTCTATAGGAAAAGACACTAAATCAGTCACTTTGTTTAGTCAAGCAAGGAAGTCACTGTTGCTTTTTTAATACAAACCTCTAGGAATTTGAAACACAATAGATGGAAGAATTACTGAAAACTGAAGAATAGCACAGCACACAGGAGCAAGCAGATGTTAACAAGGCATAATACATCTGACTTGCTATTGTGAAAGATTTCTAACCAAAACAGCGGTGAAACTGCTGAGCAGACTTAGCAGGATGAGGGTACATTAATAAAGTTCTTTTAATAAAGGATTTGATAGGTTTATGAAGGGATTAGATGATAGGATGCCTTGTGATTTCAGGGAACTGGAGTCAAAACCTCAGGGTGCCTAAACTCTTCTCTTTGTGGCTATTTTTACAGTTTTACTCTCCCACAAGGCTTAAATTGGTTCTGAGTATTTATTTATTTATTTTTGTTTGTTTGTTTGTTTGCATTATGATTTGCAGTGATGAGGAGTGTGTATGTGGTCATGCACAGTCTCTATTTTAGAACTATTTGATAGGAAGAATTGTTCAAAGTCCTGCACAGTAGTAGGACTGCAGACTTGCAGGCATTTGCAAGGGGAAGGCAATTTCTTTTGCAAGGGAAGAAGAGTGTTAGCCTGTGTTGCAAACTGTCCTGTATCAGGTGTCACTGCACACTACAGGCCTACGCTCAGATTTCCATGCCCACACACATACTTTCTTTCTCAGCTGGCTCACTGAGAGCAGTAATTGTGGTGTGACAATACACTAGATCTAACTTTTCTAAAAAAAAACTTTCCATTATATTGAAAACACTGTGACACAGAATGAAAGCAAAGTCCTATTCTCGTGGCTGGTACAAATTTGTTAAAAGTATTTCTTTGGTTAACTTTGTACTGGCAGGCTTAATGCCAGATCAGGTATCATCTTGTTCTCTCCATTCTAATTTTATGCTGGATCAGTTACCCTCTGTTCTCCTGCAGCTGGCATAAAAAACATAAAGGTGGCATGAACTCCATTTCTTTTTGATGTTAAATGTAGTCGTTTGCCTGAGGCTGAATCCAGATCAAATTGGCACCGCGAAGCAATCCAGTAGAACAGAGGTGCTGTGCAGACAACCATGGGATCTAGGCTTGAATAAGGTATGTGCTAGTGCACAGAAACAGTTCTTTCATGGAGAAATGGCAAAGAAGGAGCTCCCAGCTTGTTCCCTTGTGTCTGTGGGTACAGCAGAGACTAGCAGTCTGGTCCCTGATATTACAGGAATTAGTTACTCCCTGTTTTTATCCTTGCCTAAGAATTTTTTCTTTGTATTCTTGTTCTTAAATCTTTCTGCTGATGGCTTTCTTAGCTCCTTGCCTACATCAGAGAATTTTGCATACTACTTCAGAGTTTCTCAGCAGTCAGATCCAGCACGACTGAGACAGTTTGTCTTGGTTCTGGGGTTTGGTATTTTGCTCTGGCATGTTTTTGCAGTTTTATTTCCTTTGCTGCTGCTGTGTAGGACACTTGTTTGTGTTGCAGACAGAAGAATACTTGAGGATGAACAGAGATTGTGGTGAGGAGGATGTTTTTAGTTCTGCATCTACAAGTGAAGGCAGCTTGGATGTAAGTACTAACACAGCTTGTAGATGCTATTGCATTCTTATTAGATCCTGCAGTTTGAATTAACCAGAAACCACTGCTGTTCCTGATGCTTAGCCAAGTAGAAGTAGAAATAGCTTATGCTTTAGCAGGCTTCGTTATGTGAGTGCACAGTTCGCATATCTTCATGAAGTTAAAATGTAATGCGTTGTCTTCAAATAAAACTTGCTAGCTTCACTATAAATAAAGATTTTTTTCAATGTTAAATTCTAAGCAGTTGTGAGAAAGAAGGACATAGGTGTGACATGCAGTGATAGTGCTGCATGATGCAAGAGAATGTTTGCCTTACCAATGGTGTTTAAAGGGGGCTTTTCTTATAAAACCACGCCTTTCCTTTTTGTCCCTTTATCTGGCTTCTGCAGCATGGCAGCATTCTATTGTTTCATAAGGAGCTTGAGGGTGAAGAGTAAACACTGGAAAAAACAGGATTTTTTTGTTAAGTGCCTCAGTAGGGTTTGGGGTACTAAAATCCTGTGAACCACATTTAGAAACATTTTTAAGTGACTGACAGCCTACCAATTTATGAGGCTGTAAATAGGAAGGTATCAAATTAGGAAGTGTGAATCCCAAATATTTTATAAGATAGTTCTGGTGGTATAGTAATCATAATAAATGGCACGTCTTTTTATTACTTTTTTAAATTACTTGGCTTTTTGTTATCATATTTTCAAAACCTTGAGAAGACTGATGGTGTGATAGAAGTCTGAAATGTGAGGTTCAGCTGTGAATCCCTCTTTCATAAACAGATCTTTGGAAAAGGAGTGTGGATCTGCAAAATATAGAATTCAGTAGCCACAGAGAAGGGTTACAGAAAACTATGGAAAAAATGGAAGAGTAAGAGAAAAAATACCAGATGAAAAGAGTAATATAAAAGGAGTGCAAAAGGAGAAATAGATAGAAAATTGGTTGGCTGTGAAGTGTAAAAACACCATACTCTGCAAATCTGTGAAGATTTCATAATGAAAGATTACTGAAATGGGAAAGCTGCTTATGATACTAAAAATTTGAGCAACACTATAAAGATTAATAGATCTCTCTTACTAAAAGAAGGTCCTAGAAGAGGATGACTACGTAATTGAAATAGACTAAGTAAAAGTATAGAAAAAAACATCACAAGCTGTGCCAAAACAAAATAATTTTGTGAATTGTATTCACTGCCATTATAAATTAATCTCAATATCTTCATACCCAAGTACTAGAAAAGGAGGAGGAAGAAGAGTAGGAATTACAAGCGACATTATGATGATAAAGGTGTGTGGCGCTTTCCCCAGAAGACAGATATCACTTCATTTTTCTAGGGAATATTATAGGGCAAATTGTAAATTTTTTTTTTTCCTCGGACTTTGATGAAAAAAGTTTTTTAAACTGTTTTGAACATGTAACTCTCTTCTAAAGGTGCAGGTTATAAGGAGGAAAGGACTCTTGAAGAGGTGAAAATGTTTTCTTTTTATTCAATTAAATGAGCATGTCAGGGATTTAGCTTTTTCCCATTTTCTTCTTAAGAGGAATTAATCTTGAAGAACAATGTAGCCCTTGTTCAATGTTTATGTCTTTCACTTCTGGTTTGACACCTGTATTTGTATGAGCACCAATCCTAAGGTGCCAACACTAAGGCATGAGCACATAGTTAAATGAATGTGTTGACCTTGTTCCATTGAATTTGGTAGTATTCTGTTCAAGCTTGTAGGTGTATTAATAAGTCCAACACATCCACTCAGCAGCACAGCAGGTCCATCCTTTCAAGATGCTAGATGGGCTTCAAGAAAAAGTTCAACTATTGTGATGCCTTAGGTGAAAAATTCTAAAAATTCTAAAATGTTGCAAACTTGGCATAGATAGTTTGCACAGATAATTTGTATTAAGATAAAATTCAAATGGAAACACCAGCAAAAGCACATCGTAATTTTAAAAGTTCAGCTTAGCAGTTCCTTATGGGCTAGATTTGAGACCCTCAGTCTTTCTGAGTAATTTGTTATTCTGCTTGTTCAAAAGATACCTCATTTACTTCATAAGTATCCTTATTCCAACTAAGTGGTATCTTACATGACCAAATATGTGAAATATGTATTTAGAGACCATTATGTAGAAGTTTCATTGCTGAGATAGGATTGTTGGCAAAATGTCATCCAGTAGAGGCTTCCTCTTTTGAGGTTACCTTAGGTCTGCTTTCTAGCACTATTTTGGGTAATTTGAAAGTATCTTGCTTTTGCTGTATGGGAACCAAAGGCACTTTCAGTTTTATTTCTGAAAGAAAAATATCTTGCCATTGCTTTTGGTACAGTACCAGGAGTTACACTGACTGGATCAAGAAAGTTTTTCGTGCCTAGAAAGTAATAGTTAACTTGTGAAGTAATACCAATGATGCCTTGGAGTGGCTACCTGAAAACAGAAGCTAGACAAGATTAAGAGAATGAAAGCGAGTATTTATTGAAGGGCCTTCAATAAAGGTACACTATGGGTACAGAGCCGAAGGGCTACACCCGAGATGGACCCTGGGTCAAGGGTTTTTCGCACTTTCATAAGTTTGGTCCATTTGCATATCAGGGGTAATTCTCCAATTACAATTTCAGATAATGATGTCATTACCCCAAATTTGTTTCACCTTTCCAGAGGCTCAGTTTACATATTTCGGGCCCTGGGACAACAAGGTATCCTTGAGTTCAGGCCCAAACTCAGAGAGATTTTGTTATGTCTAACCAGAATGGGAGAACAGTACCTAACAGGTTATATGGAGTTTTAAAGTTACAGACTAAAGCAGTGCAGGATCTGAAAAATATAAAAGCTAAATCCTAAGGCATCACCAAAGTAAAGGCAGGAAATTTCATATGCTTAGTTTAAATCCTTTTCTCACTATTACATGGTGGTGATGTGCACTGAATTGTAGGGAAGAAAAAGTAATTATTCTATTCTGGGTATTGATTTGGAGTTGGTTTGGTTTAAACTGGGCAATATGAAGTAATGGAATAAAAGTGTAAAAAATAAGAGATCTTTAAGTGTTTATTCAAGCACAAGTTATATTCACTTTTTAACCACCAAACCATTCTCCATGCCATATTTATCTAATTATTATTGGAATTATTAATGCCTCTAAAAATACTTAGAGTTGTTGATGAAGAAGCAGATTTTCAAAGTCAAGATGGCAGAGTCAACACTTATGCTTGAGGTGAAAGGACATTTTTTCACAGTATCAGCAAAAATAAAGGTGAAAAGAGTTTGTTAACAGCTTAGAGAGAGTATATAGAAATGCAAGAAAAGACTTCTCCATGAAAGTGAAGTGAACTTCATCCTCAAAGTGCAGCAGTTCATTACACCACACACCACTAAAGGACATGAAATCCAACCATGTATTGTGAATGAAGCAGAAATACTTTCCCTTAATCTGGGAAGAGAAAAAAAATCAGTTTTGTGCTAAGCAGAGGAGTTTTATATCCAGGTTAACTTTTCACAAATCAAATGCTATTGAAATACACGACATACAGATAAAGCAATTGGAAGTTGCGGCACTGTTAACTGTATTCAGCTTTTTCTGTGCCGAAGGCAGACTGTCAGCTTAAATTCAGAACAGCTGGAAAGAAAAGGGAACTTGAGTCCTCTCTGCCGCTTGGTGTCACTGTCCTCATATAAACAGTTGATCAAGATAAAACACAGTATTTGGAACAGAGTACTAAAATTAACTGGTTTTATTTTTGGGGCCTTTGTGTTTTCATAAATCAAGAGTGAAAAAACACATCCCAAGTGCTGAACGATGTGTAGCTCCGATGTGGACTTTGTTTATGTAATATATCAGCTTGGGAAAAAATATTTAGAAGTACAGCCAGGAACTCTTATCAGAGGTTTTGAAACTTCAGCACAAAAGTCTTATCACACAAGGTTTCTCTAGTTCAAACAGGACTTCAGCAGTGCGACGCTGGAGGATTTTCATCAGCACTTCATCAGCACCATTTTTAAAATACTTAGTCTTCAGTGTATGTCAGAATGGAGGTTTTGCCCATAACGGAATCAAGTTGTTAAATGAAGCACACAGTCCAGTAGTTCTCTGCTTGATGAGTCTGTCATGCTATGATTATATATGTTCATATGCAAAACTACAAGAGGAAAAGAAACATGTCATTTAAAATACCAAAGAGTTATCAGATATGTTTATTGGGGGCAGGGGAGTAGGATTTTTTTAATTTTTATTTCATAGTACCTGTATAATTGCAAGATTGTGCTCCAGAAGAAAAGCACTGTGCTAATATTTGATAAAAGTCATCAAGAACTCTGGTGCATTAGTAATCTTGGCAATCACTTCTTAAGTGATGGCAACAACTCTTTTTTCCATATAAAGGCTTTTAAAACATGTATGATTTACCTTTCCAGAGCCTTGTACTCTAACTATAACTTTAATGCCCTTGTTGATGGCAGGAGTTACACCATTCATGATGCACTTTCTCAGTTCTGAATGGTTGGAAAGAAGGATCAGGTGCAGTTAGATGAACATTATTTCTCTTCAACCATGTCAGGTCCCAGGTGATCAGGTAATATCCTTTCCTGTCAAGGATTTCATGTCACATAGGCAGGTGCTGTTTAGAGCTATAGGAATGAGAATACTGCCCATGTCATCTAAATGGAAGCTAACAGTCATCCTTTTTATAACTTTGAATATTTCCTTGTGTTTGACAATCACATTTGCTTTAAATTCCTGATTTCATGTTCTCCCTTCTTGGTCCCCTGACAATGCTTAGGATGTGTTTATTTGTTATTAGCAGAGACAAATCCTGGCATTTTGTACAGTTAGATCTATGTGCACTGTCCAAGATGTAGGTTGTGATCTGGCCTTGAAACAATTCTGCTTAGTGTGATTTTGTTTGCAAAATACTAAACTCAACAAACTGAGTATGGAAAGTTGTCGAAATACTGCAGCAGACAGGTCTGTTCCCCCTAGTCTTTCATTAAAGGGTGCCTGTAAGCCAGTAGTTAGATGCCAGAGGATGACATTAGGGAAGATATAGTTATAAATATTTTCATTTGTGCAGCTGTTCACATGATTAGAAGAAAAGAAGATCTAGTAAATACCATGTATCTCAGCATGAGGTTCACCATCACAGTAGAGTTAGTTTTACTTTGATAGCCTGTGATACACCATGGGAAAAAAAATCACTACTGTTAACTTGCCTTGGTAGGACAAAAGGTTTGCCCAAGGCTTAAGCTGGCATTGAGAGAATTTCAGTAGGTAGTAACGACGCCAATGATCAACTTCATTTGTCCTTGTCTTCTGGGGGCGGGACAGGAAGCAATGTGCTTTACATATAGCAATAGAAATTTAACTTGGATACAAGAGGGAGAAAAATTTGACTGCATGGAAATTTCACAGGGAAGCATGCTATTAAAATGACTGTGAAATCCTTATCATCACCTAATCTGCAAAACCTCCAAGAATGTCTAGAGGATGAGCTACACGTACTTTATTCTGTCTCAGAGCAGAGTTATAGATTAAGCGGACCATGGAGGTGCCTTTCAGCCAGGTTATGGCTGCTGGAGAGATGCAGCTGTACCCACCTCCTTTTGTGGTGTACACTTGCAGGATAATAACTGTCTTTGCTCTTGTGCATCATAGATGGTTTTGCATATTATAGTATCTTTAGATTTTTCCTACAGTATGTGATAGCAGACGGCAAGAGCTTGAAACAGTGGCTATCTGCCACCATTAGACTTCAAGTTTTTGCTCCAAAATATGGTGTTACTAGACCTCTTCAAAGAAAAGGTCCTCGGAGTTAGTGCAAAAAAAAAAATCATCTCAGAACCAGCTGAACTACTCTGGCTCAAAAAAAAAAAAAAATAGCCTGAGGCAGACACCTGGAATGGAAAGTCTCAGCATCCATGGTTAAAGCATGGTGAAGTTACAAGCTATTAAAAACAGTATCTGGTGAAGAGACATGTCGGCTGACCCCTGTTCTGTCTGTGCTGCTTAGGTTGTACTTGCCAACTTCATGCATTCAAAAATCACTTGTCAGCTCTTGCCCTCACCACACAAAAGTGGCTTAAGATCATGAGATTTGAAAAGAAATCATTAAGGGTGGACTTACCTCCACTTGACTTCTGAGTGTTAGGTTTGTAGAAGTCACATTTAAGCTTCTGTTTTGTGACCATAAAGGTTTTATTTAAAAAAAAAAAATTATCAGGTAGTCAGTGGTTACCAGAACCTGTATCTTTATTTAGAATTGCGTGGTTCAGAGTTAAATCATCACAACTCGTGGTATTCAAGTTGTTGCTTTTAAAAAGATAATGCGTAATCTTCAGTTCCTGCAGTGGTTTTAGCAGGACATTTTGAAGGAAATACTGTCAAGAAACTTTCTGAGATGAACACAGAGAAATGAATTAAGTCAAATCAAAAGGTCTTGAGTAGGGTTATATCAACAAAAGGAATTGGGTACAACTATGCATGGCAATGCCTGTTTTAAATACCTGGCAGTGTGGGCGTCTAGACTCTGAATCTAAGCAGCTGAGAGTCAGATTTCCCAACTTTTGAATCCACTGAGACCTTCACAGCAACAGTTGCTTGTTAAACTCTGCCCATCTGTGTCTGTTACCTGCCTCTGCTCAAGATTCAAACCTCAAATCAGCTGTTAGATTCAGGTATTTAAAGCTTTTACTCTAGAGCATTACCACCTACCACTGTCACCCAAAATGTAAGTGAACTAAGTTCTCTTTTTTGCTTTTAGAGATATCAGCATCAGAGAATTATTTCCTCCTTTGCAAAAAAAACCCAAAATACTTACTGGGCTGGAGTCTGCCTGGAACAAAGCTGTGAGGTATTCTTGATGTGGGAAGCACCCTTTTGTAAAAATACCCAAATATTCAATGACTCAGAGAGCAAGAGCAAGCTTAACTCTTCAGACCAGTAATGAAATAACTTAAGTGTGGTGGCAGCTCTGGGTTCCAGTGCCAGTGCCAGAGATGTTTTTCTGTGTTTTATGCTGAGCAGATGCTACATCCAGCAAATAAGTAGTCACTAAAGCTAGAACTGGTGGAGCCAAATGGCTTCCTGCCCAGATGAATGCCCTAATCTCAGTCTCTTTTTAGCTAAACTCATGCTCATGTCCTTGAACAGAGAATAGTTGTGCTCTCCTCACAAGAGGGGAAAGTTTGTTTTTTTCTCAACTAGACAACAGTTTTGCACCTGGATTTACCACACTCTTACTGAATCCCCAAACTTGGGGCAGGGCTTTGGACAGGACAAGAGGTGAATGCAATAGCTGCCTTTTCAGGCAGTTGCATTTTTGTGAAGCCTGGTTGCTTAGTTGTGCTTTAAACACACCTATTGGATCAGGCCCCTTGGCTGACAAAGAAGGAGATTTTTACATTTTATGGATCCTGTTGGAATTTAGGCAGGAGGTTAGAAGCATAGTTTCTCCAGTTTTTATGCTCAGCATGCCCAGAAGCAGAATTCAGGCACCAAAATGGAAGTAAGCACATCAGAGGGATATGTGTCTGGCTTATTGATGGGAAAGCACAAACTTTTAGGGATTTAGGGACGCATAACCTAACAGGAGCACGCTAAGTTAGGCTTGTGTGTGGCAATTCCAGACCTGGGCTGTATGGCATCATTCTCTACACAGTGATGTACCCAGTCAGTCTGGCGTAAATTGGCTCAGATATCTCCCTCGGATGTTTAATTAAGACCTGGTGACACACCCTTAACCACTCAAATCCTTTTATGTCTGATTCATCTTTTGTAACTGATTTCACTGAAAAGTTCTGGAGTTAACTCACTGAAAAAAAAATAGAATAAAGCAGCAGCTAATAAGACCAATGGCTTTTAATTTGCATTAATAAAAGCACATTAAAAAATACCCTAAGACAAACTCAAATTCCATTTGAGATTTTTCTAGTGACATGTCAACCACTCAGGCTTTGCTTTCCTCGTAATTAATATTACCAGAACTCCTTAATAGTCTATAACAGCCTTGTAATTCACATTTGATCATAACACATTCAGCATATTGTTCTTATGGCAAACATGCAGTGGTGTGGAAAATATCACCTTTAAACAAAATAGCAGGATCAGGCTTTTCACAATTGGATAAGCAGAGATGCAGTTCCTTTAAAAAGACTTTCACATATTTCTGTGTAGATAAAATGCTTTTTTGTTTAAGTTTGAGATGGTGTGGGAGTTAGTTAGGGAATTATTTACTCCACTGAAAAGTACATTTCTTTTTAATTTAAAGATAGATATCCAAAATATTTCTTGTCAGGCTTTCCAGTGGTAACTACTGTAGTGAAAGGATTAGTGTATATTTACGCCAGTGCCCTTTACTAGATGAAATCAGAAATGGCTGATAGTATGTCATTGATTCCATATTTCTAATATACAATGGAAGTTTTTTTAGAGAGTAAAAGCTGGTTTTGTAGTGGCATAATGTGAATCCCGCGTAACCGTAGGTTCATTATATTAGTCTAAAATAAAATATTAGCATATGTAGATTTTAGATACAGCAAAAATTTTCAGTTGTTATACCAGTTAAGGTATAATTTCTTTTCTTTTGCAAACAATTTCTGAGGCATGAACGCTAATAGGATTTGGTTTCTTTCCAGCCTCTTCTGTGGACAGTGAAGACTCGATTTCATTAAAAGTAGTGGCATACAATAACATTTCTTTTAATTAGATGATCTCATGATTTCCACACATATTTGTTCTGTGCATTATTGTTCGTTGGCAAAACTGAGCTGCTTGGTAGCGTGTGAAACCATATGTCTCAATAACATCTTATGGCAGGTGAGGGAGGATTTGCAAAACACTTGCTGACAGGACACAATGCATTTTACTTTGATGGGGAAGTTTTCCTAAGTGAACTTTATGGCTTAGTTCTCTCATGCAAAGTCAAACCTACCGGAGGCTTAGTGGCCTTTGCAGGTCTTCCTTTAACTCAAAGAGTTGTCTGTATGAAGCAAAGACTGTACAGCACTGAGTGTGCTTCTCAGTGTGTGCTTCTCAGTTGTTCATCACTACAAAAAGAGACCTTCTAAAGCCTGTAGTCTGTGTAGATATTTCATATTCTTTCTTCCTTTTTTTAATAGACAACTGTTGAATTAGATTTTATAAGTCTCTTACGTGCAGCTGCAATACTGGTCTTCCCCTCTGAGCTTAGCAGAAAGGACTACAATTTCAGCTATTGCTTTTGCTCTTACTCTGTTTAAAGTAATTAATACTGTTAAATACTGAATTTGAATTCTAAGAAACATTTTGGGGTGCAGGGAAAGAGTGTGGCAAATAGTCATCAGTCTTTTTAAAGGCTTTTACAACGGTATAAAGTAGTAATACCATCAGTCAGTTAGACTTTCTTGAATTGTTTTTTTCAGTGCCATATGCATCTTTAAGCAGATCTCAAAACACTTGGGCAAACTAAGGAAAATATTTCTGGTTTTGTAAGTGGGCAGCTGGAAGGGCAGACGAGAAACAGATCAAGACAAATAGCAAGCACATAGCCATACAGAGCTCTTAAATAGATGAGAAGCTGTAGGCATTGGCCCCACTGAGTTGTTCAGTGCCATACCAAGCACCTGTTTAGGTGTTTTGCTGGTTCAGTCCCTCGGTGACCTGGTGTGAGCCAGGTGTGACTGGTGTGTAGGTCATGAGCTGTGTAGGCAGTCTCTGAAGTTCACTGACATAGCGAGATGGAGAGATTACCATGTTGTAGATTCATGTTGTTGGTGTTAGATTCCCCACACCCCCCTTCTCTGATTGTAATATTTTCTTCTTTCCATCCCAGCAAATGCTCAGGTATGCACCTTGATTTCAGTCTCTCCAAGTTTCAGCACAGAGATGGTGTGATTTCATTGACTCTAAATGGAGCTTTTTCTGATTTACAGTTGTTTGCACAGGACAAGAGTCAGGCCAGTAAAGTGCACTGTGGAGGTTTGCCTGGTAAAAACCTAATGGCAACGGATTTGACAGAAGGGGGAAGGGAAGAAGAAACATTTAAGACTATTTATTAATCAAGAATTCCAGCAAGGAGGCTTTTCTTGCCTTGATTCTGGCAGATGTACAGATGAGAGATACTGTGCAGAGACTGTTTCTGCACAAATAGAGAAAGCCCTTCAGATGTAAACATTCGAGCAGCTGGCATGGGAGATTAGTGCAGCAGCAGGGGGAGGGGGGTAATAGTGGGTAGTGGTGCTGTCTAAATTTAACAAATGTTAAACAAGGTCCTTGTTCTAGTTTAAGAGTTACAGGTCAGAAAGACAATATCAACTAAAAATACTGGCAATTGTACAAGTCAGACAAATTTATTAACTAGTATTTAATTAAAAGCAACTTGCCTATCCCAAGTTGTGACACCTTCTTCTCTCCTCGTCCAAAAAGGGGGGGAAAAAGGGAGCTGGTAAAATATATTCTGTGTAACCTGTTTGAGTTAGGAAAAAAAAACCCAAACCAATTTATCCTCCGTCTATGGAAAGGCAACACTTTGGGACTTCTTAACGTTTTTGTTTTTGATTGTGAACTTAACATATTGTTCTACTTTCAATATCCTGTGGCTGCATATTACATCAAAAGAAAGCATCATGCTAAGGGTGAAAGTAGTGTAGGGTCTGCTACCTTTGTAGACATGTTCATATGCTGTTTAACATCATGTGTTTTGGTTTTTTAAACGCTTGCCAATAAGTTACACAACTAGTCTATATATCAGTGTAGGGTATCTGATCATGCATTGGGTTCTTTGGATTTTGGTTTTTAATCTGTTTTGATCATGCTTTTAAAACAACTCCTTGCCTGTTGGGATTCAGTTCACACGTGTTTTGTTGGAGGTCCAACATTTCTTTAACAGAAGAGATTAAATTATGGATATCTGGAACAAAATTTTATGTTTAAAAAATCAGAGCTATGCTTTCTCAGCTGTCATTGTTACGATTTTCACTGAGCTTGAAAGTATACTGAAGAAAAAGGCTTTCTGGAGAAGTGACAGTGGCAGCCTAGTTTAGAGTGTTAATGTCTTTCGGCATCATACAGTTAGACTAACCATCGGAGACTCGATGCAGAACTCACTAGAGCCAATGGAAAAATTCCTTCTTGTTTAAACTGGCTTTGGACCATGTCCTTTATGAGTTGCTAGCCATTACCTACACCAGTCCATTTTAAAATAATTCCTTCTTGTGCTACTTCAGGCTCTCAAAAATCTTCTGGTGCTTTCACTGTCATCTCTAAAAACATAAGACCTTCATTCCTTTTTGATGGACAGTTGACGCAGATAAACCCCTTGAAGTTGCTTAATTTATAGAACATTTTCTCACTGGGGAAGGAGAAAACCCCAAAGTAAACATGTTAAGTCTTGTAGAAGATGAATTGCAAGCAGTGGCAAAGGAAGGGAGTGGCTTTCACCAACCAATAATTTGTTGCAAAAGCAGGTTTTTCTTTGTTATCTGAAGCAGTGTGTACCCACAAGTGAGCAGAATTCCCAGCACTGGTTGCCCTATTTAAGCTGTAACTGTGCCAGTTGAAGTCCAAGTGTAGGTATATGTTGTATCTATTTCCACAGGTTTTTAACTTCTGTGTCAGTTAAATTTGGGACTGTGCTTGAAAAGTTTCTGCCAAAACTGAGCAGTGGGGAGTGCACTCCAGTGTATTGGAGTACGCCAGTCTGTGGAACTAAATAGATGAGAGAGATGTGATTTCTTGGTATTTCAAACTAAATTCACAAAGAAACAAGGCTACACACAGTAAGAAAATTCGTTTCTTGGGAATAATAAACGTTCACAAGTCAAGATCTGGTTTCCTAAGGATATACAATTTATTTTTTTGACTTGGAGAAACTTTGTAGGCTACAGTATACTGCAAAGGAAGATAAAATTATGAATTTATATATATGTGTATACAAAGTGGGAAAAGGCTGAAGTAGCCTGGTCTCCAGCACAGCTGTACTTCCAGCCCCTTTGCAGTATCCTATATTATCACTTCATGTTTATTTAGAAGATGGACTGGTCTAGACAAAGTTAGAGTTGAAAGAATAGCAATGAATACTCACAATAGGAAAAGAATTAAATGCCAAGGATACTAGAATAGCGTTCAAGCATTTCTTCAAAGAAAATTCAAAGGGAGGGTCTGCTTCTTTATTCTTAGCCTGTTCCTGTGAACCCAATCAATGAACTTGCGTGATTTTTGCCAGAATGATCAGGGTATTGGTTATTCTCCAAAGAAAATAGTCTTTGGAGCATCCTTCAGGATGGAGAGGAAGCTTGGATTTGAATTTCATTGTCTTGGAAGATTCAGATACTGAAATTAATTCACTTGATTTCTTCAAAGTATAAGCATGTGTACTTTTCTATCCGAACTGATCACCTCCTTTAATAAGACAGGCTTAATTTCTGCAGGTATCCATCTGTAGGTGTTAGGAAACAAAAGGTGGCTGTGTACCACACCTGGATGTACTCTATCCATTGTCCAAAAGGAGAGTGTTGTCTTTAAACCTTCTCTTCACCCCTGTACTCTCACATGATATCCTCCTGACTCCTTCTCTTCACTCCTGACCACTTATGCTGATCTGGAACTAAATATTCAGCTGTTATAATTCAAAGTGGTTTGTTGGCATCAGTACTCGAACATCAAGCTGTAAGCACGATGTGAGTTTGTCTTTTGATTTTATCTTCTGCAGAAAGCCATCATATCTCTTTAAAGGGTTGGTCTGCTCCAATGCAGTAGTTTGCAGTCAGAAGTTCTCATTAAACTCCTGAAACTCTTGAAAGCGTGAAAGACACAGAGACTTAGGGAGCTTGCTTAGACCAGCCCTTAGGGCTTCAGACTCAGCATATTATACTCAGTGTGCGGTAAGTATGTGTGAATTCAGGCACAAACGTGCATGCAGATATCAGGAAGAGCTAACTGAAGTGATGAGCTGTGTGTGTATACATCCCTGTGTTTGTACGTAGATACGTGTATGTATGCACAGAGGTTATGCACACGCACACCTGCGCATCCAGACATCTGAAAGGGCTAATTGAAACAGTAGAATTCCTGGCTGCAGACTTCTGATTCATGTTGCTAGAATCCTCTTAATGTCTCTGTAATTAGGATTTGTTTTAAGATTTGCACTAATTTCAGAGTTCAAAAGCTGATTTGTTCTTCTAATTTAAGTTTTAAAGTCTCCAGAGGTTATATTGTTTTTCATTAGTATCTTTGGCAGTGTTTTATCATTACAAAGTGTAAAACTTCCTTTTTGAAAATTTATTTTGACAGTTGGATGATTGTATTTGTCTCCCTCTAGCTAACCACTTACAGTCACCGCATGCTTCAAAGGGAAAAGTTGTTGCAGGACTGCATTCTAAGTTAATAAAGTATTTGTGTCAGAATGGGATTATAAGGACTGGAGCTAGAAGCTAGGTCCCTGAGCTTGAGTAAATCAGAGCAACTGCTTTGACTTCAGAGAAGTTATGCAGATCTTGGTGAAAATTTGCCTTTGAATCTCAGTAGATTTTTTTCATTCATCAACAGCTATATTAAGTAGAGATTTTCAGAGTCCAATAGCCATATGTGTCAGAATTTCAGCAGACACTGAAAGTTTTTGAGGATTGATCATTCATGTTTCTTGTCTCTGGAAAACTTGCGTAAGGACAACACTTCCATTAAAATATGAAGAAAACACTTTTTAATTCAGCTGGAATAAAAATACTTGCAGTAAAACCCAGAAATTATTTCTCCAAAGCCAAAAAAATACATACCCAAAAACCTCATGCCAGGAACTATTCCATTCATAATTCTGGTCGCCATAAAAATTGGCTATGCGGACATTAAAGCAGATACTTTTAAAATTGTATGTTTTATGTAAAGTTTCCATCTCCTCCTCCAGTATAAATTGGCATATCTACAATGAAAATATATTGAAGATGATCAACTAGTGGTTTAATAGTTTTTATATGTTAAAAGAATTTGCTGAGAAGAACTTCTTCTGCAACAGTTTTTAAAATATTTTGAATTTCAGAAGGACATATATTGCAGATGTAACAACTTCTATCTTCCATGAACAAAAAACACTGGCTGATTGATTTAAAAGAATTAGTAATTCTAGAGTAAATAAATTCATATTGCAATGATGAATTCATTTTGCTCAAGACTTCTGATCCTTTTTGTGGTTATTTATGATTGATGAATGCTTAATACCAGTGGAAAAATGTCTTCTTTTTTTCTGTTGTCAGTCTTTGACCTTTTGAACTCCCTGTTTCCTGAAGTCTGTTGCCAGACCATTAGTAAAGACAGGTTTTGATTTTTGGCTTCGTTGTTCAACACTGTTGGATTGAGCTAACCTATTTCCGTGTAGTGGAAAAGTATAAGTGAAAGGAGAAACCAACTTTTTCAAGCTTACAAAAATGTTCCTTTTTCCATCCTCAGTCTTCCAAGATTGCTCTCACTATATCTACTAATGACCTTCCAAGACAAAGTGTAAATAGCCTCTTTTCTAATGTTTTTTCCTTGTCTTACTTCCAGCTTAATATTTTTCTGTCTTCTTTCTGTACTAGGATTGAATTGAATTTTGGAGTCCATGTGAATTTTCCTCTGTAATGCTTTCTTTAGGTTCCTTTAAAATGTGTTTTTCTTTTGGGGTCTGTCATTGGCTTTTGGACCTCTCTTGGTAGGTTTCAAAATGTTTCTTTTGTTATTTTCTTCCATTCTACCTTGTTCCATGTCTCACTATGCATTAAATCCCTACCGCAGAATTACACTTTCACAAATCTATATATAGCAATCACCTTTTCTTTCAGTGCTAAATCTTTCCTGGTTTGAGTTCTGTTCATTTGACTTTTCCTCCACTGCCTTCATGACAAGTGAACATGAACATCACCATCTTTCTGTATGATCAGTCACAGAGTTTTCTTACAAGGTATTATTTCTGTCCTGCACAGTCTCCTTAGTTCATTGTTCCTTCCCCAGGATATAAGACTTATATAAACCTCTTATCACCACATTCACTGAACTCTTCTGGTTTTGCTATGCTCCTCTCCTTTTCCAGACTTTAATCTTTGAATTTCTTCAAGGACTTACTTTCTGGTCAAATCTCGTGAACATGTTCACTTTGTTTTTTGCCACAGTTACTGTGTTTTTGTTTCCATCCTCACTTCATGTGTTCTTTCCTACTTCTTTCACGTCTGCTTTTGTTCCACTTGGACAAATACCCAAAAAGACACTTGTAATGTTTTCCACATTTTTTTCTTATTTCCTTTTATGATTCACCAATTCTTTTATGATTCCCTGCGCATCTCTCATTACAAGCACGTAGCTATCAAAAAAAAAAGTTATATGAGTAGCTGAATCTGCTGACTCTTTTCTTTTGTTAGATATTCCTTCCTGGGAATCTTTCGAAATTAATATTTCTTTCCATAGTGGCTTTACATACTGGTATTTTTGACAGTTATAAAAAATCTGTTTTCAGAATACGGTGGTTTTTTATAGGCTGACGTATTTTGACAGTGCATTGTGACAAAAAGTGTTGGACTTGTGGAAGATAAGTTTTTAGCAGTCTAGCCGGAAAGATGTAAATCAGACCCGAGAGGGTGTATTGTAGATGTAAATTGATTCTGGTATTTTCCCAATATGATATTAAAAGAAAGAAGGAAAAGAAAAAAAGAGAACATTCTACCAAATAAGACACAAAGTTGTCCACACACTTCTGAAAGTCAAGATAAATCCTTTTACACTTGTATGGCATGCAAACAAACATTACCCTAAGCATCTGGCGGCATCCCAGACTGTCACCCACAGTTCAGCTTGATTTTGGAATTCACTTCAGATTGTGCCTGCAGCCTACACTCCCTACCTCCCACCTGAGTGATGGGTAGCAATGTTTCCTTTAAACTGCCAAGGAGCACTGGAACATTTGATCCCAAAATGTTTTCTGTGCTATGTTAATGATGATTTTTTTCTCACTAGGGTTTACATATACAAAACAAAAGCAAAAGTATTTGCATTTTAGGGGTATTTAAAATGCATCTCACATCCAGAAAGTTAAAAAAGAACCCACATGCTTTGTGTGCTGTCACTCAGCCTGATGGTCTCAGCTGCAGAGCACAGTAAGGGCACAAAGGAGGCTGGCGTGTTTTGGAAGCTTGTGCATATATGTCCATGGTTTCTCTGTGATGTGTCTGGCAGTATAAAGTGGAATTTTAAGGGACTGGACACGCATGTCTTCTCTTTTAAAAACGTGCTGGGTTTTGTTTATCTTCTTACAAAGATACCTGTAATGGACACATGCTGAAGCCTGTGGCTGTTTAATGGATGTCATTGGATTTATACCAATCTTGAAGTATCTCCCAGTAATTTTGTGTCTCATCATCTTTAGCTGCATTTTTGTAAATTGAGAATCTGGAGAAAAATGGGATATTAAGTGTAAAATATGTCGGTTTGTGTGGTTTGAGCAGAGGTTTGCTTTTTTGAACATACTCTTCCTTGCTTTGCTGATCATGTTTGTTCAGAAAAGATTGTTTATCAACCTAAGTTTCTTTCATTTGTGGCTAAGTATCTTTAGATTTCAGCAGAACAACTTTTTATTCCTTCACAGAACACACAGATATTAAATCAATTATGCATTAGAAAGATTTGTAGCAAGTGTATTTTCGCTGCATTGAGTTGAGAGTGACTTGCCAATGCTAACAGCTCTGAATCAAAGAAATTATGTTTCCCTTTCTTTTTGACAAGTTCCTCGGCTGTGATTCACAAGGCCCACAGGATACGAGCTTGCTGGTTACTGCAATGAGTTCAGTGTCCAGACTGATAGGAGAGGACACAAATGAATTATATGTGTGTGCCTTACAAACACCCATTTATACCCTTGGGTCTTCCCATTAGTACCAGCCGTCATTCTGCCTGCTCCCACTTTCTGGGTTGTTGAAACGTGGCTACCCTCTTCTGTCAAGAAAGGTTATTTTTTGCTAAGTCTGTTCAGATGCTGCTTTTTTTAAAAAATACAAATTTGTTTGAAATGCACTGTTGCTTACAGAAGAGGGGATATAAAGACACAAATTTAAATCAAGTTAGCTTGTCTTCCCTTTTCTGCATGTACTGCTGCAACGGAAAAAAAATATTGGATCCATTTCTCTTGATACTGATGGACTTCTTCAGACTGACGCGAAGGAATTTGAGTAGCAGTAATAGAAAAAGGTTTCATTAAGCATGAAGGGAATTCTTACTTGGGAATATCTGAAGGGTGAAACAGGAAACAGGAGAATTTATTTGGACGAAATACATTGCATTTTAAATCACAAGAAGTGATTTAAAAGCTTCAATTCTCAAAGCATTGATCTGTCATAAAAACTTGAAAAAATATAACTGATTTGACAGTCTCTGAGTTGCTTGATTAATGCACATTGTTGAATTCCTAGACTTGTATTCCACTGCTTTATATGTGCCATGGTACTTTCTTCAGTCTGGGAGAACTCATTAAATTTTTGATCTCAGACTGGCAGAATACTGAGGGAGGTGGTAGTAGTGGGTGATACTGATAATAGCAGCTGCGGTTGGTCTTACTGCATCTGTTTCTTTATATTTGCGAGAGTTTACAGACATGCTTATGTTTAGCTGGAGTTCATGTATTCCCAACCCATGTTTTCTAACCTCCTAATGATTTGAGTAAAATGTTTATATTCCTAAATTTCAAAATAAAGTATTTGACAGTCCACCAAAAAAGTAAGCAGCTTACTTGTGTTTTTGCCATATTCATTCAGTATCCATGTGATTTTTTGAATGGAAAATGAGTTTTGAATATTGCTTCACTTCTTTTATATATACTATGCACAAGAATTTTAACAAAAACTAAAGAAGGTTCTTGGAAGCTCTCTCCAGTTGTGCAACCTTGTGCTCAGAGTAGTGCAAGGGGCCAGAGTTAATACCCACACTTGTTCCCTACTGAGAAATTCACAATGAATCTAAGCCTCCTGGTGTGATTTGGAAAACCTTTTTCCTGGAGGCTTCCGTTCTTCTAGTTCCCTTCCTTGGGTGGTTGTTCTTTCAGCTTTATTACTGGAAAAGAAGTTGGACACCTTAGGAGTTGCAAAGCGAACATAAATCAGTCAGAGCTGGAAACCAAGACTGTACTCTTAGCTGTAAAGACACTTTCTGTCACATGAGCTTACCTAAGTGAAGGCAAGAAGGATTCAGATAAGCTTCTAGGAAGCGAAATTATAGTTAAGGTACAAGGAAAAAAAATGAATTATAAAGATAGTTAAGAAGAAAAACAGCATAACTGCAAATGGTGTGTACCTGTGTAAATAGGAAAATTTTAGTAACCTCTGAAGTGACAGATTGGTCACTTTAGCATTGGGAGATAAAATGGATGATTTTGTATGGAAGATGACCGCCTTGCACCTGGCACTGCTAGGATTTCTGATTGAAATACTCTGTACTAAAACAAGAGGAATGTGGTCAGCCATGCTGAGGGAGAACTGGCAGGGGCACAGGAGGTAGAATGTTCTCAGACATTCCTGGTTCTGGCTGTGTAAGTTATGGTGTCTACCAAATGGGCCCTGACCACAAGATCTGGAACTGCTATCTAGGTGCTCTGATAGACTCATACAAGTGTAAGGTAGCACTAGCTGTACAGACTTCAAACTATAACTCAAACCTGTTACAGTAAGAATTTGAGAGGCTACTTGCCAGGCATATAAAATCAACACAGTACAGCCTGTGTAACTAACTGTTGTGGGAATGAAATAGTTGCTTCGCTTTTATTATTGTAATGTGTGACCAGGTGATTGCCTACCAGTAGCAAAATGCAATGAGATAATAAAGCAGCATAAAGTAAATTGCATAAAAATGCCTTTTTTTTTTTTTTTTCAGTTCAGAACAGGAAAAGGTTAACTTTTTTTTCCTTCTGACTGCAGACTGTCAGCACAAGTGCTTCAGGGAGTACAAAAAAACAAACTGTATTCAGTGTGGCTGGTTAGAAAGGAAAATCTGAGTAGTCACAATTTTTTTATTTTGTTTTGTTGGGTTTTTTAACTGTGTCTCCCAGCAATCTCATGACTGCAGTATAATGCTTTAGTTTTGAAGCAGGAGCTTGGATTAATTCAGTTTCAGTGTTGTCAATTTTAGCACTAGTATAAGTAATACAGTATCATGTCAGGGAAAGCAGCCTCTAAGTTTGCTTTGTGCAGTAGGTCTGACATAACCTGTCTGGCATTTTATATGGCCAGTTGTAATCACTTGTCGTGTCATTCAGCTAATCAATAAAAGTTTGCATTAATGGAGTTTAAATGTCCAACAGGCATAAATATTCTTGCTGTCACTGAATAGATGGATTTTTGCCTGCTCTAAATCTTACCTTCTGTATTTACCCGTGGTACACTTGTAAAAAAAAATTATATCCTTTATGATACTTTTAATTTTTGTCTCTATTTTGGAAAAAATAAAACCCTTACTTTTTGCTGATACATCTGGTACTTTGAGCACCTAAAAACAGCTCAATTGATTACTTCTGATTTAAAAACTTCTGAGAAGGAAGTTGCATAACAAGACTGGGAGCTCAAATATGTGAGTTTTGGCAAAAGCTGCGGAAGAAAGGCTTGTCTGTAGCAACCTCTCAAGAAAAGAACTTGACATTTTGAAAAATTTTTATTGACCAGTGTGAACAGGGAACAGGAAGTCAAATCACTCTTACAGGCAAGCTGCAGTCTTTTCCTTGCTGACCTTTAAATGCCACTTAGTGTCATCAGAAAGTCAAGGAAATGCTAATAACAGGACTTTGAGTAAGAAAGTTATATATAAGGGACATCTCTTAAAAACAATCATAAGCTGATTTCCATTTCTATACACATCTGGTTTTGTAAAACGGAATTCTCACAGCAGTGCAGTTATACTTTTAATAGATTAATCTTACCTTTATTTATACATGACTTTAAAATTTTCAAAGTATCCATAAGATACCAGAATTTCTGTCTATTCCTGAAAAAGAGGTAGTTTGAAAAAGATATTTTAGAATTGCATTCTAGGTTGATGACCTTGGAACAGAGATTGGCCTCAGCTTTGTGCTCTTAATCTATCTTGTGTTGAGTTCAGCAGGCTATGGGACTTTAGAAGTCTTGTAGAAGGCTGACTGCTCAGTGTCTTTTGAAAATGGGAGTGGTATGCCTACCTCACCAGGTTACTCTTAGCGTTCATACTTCTGTGTTTTTAGCAGTCCCTATTTGCCCTTCAAAAATGTCTTTTTTTGAAATTTCAATTAGAAGAACGGGCAGGAAAAAAATCTCAAAATTAAATTGCTGAACCCAAAAGAAGACAACCTGGTATGTTAGGAAAAAAAAACGAAGTTCCTTGAATTTCAGAAGATTAATGAGAGGGAAAAAAACTACCTGGCAAGTTTAACATGAAACAGTGATGAAACCTGATGGCACCTGGTAGGTACAGCAGTTGTTTCTTGCCTCCTTCCAGTATCTACTTCATGGAATTGAAATGGATTCTAATCCATGGCTGTGCTTCAGTACATATTCCAAACCCTTGCTCAGCTAGTGTCTAACCTGACTGCTGACCTACGCTGGTCTATCTGGTTTTGTGTTGGGTTTGCTTTAATTCAGGGGGAAAAAACAACCCCAAACCAAACTGTTTCTTTTTCTTGCTAGTTTGCATAAATTAATTGCTGTTTGAACTGGTAGCAAAGGGCTCGAACGCTAGTGGCTTAACAAAGACTGTGATTTTACAGGTTGGGAGACATTTTTGAAAGCTCTTTATATAATTAGTTTCCATGAATTTTCTTTTTATTAATTGATTTTTCTTTTTTTTTTCCTTTTTTTGTTTCTTTTTTTCTTTTCTTATGAAACACATGGATTCTGTGAACTGATTTGGATTCTGAGTAGAGTATTCGTGCTAACCTGTTTGTCAAATGAAACGGAGGATAAGGGCCGATTTTTTAAAGCCAGCAACATTGGCTGCAATTCCTGAGCTTGGCTTTCCTCGCTTACACTGCTGTAATTCGAGTAATTCAGTCGGTTCTTTGATAACAAATTAGAAAAACAAGAAACGAGAGATGGTTGAAATATTTGGCATGTACATATCATGTCCCTGCAATTTTGTTTGATTAATGTTGTATACTCTTAATAGTTGCCTTGCTAAACTGCCTGAAAAATAAACCTCTAAAATCCCATGATTTGGAAGGAAACTGCATTGCATCTAACCCTACATAAAATATAAAAGCTGGGTTAGGTGTTGTCTCTTTGTATTAGTGTTACAACAAAAGACAAGTCATGCCAAAGCCACTTGTCAGTGTTTTGTGTCCAGGGTTGGTTTTTTTTCTGTTAAAGCTAATGAAAATGACTACACACATGGAGTTTGAAGGTCTGCCTCAAGTTAGGCAAAGCTCTTGTTGCTGCATGAGAGGGTTTTCAAAACTAGTTTGAAATTCCGTTCTCCTGGAAGCTGTGGCGAGTTTTTATTTTAGGGCAAAAATGGTCTTTACATGAGCATTCATCTTTAGGTCTTTACATGAGCATTCTTGAAATGCTCAGTGAGGGAATAATGGGCTTGATATAAAGGTTGGACTTGGAAAAGAAACCGTAGATGAATTTGCAAGGTTGTTATTTTTTTTCTATCATTAAAGTCTTTTTATTATAAACTACTTATAGTGTCGTGGAAATATTACCGTTTTTCCCCTTATATCTTCTGTCAGGAAATCCAAGCTTAAAAACAGGACAAACCAGCTTTAAACTGTTTAGTTGTTCATCACTGTATTCCTTCACAATGACCTGTTGCTTGGAAAAGGATTCTGATAGCTCTTCAGCCACAAGATCTTGTGATAGAATTGAATATTCATTTAAAACTGGTTATGGCCTATCGTCTTACCAGTATCCTGTATTTGTTGTGCTAGGAGGGAAGTCTTAAGGCTTTTTTATTATTTTCATACATCTTTGTCTAAAATTTCTCAACCCTTTTATCCAGAAGGCTAAAGAATTAATACTGTCGCTAAAACATACCTGAAGAATCCACTTTGAAATTGTTTTGTTGAGTTGTTTTATAATTGTGTGAAAAGAGGAAACTGGTTTGTATTTCAGTCCATGAACCCTGTCATTTCTGTAGGAGTAAACAGACTTTATTTGATAGGACCTTGTACAACATTCACTGATAATGACTTAAAACATGTAGCTTAGAGATGAGATCATTATTTTTTCCACTGCCCAAGATACAGGGCCAAGACAAGACTATTTCTTTATAAGATTATACCTAATCTTTTAAACACCACCTTCTACTTCAAACTTTTTTCTTCATTTGCTAAAAGGATGAAGATGCTATTGATGCCGTTCAATTCAGAGAAATTGGTGATGAAAAAGGTGTGGCAAACACTGCTTTCAGTCAGAGAAGACTGGTATCATGCCCTGCTTGTGCTAAATACATTGTTCCGAGATGAAGTGCGCTGTGCAGTGTACAACATAAAAGCTAACAAAAGCATCTAAGTCAGTAATTGGTATCACATGCACAGTAAATGCAGGACAAGGCACAAATCTGTTTGCAGTTCAGTTGCTTTCGCAGGAATCTACAGAACATGGAACTTTACCAGGCAGTAAAGGAGCCTGTATTATATCTATTTTTGCATTGCTCTATTTTTTAGCTCCTTATGCTTTATCAATGCTTCCTCAATGGTCCTAAAACTAAATTAATTGTGTTTTTAATCTTGCTGCCATGTGTTTTTAATTTTTCCCTAAGGTTACACTTGGCACTTGTGGAAAGAAATTATCTTTTTTTTTGAAAGTAATGGCATTTGGGGTGGCCTTTAGTTTCCTGCTAGTATGTATTCTGTGGTTTTGGACAAAATTCCACTAGAGAGTTTTATGTCCTTGATGGGTGAGTTTTGTAAGTGTGGTAGCATGTTCTGTTGTGATAAGAACAGCATTATCAACCATGCTCATCAGCCTATGTTTCCAGAACAGCTATTCAGCTCCAGGTCATGGTGAAGTGGTATCAGTGGTGATTCCACAGGAGATATTTCTGGGAAGAAGTTACAGTCAAATAACTTAATTAAAAAGTAAAATCTTCAATTTAATATGGAAGGTTCTCTTAATTAAAAAAAGGAGAAGGTGACTCAGATTTTGAGGGAAAAGTTTTTGCAAGATTTTTATTAGCAGAATAAAAAAAATTTATTGAATTTAAAAGCAAAAACTAAAGTTAAAATGAACATTCTCAAGCAATCCTACTTCTAATCTTTCGTATTTGTAGATTTGCTACTATCTGACTGGATATGCTTCTATTTGTATATTAATATAAAAATGTATTAAGATTCTGAAATCCATTAAAATTTTTCCATTGATTTTATTAAGTTTTCGGTGAGAACTAAATTAATTTTTAACAGTAAGGAATTACTGAGATAGTTTTCTGTTTCTCCTTTCATCTTGGTCTGCTAGAATCCAGAGTGGTGCCTGTCAGCAGGACTTCTTTTCACCAAGTTAAATGGCTGTTTTCAGTAGGTTGTAAGTGATTATACTTGATTGTGCATGTAAATTGCAAATAGTTTAATGGTAGCAGAATTTCTCTTATGTAAATCTGCAGAGAAGACTCAGGTAAATCAGGCAGATTGATGATAAAATAGACAAGCCTGAGACACTGACAGCATTTTATTAATACAGTGTTCTCATTTAAAAGTAAATCTCGCTTCCAGAAATGTGTAACACTTGTAATTTAAATGCTACTGCAAATGCATTTGGATAACTGTAATTATGTGTCTTGATGTGAACTTTATATTTTAAATAGCAAGCAGCAGCAAGTGTTCCCATCAATACTACTGTTAAACCGCAGTAGGTGCTTATCGTGCCTCCTGTCTTATTAATACTGCCTGTAAGCTTTGTTCCAGTTGACCTTTGGAAGTTTCCAAAAGTTAGAGTTTGCAATTCAGCAGGTTTGGCAGAGGAACATACAAGATTATTCATATCATTGTTTAAACGGTAACCAGATGTGTCTTGTTTTTCTTCTTTCTTTCCCATTGTTTTTAAAGAATGATGTTAATCCAAGATGTTAATCCATTTACAGGGTTTTTCCACAGCACCAAATTCCCCTTCGGTGAATTCTCGTTCCAATAGCTTGGGTTCATCACTGTCTCTTGGTAACATCTCTGGAATGACAGCAAACCCAGAAGTGAAGAAGCGCAGAGCACCTCCTCCACCAGTTGCGACACCAGTACCGCCGAACGCGGAGGTGCGGGGACAAGAAAGGACAGCAGCACAGGTAACAGCGACACCACTGAATGGGCTCCTTGTTTGGTGTGCTGGGTACCATCAGTTCATTCAGCAGTATTAGAGCCATTCACAGGTATTTTGGTTAGCCATGAGCTACAGCTGACCAAAACTCCATCTTACAAGACAAAACTATCAAAAGTCTTAGTGTTTTGTACACGTTTACTGAGGTCTCTTGAGACTGCCCCGAGCTTTCTCCCCTGTCAAGAATCATTCTAAATCAGAAAAGATTTGTGAGGCATTATGCCAAGAGAAGGAGGGTAAAGAAGAAGTAAGGCAGAAAAGCTGGAAATTTTATAAGGTGACTAGGTTTCCTTACTGGCCAGGGCAGTCCTGGAGAACAGGTGAAAGTTCTAATGAGAGACAAAAACCTTCAGCATATTGTTTTGTCCAGATACTCATCTAGCTATTGCCTGTATATCCCTGTTTCCAATGCTGCCATGGGATACCAGAATATCTGCTCTGTTTTCTGAGTTGTGCCATGTGACCTTTTAAAGCAGTGCTCTGGTTTTGCTTTTATAAAAGGTCACTGTTCCGCAGTACATTATCAAGAATTAAACAGAAATGGGGGAAGGCTTTCTGAGGACCTAAGCCTTTAAAAAGAATAGAGCTAAGGGAAGAGGAAATTGCTCTTGCTTTTATAGTGACGCTCAGGTGTGTGTTACTCAACCTGCACAAGCACATGAAGTCTTCTGGTTCCACCAGCAGCTAGTAGTATTACAGTCTAAATGTAAACTGTAGAAATCAGCATGTAAAGCTGTATATGGATGCCAAAGAAGAATGCAAGGAACCAATATCATCAAAGCTGTGTAACGTGGATTGACTCTTATCTGCTTAGGGCTCGTCACCTGTACAGCAGACTGATCTTTGGAAAGCAAGCTGTCCTAGTGCAAAATGGAGTCAGAAAGGAATCTTTGAGTTCACTATGGAGGAAGAGGAGGCGCAGCCTGATGCTCAGTCTCACTCCCTGTCACTCTCTTATTTATCTGCATTAAGACATATGTTAAATGCCTTCTCAAGTGAAGCACTGTGTAAGAGAAGTTGATGCACACCCTTGGTAAAAGATTGTGGATTTTTATTTTCCCATTCTTAGGATATCTAAATGTGATTGCTGGAACATAGCAGTGTTTCATCTTTCAAAATTGGAACAAATGCCTTTGAAATAGCACTCATTTATAGACACAGCTGAAGAGAAATAACGGTGTTTTTCTTGCAACATTTGTGCACTTTTTTTCTTAAAATTCCCTCTTGAAATTCCTATGTAAATATTTTTGTGAGGTTTCTTGCATCCCGCAGAGTTAAAGATTTAATGTGTTTAAGATCAACAGATCTTCTCATACAAAAATACTATGGTATTATAACTCCTAAGTTTATACAAGTGTGGTAATCACAGACTACATTATTCTGCCATTCTCTTTGGCTGATCTCCCTGCAGTATGGCATTGAGATTTTAAATTGTGATACACAATAACACTGCAAAGCTAAACTTTCTTTAAACATATTAACATTTCTATTTGCAGCATTGTTGCAAATAGGTTAAAGTGTTGGTTTTCTGAAGCCATTGGGAGAAAATTATGTATTTTATTTATCACGAGTAGTATACAACACAGTATCAACTTCGAATTCTCCTAGTCTGAAGGAAAAGCTGCATTGAAGCAGGGAAACAGCTAAAAGTTGTGTCAGAGGTTCTTCCAAAACAAAGTTCATTTTGGGCAAAAAAAATGTCCTGTGTAGCTGACAAAGTCAGTGAAGACCACAATAGAGGTGCTGGAGCATATTTGGCTGCGTTTGTTGAGTAAAGGACATCTTTCTGGAAATGATGGCATAGGTCAAAATGTTAGAGAGTTATGGTGTGTTTCTGAAGCTCCAAGGCTGCAAGTTGCTCAAAGGCTGCCATGTAGTTTTAACAGAAATGGAGGAGAATGGAAATAAAGCACAAGTTCCATGAAGCAATCAAAAAATGAGGGAAGAAATTAATTATTCAGTATTATGGGGCAAGGTAGCAACAGAGATATTGTTTATAAGAAAACAGTTCTATTTTATCTACGTGCAGACAAGCCAGTTTGCTGTGAAAATAGAGTAAAAAATCTCAGGGTGTAAGTTTATTTCTTTAGTTTATGGGAAAGAATTAGCACTGATTTTTTTTCAGGGAAGGACGTCAATTCCTTATTAATGGACTTCCTTCCATAAAAAGATAAGATGTTTGTTTAGAAAACTTTATTTATGTGCAACTGTTACTAACAGGAAGATCCTTCAGAAGGGGAACATGTTCATTTCCAGTGAAGCTAGCACACTAATAGAAAATGAAAAAGGTGGTATTCTGAACTTTCAGAAGGTTTTTTCTTTTTTAGCTGTCTGGTTCCATAAAATTGTGTAGGAAATAGAATACTGTAGCTGTTATGAACACCTGTAACTTTCCAACCCACTAAGCCTGTTATTTTTAACCCATTGTTATGTTCCAGGCATAGATGATTCTTTAGGGTTATATATGTCACATTTCCCTGCCTAGTGGTTCCAAACAGAAATTTCCATGTGTATGAAGACTGGGGTGTTTTAGTTAATGCTGTACATTTAGATTTTCTCCACTCACTTTTCTGTATAGGTGACTTATTGAATTATAATTTTACCATCTTGCAGCTTTTGTTCCTGTAGGGCTTAGAATAATTTATCTCCTTGTGGATAAGGCCCCAGCAGTAACTTTATTTACTTTTTAGTACAGCTACGTAAGTTTTCCATGTCTATTTAAAGGTAGTTTTCCCTCTGTAACTGTTTTAAATCTCCCCTAGAAAATATTCATGTCTGTTCAGAGTGTGCTGCACATGCACTAAGTAGTTTGAAATGGAATGCAGAGTCAAAGGAGTCTACAGATTTCTTCCCTGGGGAATTCACCCCTGGTTTTTTTAAACATCTTCCAAACTATGCTATTTAGAATGAGAAGTCACTTGAAAAAATAATCTTCAAAAGGTCAGGGTATATAACAACTCCAGGACAAAATCCAGTAGGTTTGATGCTTACAAAGCAAGGAGGTCCTATCCTTTCTTAAGCTGCAACACGGAGCCCACACCTTCCAAAGAGTAGAGCAGAACAAGGTAGGGATGAGTTAAAACTGAACACCCTATGCAGTCTCTGTTGTCTGTCACAGCACTCCAGAAGATGTGCTAGCAGAATTTGAGGCCACCTTCAGGTAAGCATAGTGTAAACTGATTCTGCCCCTCACATGCCACCAAAAAAGCATGCACTGTATAAACAAAATATAAGAGAAGACCTGTATGAGTATGACATCGTACACAGAGTACACAGAGAAAAGCCACACATGAACTCTGACAGAATTATGGGCAACTTCTTAGAGGCTTATTCAGTGATCTCTCTTCAAAAGAAATGTGTAAAGGGAGTGTGTTTTTCTTGGAAAAAATACCCTTTTGGAAGAACCTGAAAGAACTGTGAAATTGAGTATTTGAGTCTTTAGGAAGTCAAGAGTATTGTACACTGGTAAATTAGTTTCTGGGAATAATTACTTTTTTTGTTTTTTAACATGCATGGGGAAATACAGAAATTGGAGTGAGGGAGATAAAGTTGGCCTAGGGCTTTTCTGCAAGAGCTTTGTCTATGAAATGCAGTGGTTTATTCAGAAAAAGTTCATGGGTTTTTTTAGAGGCAGCATAGAGTTAGATGAGGACTCTTCAGTGCCTTCATGGGTATAAAAGCTCTGATAACTTCAAAAGTCAGAAGTGCAACTTGTAGACTGTGATAATGGAGCTGTGTGTTATTTCAGCTGCTATCATTTTCAGAACAGAAGCACTGTAATATAAAAGTAAATGTAACAGGAGGCATCAGGGATTTTTTACTAGCCAGTCAAATTCCTGTACTGATGGAAGAAGAGAACATTATATCAGATACAATAGTCTAACATTTGTTTCACGGACTTTAATTTTAGTTGTTATCTGGCAAGACAGTGGGCTTAAATAAAAAAGTGTATTGATGTTTTTAGTGCAGGTGAAGAACAGGAATCACACTTTTAGAAGGTTACATTATAAACCAACACAACTTTCAGGTCTATTTCCATGTTTATGTAGTCTCCTGTATGTTGCTATAGACAAACTATTGTATATAGCATACTCTATGGGGTTTTGCCCTGCTTCTTACATTCCTCTCTTCTCCATTTAGATCTCAGACGTGGCTTGCTGAGGACAGTTGTTTACTTTGAATTATTGGTCAAGGCCATATTTTAGAGCAGAATACTTGCACCCAGTGTTTGATCAAGGCTGATGTTTTCTCACCAGTTATAACTTATTCATTGAAGAGTCTTACTCACCTGAATAAAAAAGTGAGAGAGACAAAAGAGAGCCACAGGCTTACTCTCATCATTTCTGGCAGTTTTCTTTTCCACTGTCCACAGTTAAAATAAAACAATTTTATACCTAAATAAGAAGTTTGGCTTTAGGAGAATCATCATAATGTGAACAAATGTAGATTGAGACTTTCATATATCTTCTGGAGAAAAAAGGATACTGAAAATATCTTTTATATAAGCAAGAAATTTGGCAGATTTTTAGTGTAATTGCTATGCTTTTGTCGTCTTAGGTGTTGGTCTCTTATACTGACCACGATACAGGGTGCTCCTCTCCTCTCTCCTCTCCTCTCCTCTCCTCTCCTCTCCTCTCGTTTGAGTACTCCTGTTGGACATAGCAGCCTCCTGCAAAGTATGCATCTCAGTTCTAGTGCATGTTGCACTTGAAAGAGTCATGATTCTGCTGGTAATCATTGATAGGAGTGCTGCAGAGCTGGTGGGACCCTGGGTTAGGCATCTTATTCATTTAGAAGCATTTTCATGCTTTTAGTAGGATTGCCTTTCTCACAGCAGTATTTTTATATGTAATTTTATATGTCCTTTTATATGTAAACCAATACAAATAGAATACACCAGGGATTGAAACCTTAGGTCCCCCCTGTTTGGTTGAGTATATTAGCGAATGTGTCAAAAGGAGGAAAAATACTCCAGTGAAATGTCCTTTCTGGAAGCCATTGAGTTTGTACCCATCTGCAGGCAACCCTGAAATACTTGAAATGACACTGCAAATGAGCACAGCATATAGTGAAAACATACGTGGAGTTCATTCTGCCAGCAAGAGCCACAGAATAATCTTCAAGCAGTAAAAATAAAGAAGAGGCAGTAAAGGAAATGTATGAGTAATTTAATATTGAAATCGTAATTAACATACTAAATTTTTTCAAAGTGTTATTAAACTGTAGACTCATCCAAATTTTTAGAATCAGTCCCTGAATTTGCAGTTCTTAAATTTCCCATGTGTATGTGTGTATTCTACAGGGATGGACTTGGAAGCTACTTGGAACTGTGACTCATTATCTTCTTTAGAAGTAAGATGTATTTTAAAACAGTGGCCAAGATTTTTAGAAATGGTTAGCTCAGCTGTCCATAATTAGGAAGCTGATTTTGGAGCTTGATGTTTTCTGAACTTTTAAGATGTCAGAAGCTATGTCTGGTTGCTCAGCAACTCAGTATCTGGCCACTGTGATTTTAATATCATATTATTTTTCAGTGTACCACCTTCTGTCACCAAAGGAGTTTAAATTGAGGTTGTTAATATAAAAATCTGAGCAAAGCAAGTATTTCTTCCACTAATGTCCGCCCAGCACAGCAGGGCTTTTTGCAGCTATCTTTCATGCATGTTTGCACAAAGTGATAACCACTCATCCACCTTATTTCTTTATAATCTAATGCCACAGATTTCTGGTTAGCTGGCTGCAAGGATAATCCTTACTGATATGAAATCACACTGTTACTGTTGTTCTCCTCAGGTTTTCAAAATTACATATTTCCATGTGGCTGCAAATTAGGCCTTAAAGCCATGAACACACGTCCTGTAGAACAGTGTAGAGTAAGTTCTTGCTGTGTACATCTCTGTCTTTATGGATGCCACCAGTAGAGCTCTCTGTCTGTGTGCCTTGTGAGTCTTGAATCTGCTTTGTCCCTGGGTATTTCTAATAAATTTGATATTTAAATAATAATACTCCTGCAGTTAGCTTTCCCTCTGAGAAACAGCTGAGTCTCTAGAAAGAACCTGTGTTTGTGTGGATGACAGCCTTTTTTCCTCACAAATTTTCTTGGACTATGAGAATCATCATTTTATAAGAGAAGCATAATACCAGCAGGCACTGCAGTTGTGGGAAGTTGAGGGAAGTTGAGAAGAATCACAGCTGAATGAGTACACCTACCATGGCTTCTTACAGAACTGAGATTTATTGTAGGCAGCTGTCTAAAATCCACTTAATTAACATCACCTCTAGAAGCACGGTACTCTCACCAGCTTATTTTCTTCTACTTCTTCCTTTGTGCATCTGCTGTAACTTATTGTTGTCTAAATTTCACTCTGATCGGAGTCCTGTGTCCTAGGAGGAAAGGTTTCAAATTAGTTTAGATTTACCTAGTTAGCTGGTTGGTTGAGCCTACTTTTTGTAGATATTATTGTGGTCATACTTGAAGGAGGGGTTTGTTTTTTGTGCCGCAGCAGGATACACTTTTGCTATAGGTATTTTCTTCCCTTCTACCTTGTACTTTGTTTCACTACTTCTGTATAAGGTGCAAGGTAATTAGCAGTTCATGGAGGACATGTGACAGAGGTATTCTGTTTTAATAAGAAGCCCAGAATTCAACAAAAGGGTGGATGGATTCAGACTACTTATCTCCCTTTCGTAGGTTACACCTAAACCAGAAATGTCTACTAGAAGTCAACAAGATATGAATGCATGCTTTTTTTATCATCTTTTAGAGAGGAAGGGAGGTTTCTCTTGACTCAAAGGTCTTCTGGGTGAGGTCTTCTCAACCTTTTTCTTATGACACATTTCCTTTCTCCCTTAAGTGTTCTGTGAATGTATTTTCGTTTTGCTTTGTGTTTTTTTTTCTGTGGAGCATCCAGAAGTCTCCTTTGAGAATAACAGATACATTTTTTCACATTCTGAGGAAGGATGCAATGAATCAGTTTTTGCTGTAGGAAAAAGCTGTTTTTCAAGATGTGTGTTTTATTTCTACAACCTACTGCATCTTCTAGGTCACTTCTTAGGTTTTTATAAGTTCCCTGGGGATATGAAAGCAGTATTAATTTAAAAGGAGGAGGGAGAACACTTGACTGATTTTTAAATTTGTTTAAAATGTTGTTTTAAAGTTAATTAATGACTGCGTTTATATGCGCTTTTAATTGTTCTGATTTAGATTTTCTTTTTGTGCACAGAGGCCTGAAATGTGAATGCTGCATGTTATTTTTAGAAGTGTCTTTGCCTTTGTTCATTAACTGAGGATGTCATGAGTGTTAGCTGTGATCTTCTCCAATCTTTGTGGCAGACTTGTTAGAATTCTCAGGCAATACGTGATATCTCTCAACAGCATTTTGGTGATGAGGGCAGGGATATTGAATCTTTATTAAAGAAGCTCTTTGTCTGGAACACTGTTCAAATGCCCAAGTTATGTAAGCCTTAAAGAAGGAAGCTAGTTTTTTGTATTAGAGTTTGGATATTGGGTGCTGGAGTGCACATTTTACTGCTGTAGGATGCCAAGTTAAGAGGCTAAGGACTTCTTAGACTTCTTAGGTATGGGGCAATATTGTGATAAGGTCAAAGAGTAGCTCTGTCTCTCTCTCTGTTGATACAGATAAACAGATAATTATTGATGAACCAAGTAAGAGTGGAGATTATATTTGTTTTATTTGTTTCTGTGTTTCACATCAAATTCATGTAGCAATTGCTTATTTTGGATGTACCGGGCTGTAAATACTGCATGGTAATTACAAACATTTTCCATTAGGCTTTCATATCTATCTTTTTTTGTGCTTTTCTTCCAGTCATTCTGCCTGAAATTTTATTTAGAAGCTAATTTATTTCATTTATGCATTTCTGTACATGTTGAGAGTTCATGGGTGTCATGGAGTCTTTTTCCTTTGTTCATAGAACCATATAGAAATAATTTATTTTGTCTTACTCTTTGGCCAGGGATTTGCCTGTTATGCCTGTTATTCTGGGATGGTAAAGCAGTTAAACATGGCTTAACATTTTTCACAGGTTAAGGTTGCTGGCACAGACAGATAATGAAGATCAAGCTTGTCCAATAACAGAGATAAAGAGTGCACTTCAGTTCTTTGTCTAAGGAGTGCGCTGTAGTTCCTTTGTCTGAGCAGCAACTGTGTGAAGTATTCTCAAGATGATGCACCAGAGACTGCAGTGCAATCTGAAATAGGAAAGATTGTATAAAATAGCTGTGTCTGTATTAAGTCTCTTTCTACTACGTGGAGCAAAGAAATAGAGAAAAAAATTACTGAATAATACTGCTAAATACTGCCAGTGCTGCATTCTGGATTGTCATGAAGAAATTCAGAGAAGATAGGTGAAAGATGGAGTTCGTGTTTGGAAAGTATAAGAGATATAAAAAAACCCCAAGCCTCCTTATCTGGCTTATATACTGGAAAAATTACTGGAAATATAATAGAGAATTTAACCAGTTGGTGTCTTTGTGAAGATAATGAATAGGGTAAATGTAGCTTTAGTAAAAAAGAAACTCTGCTTTACAACTCCCTTACAGTGCTCTTGCATTCAGCAAACAGATGGGTGTGATCTGATTGATACAGGTTTCTGTCTGGGTTTCCACAAAGCTTGCAAGTTCCCTCATCAAGAATTTCATAAGGAAACCAAGTCTCAGTTCCATAATAAGAAAGGTCATCTTACTCTTAAATAACAGATAGTAAAGAAAAGAAAAAAGAAATTGCAGATTAGGACTAAATTATTTTCTCATCTAGTGGTGAAATGTTGCAGCAGCCTTGGAGTATCTGAGCATCCCTGTTGATCGTATTAAGAAGTGACCTGAAAAAGAAACAATAAAGTGAGAAAGTTTGTTGCTCCTACTTGAGTTATCTGGATAGCAAGGAGCAAGGCTGACACTAAAAGTTTACATGGGCTTAAGAGAAGATTGAAAAAATGCTGCAAGGATGACAAATCCATTATGAATTTTGAAAGATAAATCACACCAGGAAGTCCCTGAAATGAAGATGGCTGGTGGCTGGAAAAGTATTTGGGAGAAGGTAATATTGAACATACCTTTCCTCTTCTTCTGCTGTCCTGTGGGTACCTGCCACAGTCTAATAAAGAAGCCTGAGCAGAACCCTTGATCTAACCCTTGCAGCTATTCTTGGAGAATACTGAGAAGAGTCGTACCCAAATAATTGTTTCATATGATCTGATATTGCTCCAGAAAAGTCACTGGCAGCATTCACAATGACTTCACTAGGTCTTCTTATCAGTGGTAATATGATGACCAGAAAAACGTGTTTCTCATTAAAAACAGAAAGAGCTGCCTTTGATTGCTATTCCCAGTCATCAATCTCTTTGTTTTGTACTCCTAAGTGCAAAACTGCATTTGCAGAATGAAGCTGGAAGTTTTGCCAGTAAATCATAGGACCAATAAGAATTTTGCGCCATGAACCCTAAAGCAACTTGCCTGGTATACATTTTACAACTTGATAATGTAACTATATAAGTATCAAAGAGCCCTGCAGAGCTCTGAGGGTCATATTTGCAGGCCCCTTGGGCTGCATCTCAAAATACTGAGATGTACTTATGCAGCTCACATTACAGGTGGCTGGGAGCTGTCTGGGTGATGTTCAGTGTACTCTACAGGACATGTGCCTTTCATTGACAAAATAAAAAGCAGCATGAAAGATGTGATCCCTTTGCATTTGAAATCAGTATCAGACCCAGGTGCAGGCCAGATATATTCTCTAAGTTGCAGGTCCTCTGAGGAAGGCACTGCTGGGACAGTTCTGGCTTGTGCAGCGATGGGGCTATAGTTTTACTTAGAAAATGGTGATATTTCTACCTTTCAGGAGATAGAAAGTTAATCTTTTTGGGTGTTCCCTCCGTCTATCCACCTTTGGTTGAAGGACCAGACAATATTTTTTTCAGAGTGTATAAGGGTGGAGCTTTTCTTAATGACTTTCACTTAATTGCCTTGTTGAAAAAGCCATGTACAAACTGTTGCGCTTCACAGACATAAAATTCTGTGATGGCATACATTAAGTTTTATAGAAACAATAGTCTCTGTAACCAGTCATAAACCTGGAAGTTTTTATATATTTCATATTTCCACTGGTGCTGAACCTGGCTGGTGCTATCCTATTGTAGAGACCATTATCAAGGTGCACCAGAACAAATTAGTAGAAACAAGAGTGAGTAGTAAAAGAAATCTGTGGTCTTCAAAATGCTCTATACTATGGTAAATGACTAAGGAATTAAAACTCAACAATTAATTTCCAATTTGAAGGTGGTTTGTTCATTTTTTAAAGAGCTTTTAAAGAGCTTTTAAACATGACATTCAGTTGTCTGAATGAGAAATATGCAGACTTGTTCATGTCTTACAAAACAATAATGAGATGGCAAACATGAAGCCAGCTGACAGCACATCAGATAATGTTTGCTGTGCAGTTTGGATGCTTAATTTAGCTAACAGCTGCACTTTGGTTTGGATAAATTATGCAGGCCCAAATTAAAAGAAAAGAGTAAAGTTCAATGATGGCTGAAGGCTTATCTTGCTGTCATGTAAAGCATGAAATTTAGGAAGGCTAAAAAAAGCTGCTAGAGAAAGGGAGTAATTTGTACTTCTTTTTATGATAGAAACAGCTCCAAAAATTAATTCTGGTGTATGCGCACTTAAACACATCAATTCTTTTAAAGTAGTTATTAAAAGCTACAGCTAAATGATACATGCAGTGTAGTGACTACTTTCTCAGCATCTCCAAAGAGTATCAGTTAAATGTATTTTAGTACTGTATTACAGAATTTTCTTCTCTAGACCTCTAAAGAAATTCTATTGTTTCAGTCCAAATTGCCACCATGCTCCTTATTGCTCCTAGTGCTCAACTTTGTGTTGCTGCACATTTATTTACTAACAGCATGTGTCTCATTAAAAAAAAAAAAAAGCCAGAAAGTATTTTAATAACTTTAGGCAACATATTTTTTAAGCAACCAACTTATTTTCCAGCAGCTTTTTTGTCCCTTTTTTGTCCCTTCATCTTCCAACTCTTTTTCCCTGTAATTTTAAATAGAGTAAGGTGTTGCAGTGTGATGAATTATTTAAAAGAAATCTAAGTTTTCCCAGTCAAGAAGCTATTAACTACAATGGGTTATTTTTTTTCCTGAAGTTTCTCCAGTATGAACTAGGATGTTAGTTCAGAATTTCAGTGGAGGTTTTCATGTTAGCAAGAAGGTAGAGCCTCTCAGAAGTGCAGTTGGAGATAAGACTCGTTTTGGAGCATCGTTTTGAGAATCTATCTTTACTCAGATAATGTTCAGAGTAAATTAATAGGTTTTGCACCAGAAGAATTTAAAATTTTGAGGTCTGCTGTAAAATTATGTCTTTTTACAATGTAAGAAGAATCCATTGTGTGGCTTTTTTTCAGTTTTAGAAATATGGTTTCTGCACCTTTGTCCGGGAAATAATAGCAATGTCAGTTCAGTGGTGATTTAAATTGCTTACCTGCTTTAACTGAAGGCTGGTCTTTGTGAAATGGTGAGTATTTCACAATTTGACTTGGATAGGCTGTTACTTTAGAGGGGTGGAGAATGTAATTATAAAATTTTGTAAAGTTCCTCCATGGTCTACTTTCCTGTTGTTTTCTGAAAAATAATCCAGTCCTGCACTCTAACCTGTGTAGATACAACCTCTGAATTGACATCAAAGTTGGAGTGACCTGGTGATGGTTAACATATATATGCAAGAACACAAGCAAGGTGAGCTTGCAGTGTCTTTATATTACAATTTAACATACATAACATAATAATCATGCAAAAATGCAAGATTTGTTTGGCAGGAGGACTTCTATTTTTTTGCAAGAAAACATATGTCTTGAGAGTTGAGAATCCTTGAATTATGTGCTAGAAAAATTCTTGGAATAGTCTTTTTGCCAGCATCAATAGCGTTCTTGATCTTTTGCAATAATCCAGTTGCTTCTGGCTGTGAGTTCGTGGTTCGCCTGCCAACTGTTTCTGAACAGACTACACTACCTGACTTGGGACTGATACCACAACTTACCATCTGGTGAGATCATGATAGTATCACTTGACCTCCACATGTGGTCTCTGTCAAGCACTTCATTGAAAACTGGCAAGACATTAGGGCCGGAACATACTGTTCTATGCAGCCCTGAATTTTGGCAGGGTTGCAACGCTCGGTAAGTAAACTTCATCTGGCTTGCAAGTCTCAGACAAATAGAACAGGCTGATGTCATCGTAAGCCTTAACTCTCATTAAAGAAGAAAGTATGTGTCAAGTAATTATGAGGCTTTGTTGGGCACAGTATTTAGGGGAAGTTAATAGACAAAGATCATTTTGAGCAGCAAGACTTCTGAAGAGCTGGCATTCAGTGAGCGATGAAAAATGACCCTAACACTCTGCTTAATTTAGAAACTGGGTTTGCATCACTTTTATTAGTTAGACTGTGCTTCTAACTCCACCTTACATAGATCCTAAATTAAAACAGTAAAAAAATTACAGAATAGAAAAATTAACAAAGTAAATGTGTGCTGTATAAATAAGGTTTTGTTTTATGGCTTAATAGCATAGTCATTGTTTAGCCAAATAAAAAACCAAGGGAGAACATCACAAGTATAATAAAAAAAACTTGTTTTCCGCTACTTTATTGTTAGGATTGGAAAGGAGCTCTGGAGATCATCCAGCCCAACCCCCCTGCGAAGGCAGGGTCACCTAGAGCAGGTTACACAGGAACACATCCAGGTAGGTTTTGTCCCAGACAGGGAGACTCCATGACCTCCCTGGGCAGTCTGTTCTTTATGAAAAGAAATTCTTCCTCATGTTGAGGTGCAACTTGTTGTGTTTTAGTTTATGGCCATTGCTCCTCATCTTGTCTCTTGGCAGCATAGAAAAGAGCCTAGCACCATCCTCTTTAAAGTTAGCATGGGTCACTTAGAGAAATAGACACCTCATTTTGTTTGCAGTGTGCCTGTCTTAATGAGAATATAATTTTTCAACTCCTGAAACCCAGTAGACAACCCCTGAGTCCTGCTCAGCTCTATGTTGCTGACACTTCTGGGTATGGATAACAAGCAGTGTGCCATGATGGGTTCCTCAAACAAGTCTTCATAGCAGAGTGTATTTGTAATTTTGCATAATAAAATCTTACACTTGCGGGGGGTAGCTTAATGTAGCGCCATGTTTTGCTACAGTCCTAGTAATATATCTAATTGACACTGTGGTACCACTGCTATTCTCTCTTCTTCTTGCTTTCAGAAGATTGTGGAAATACAGGGGCTTTTGGCTGGCATTCGTAAGTGCTGGAAAGAACTAGACTTGAGTGGGAATTTGAAGGGGGCAGTGGGAAGGCGTGGCACAAACTAGGTGATCGTTAAGGGTCGCTTCTAACCCAAACCATTCTTTGGTCCTATCAAACTGGAAAGGAAACAGAAACTATCACTTGACTTACTGCCTAAACCATGTTTCCCAGGCATTCTGTGTGCTTGTGGAAGGAGAAGGCTGGTCAACGGGGGTAGAACACTGGAAATAATCAGATACGTTTTTCTCTAAATTGAGAAGACTGCCAAGGTGATTGCCTAGGACTTAGTGCTAAGTACTAGAAATTCAGCTTGGCTATCTCTACAGAAGAAAATTTTAAGTCTAGAGGGAAACCTAAGCTCCAGGGAAGTATGTTGCTTATTGGAAGTAAAAAGGATAGTGTTTTCCTTGCTTCTTGTCATATGTTTATGTGAATTCCCTGCCACTTTCTAGCCCTAACAGATTTTAGGCTACAGCCCATCCTTTCGGCAGAAAATTAGACAAAGATGCAAAATAACTTTTGCAAATCTTCATGATATCTCTGAGATTTTTAAGGACAGACAAGCAGCCAATCATCCAGCCTATAATCCAGGATGTGAGACTGTGAAAGAAAAGATAATGTATAAAATCCTTAGCCTAGTGCCTTTCCAAAAGGCGATCACTTAAGAAGATGACATTGATCATATCAAATTCATCGACAAAGTTGTCAGAATAAATATGAACTGCACTGCTACTGTGCATCTTACACTCTTATTAATGTTCATTCAATCTGTTAATTGTGTAGTTCTAACTAAAAAGATGAGCACAAATACAAGGTTAAAATCTGGAAGTTGATTTTGCCTTTTTTGTTTAACTTCTCTAGAGGAGAAATGAATCTTGGTAGCAAATCAATTTGTGGTGGTTTTAAAATATGATTTTTAAGTGTTTGAGGGGTTTTTTGTTGGTTCCCCCTCCCCCCCCCAAATGAAGACATAAATGAGGAGGATTACATTGTATTCAGAGAAACAGAGGAAATTCAATTCTTTGCCAAAGCAAACATCCGCAGACTTGTGTAGTCTACATGTTTCAATGCATGTGAAAATATTTGGTGTTGTAGAGTGATTTCCTTGAGTGGAAATAGTACTGCAGCTAGAAATGAGATTTTGCAAAGAAGGAAATCACAGCTATCTTAGTAATTTAACATCTCAGATTTGTTTATGGATAGTTTCCTGTCTGACACATTTAACTGAACAAGTTAAAGTGTTTAAAGATTAGAATGACATTAATTTTTAACTGCCCTTGACTGTGACATTTCACAAAGGGTGTGTTCTACAAAAACAGATGGAAAAATGAGCTTGCCCCTTCACCTTGTACTGGCTTTCTTGTGTTAACTGATTTAGCTTTCTGTCGCCAATCAGCCAAGTATTCAAGGACATACTTGGCTTTTGTCTTCTTTATTTTATGAATAAAATAGCACAAGAACATAGCAATTTCTGTGAAGTCCAGTAATACTAAGCTTTTATCTGTTATTGAGACCAAGGTGTTTTTGCAGTCAGAACTTGATTTTTTATAACCGATACTAAATTTTGTTTAAAAATTCTATTTAACACCAATAAAATAAGAAAAAATTAATCTGAAATTAAGCATCATAGGCAAAACAATGCAAAATATTGTGATATCTGATTAAAATATTAATGGTAGGGATATTTTCAGAAGACAGATGCAGTTTGCACTCTAGTTCTGACCCAGATTTCCCACAGTGCCTGAGCGCTTCCAGCAGCAAAGCAGCTCGGAAGCTGAGGCAGGGAGTACAGCTGATGGTACAGGAGTACAGCTGGGATGCAGCCATCAGGTGGGACAGACACCTGCACAGTACAAGGAATTACAGTGCCGAGTTTCAAAGTCAGGAGGAAGCCCCCTAATAGAGAGTGGTGTTGTCAGGACTGAAACATGGTTATCCTGTTCGAAGAGTTGCTTGCTATTGTTGTGGACTTAAACTCATGGTGGCAGTAGCTTGGGAGTCTCCCATCTATATCTGTTCCCCAGGAGAGTGATGGGTCCAGAGTTACACAAGCTATCGTGTCTGGTCGGTACAAATATCAGTCTTGCTACCGCAGCACACTTACTCATGTGGCTTACTTAAAACTAAGCCTATTATTATTCATTTTATTGTCAGGCTTGTGAGACCCAAGACTGAAAAATCAACATGTACAGAAGTAAAATGACCAATGCAGAGAAACTGCTTGCTAATTTCTAAATTGTAGTTATTTCTATGCATTTTATCAAAATGACAAGTTTTCCAAATAATACCCTCTTTAAAAGTGTTTCCCAGTGCTAGATTTTTTAGTATCTCTGTTTCTTTTTTTTTTTTAATATGTTGTTGTGTTGCATGGGATCCTAGTAAGTAATTTAAATAACCCACACAAATGCATTCTGCAACATAAGGACACGTTTCTGGGAGACATCAGGCTGCTGTTTTTGAATGCAGATTCTAATATACTTGTGTCTTAGTTCATTTGTGTACTTATGTATTAAACATTCATTTTTTAATCAAATGAAACATGATACTACCCAGTAAGGAAAGAAGGTAGAGAAGTTCAGTGCTGAATAGACAATTTTATTCATGTAGCTTACAGTAGTCAGCCTCATGAGTTGCAGATACACACAGTTTTAAGCGTTCATTGAATTTTCCTTTGTCAGTATATGCCAGTGAAAAGACTAATAATGTATGACCTGTCTGGGGAATATTAGACATATGAGTAACTGTTGTTTAAGACACATTAATGGTCAGTTGGGACTTCTTGTGGTTTCTAGTGCTAGACATGTTGAAGCATCTGTTGCTCTGTGAAAATGCAGAATCAGCTGGGCTGAATAGTTTTTATATCATCAAGTCTAGTTGACAGATTTATGTCTTCATTCTTCAGCTGAAAGATTTATCTCTCTGATTTTCCTAGAATGACTCGTCTTGGATCAAAATATTTTCTTCTCAACTGCTTTAAGATATGTCCTAGGAAAATATCTTTAAATCTAAACCCATAAATCTTACTTACATACCAATCTACCACTTGTCTTTCATAGAATATTATAAAGGATTAATGCAGTTATGGTTATATCAAGAGTTTAAAGCCTATTAATAAAACATGTGTCTTTTTTTCTTTTAGAACTTCTTGTAAAATGACTCTTCATTATTTCAAGATTTCTTAAAATTCTTTGTGAGGGAAAGAGGTTTGGGATGGTCCCACACACAGTTTGGGATGACAATGTTGTTTGTTCAGTTACAGGTTAGCTGTTTTTTTTTCCTTTGGATTGCATTTAAACATTTTTGTAATTCAGTAGGCATTCTGACCCCACAGGATATCATCACCAGCAGGTGTATCAGAATCTGGCTCATTTAAATCAGAGTGTGTGTCTAGTCAGTTTGGGACGATGGAACAAGTTTCTAATGAGGGCATGCCAGTGATTGAATACGTGTCCTTTTTCCAATCATTTTTCTTTAATTCTAAAAATAATTTCTGCAGTCATTCACTGTTTCCACGAATAAGACAATTTGTATACAGATTAGCCAGTTCTTCCATGAAACAATTAAAGGTCCTGATGTATAGCACTGCATAAGAAGGAGAAAGAAGCAAGAGAGTATAAGGGCTTTCTTCACACAGTTTATATCATAGGCTATACAATGTTTTATTTGCGTGTGCTCAACAGTCATGTGACATCCCTTGAAAGCAATCTTTATTCCACACATGATTCTATTGCTGATACATCTGTATCATCTGTAGCTATGTTGTTTGAGCAGGAAGGAAATTGCTTTAAAGAGAATTTTGTTAAATGTTGACTGGAAAATTCTTAGGTTTTCAAGATTTTTCCTTTTCTATGGCAAAATGATAGGAATGATAGTAAAAGGAAAAATCTGTTGCCATAAGACAAATGTTTCTTGTAATGTTTATAAAAACACTGGAAAGATTGGTTTGGATTTTGAAACACAAACTATGCAAATTAATGGTACAGTTTCTGGCTTACAGAAGGAGGCTCAGTTTTGGGAGCCATAAACCTGCAGTGAATTTGGGCCTAGTTGGATAAAGGAAAGTTGGCATTTGCCAGATGACTTAGTACTTTTATACATAAATATTTCTGTTTGAAAGTTTAAAAGGGAAGGGCTGGCAAATACAAAACCAGTGTCTGGCCTGTAAGTAGAGGACAGACAAGGCAAAGGAGTGGAGCTCACACTGGAAATTTATCTGAGAACCTCTTTGTCTTTGAATGCTTGATGAATTTTCAGTACTGGTGACTTTTGTTTCCTTGGGCCTCCTTTAATATTTTTCATTACTTCATATTCAGTGCAGCCTGACCCAAAGAAAATACTAGACTTTTAGACATGAGGAAACTTAAACTCAATTTACACATCCACTCTTACAGTATCCACAGATTGTTTGCAAGTATGGTGACTGTGGAATGCTACTGCTTGAAAATTTCAAGCATTGGCCTTGTAGGATCCTTTTCCACAAAATTTTGACAAATTACCTCCCCATGGTGTTGTTGTTATGCTCTAAATATATTCAAAAATCTTATCTAGAGCCCTCAAATTTTGATAAGTATGTTGAGCTTTCACAGAAGGGAAACACATTCAGCACATTGCTCAGATATTTTGTCTGCAATATTGGAAGTATTTTTAAAAGAACATGTGAGCCCTGAATGTAAAGGATTTTTTTTTTTTAATTGTATGTGGTCTTACCAATATGAGAAGAGAAATTACACTATTTTTCAGACTTAGGTCCTTTTGACGTTTTTTATTCGTCTCTAGCTCAGTTCATGGTATTAATTATAGTCAGAGAACACTTAATGAACATCTTTTAAAATTATGTATTTGTTGTAACAGGAGCTGATTTAATAATTTCTTGTTTATAAATATAGGTGAAACACAAGTGCTAAGACTAGGAAATATTCTGTTAGAGAGGAGCTCCTGTAACAAAGTTTCAATGGGAAATTACTCTAAATAATGTTGTTAAGGCTTGATTTCTTTATAAAAGAAGCAGCCAGCCATAACAAATTATTTTCAAGTTCTATTGGTTTTGTATATACAATTGGAAGAAAGAAACAGAATGTTCTTTGTGCTTTTTCCATTTATGTTTAGCCTCATAGGTTTACCAAAATTGGGGTTAACAAAAAGCTACTTTTTGCAATTTTTATGACCTATTCTTGAACTAGACACTTCTTATATACATTGTAGCATGACTGGCTTTAAACGAGCTTTTCATCTTCTTTATGGTGTTTGTGAAGAATACTGCACTTAGCTGACAGTATAATAAAAGCATTTTTGTGTGTGTATTTCACCAAACTCGCATTATTGCAGTCGTGCACTAGCTATTTCCTAGCCTATTCTTTAACTGTAGCAGTGTGCTTGTCCATACATCTATCTAATGTTTCTCAGGAGATTCAACTTAATAAGAATACATAGCCCTGAAAAAGATAAGCTGACTTCTAACAAGGATCCTTTCTTCATAGGAAAGCAGTTATGTGTCTTTAAGGAATTTGACTATACCGAGCTAACATCCTTCACTCATCTGGTACTTGGGGAGCGGTGATTAGTGATGTCCATCATTCTAAGTGGGAAGACTTTTCCTTACTTTCTGCCTTGATTCTCTAGATTTCTTAGCTTTATCTTTTAAATCACCGGTCCAACCATTTTTTGCCCTAAAATAAAATGACCTTTCTGTCTGGAGAGGGAGGAGTGAACGTGGAAGCTGCAAAATGCCATTAAACAACTGCAAAAGTCAAGCTTGTACTTGTGAATTGTTGGGGAAGTTCAGATGCTGCCTGTCTCCCAGATGATTCAAGTTCTCCGTAGCTACTGAATTTTCCAGTCTCTGTAGTAATCAAAATTGATAATTTGATCATTTTCTTTTTTTTTTCTGTAAGGTAGTATCCTGAAGAATCAAGATACAGTATTAAATGCCTAAATGTTTTTAGTTATTTAAAATGCAGTGCAGAAGAATGGAATTTTTTTTTTCAAAGTGTGTATTTGCCAATTTCTTCAGTAGAGAAGAATGTGGCATTAGGTAGCTGTCCTCCGTGTAATTTCCCTTTAAACCAAAGCCTGATGAGTCTGTTTCACTGAACAGAGTTTCCCATGTTCAGCTCAATATTGGACATTCTGTTTAAACTTCAGTTCCTAATCGCTACAGGCAGTTTCTTTGTCAGGGGATGTGTCCCATCTTAATATAGGGCAACACTATAACACTGGGCAAAACTTTTTCAGTGGAGCTCTAAAATTTTGCTCTATCCATTCCTGAGCATTTGGTGTGGTGTTCTTTTCTGGGTATAAGTCCAGTGTTTTTTAAATTCTGTGAAATTTGGTGACCAAAATTTAAGTTTACAAAATCTTAACATTATTGCCCATTTACTATGCCTGACTTTGTCTAGATTGGCCTCACTGGCTTTAGTCATGCACTGTATCTGGTGGAAATTTAATATAAAATGCTGAAATAATCCATAATAGTAGGAAGTAGGACCAGGATACCTTTCTTTTCCACCCTTGTTTGGTGCAAAGCTGCAGCTCATCCTGGTTGCTGTGCTCTATGTCCAGTGCAGTTACTGCCAAGTTTCTCCCATGCAGGATGCAGGTTCACCAAGGGGTGGAGAGTGTCCAATTACCATGCGGCATGGTGGTTAAAGCATTATCCTGAAAGGTGGGAACAAAAGGGTTCTTTTTTATAATGTAAGACCCTCCTGAGTGCTTTTAAAAAGGAAGGCTAAGTGTAGGAGATTCTATTCATATCCTAATCTTAGTAAAATTCATTTATTCTCAGATTTTTTGCTCAGCATAGGAAAGGAAACCTGTAAATGAGTGCATTTCCTCTGAACTCTGATGGTAGATTTAAGCAGTGTGAAGCTACTATTTGTTCAATGAAATCTCCCACAACAATTGTCTTTTAAGGGTGATTATGAAATATTATGAATATGATTGTTGTTATTTTTATTTTTATTAGTTACGCCTTTGAGATAGTAGAAAACCACCCAGCGGTTTTGTATGTTAGATATAGGAGTATCGGGACAGACAGCAGTTAGGTCAAAGAAGTGAAGCCTTCTTTGGAGGAATGCCAGCAGGATGTCATATGTGGGCAGCCACCATTACTTTCTTCCTCAGTGAAGCCTGGTACTGGTGGTGTTGTCAGTACCTTTCAAATATAAAAATTCCACAGACTTTCCCACATGGTTTTGTTATTATTATTTTTCCGGAAAAAGGAAATAGAGCTAAGTTCCAACAAGCTACAGAAAATATTATGCAAGCCAGTGAAACCCAAGTCGTTCATAATAACATTTTTCATATTTTTAAAAGTGGCATAAACAGTAATGAAGTCTTGGCATATCAACCAGCATGTTGCAATTACTGGAAGCCAAGGTGTTACAGATCTTCAAAAGTATGTCTGTGAAGTCCAGTAGGCATAAACAGAGTACAGTATGATCTCATATCATGGTGCAAGCAAACTGTCAATTCTGATTCTTCTCTCAGAAGTCCTTAGACAAGAATTTGGGAGGAAAATAAAAGAAATGAGAAAGAGTGTATGCACTATACCTGCCAATTGGAGAATTTAACCATAATTTAAGGTTTGAAGAAACCAATGGAAAAAGAAGATCATGTTATGGCTCAAGCTTAACAACACACATAGTGTCATACTCTGCTTTGCTGAGTGTTGGGCTCCCTAGTTCACTTTTTCCAAAGCCATCAAATGCCTACCAGACTGGTATTTCTGCTGTGACGCTCATCTGCAGTTCTTGTCTCTTTCCTTTTCTGAGTGCAATGTTACTGTACTTCTTTAATCTCCTGTTGTCACTATAAATGCTCATTATAAATATACTGTTATAAAATTTTAGGTCATATGGAAAACACTTTTTTTTTTTGCTTATTGACAATTTAAAACATCAACAAAATATATCCTTTATTGTGCTTATTTTTCAACTTTGCTAGATATCACAAGGAGCATCCCTGAACGATTTAAGGAAAAAGAAGAGGCGTGCCCCTCTTCCACCAGCTGCATCTGCTCCACCCACTCCCGCCATGCCAAATAGGACAGAAGACAGGGAAGACAAGAGGAAGAGCACAATGGGTGAGAGGCATTCTTTTCTCCTGAATAATCCTATTCATGTGCTTTCACTGCTCACTGTTTGAAGTTGCCTTAATTCTGTTATGCTGTGAGTTTGGAAACTTTTGTAACTTGGGGAAAAAAACTACTTTTCTCAGCAGAATGAAAGTCTGGAAATAAGTGTTTGTATATTACCTCTTTTTTTTTAATGGCACCATTCAGAGTACCACAGGGTAGTAAAATGTAGATAACACTCATCAGATTATTTGAGTATTTGGCACAAACTTTATATACAAAAGTGCTAGCTCTAGGCCTATTCTGCGCCTTGAAGGTCATGACTGGTTTGCTAATAAATGGAAATACAGAAATAGTAAATGGAAATGCTAATAAATGGAGATTGGCCAGGCAATACTGAGTGCATCTGAAGCCATGAAATTCTGCTAGAACCAAAGTACAGTCAGGTTGGTTCAGTGTCTCCTCAAGTTTCTAAAGCCTGAAGACATTTTATTTTCGTATAGTCCTCCAACAGTTTGACATCAACTGCCCATATAAAGTAAAATTGGGTTTTTTTTAAATTTCATCCTCACCTTTATCATAAATCAATATCTGCTGAGTCTTTAGCTAATCAGTAGGAGAACTGATGCTCTCAAAGGAATGCCATACATACCTAAAGACAACAAAAGAAACTGTAGCTTCAGCTGCATGTGACACCACATTTACTCATGCAAGAAAACTGAAAAACATTCTCCCAGACCTCTGTTTTTATCTGCCTGGTAGCTTATTCAGATTGGTGAGAGCTTTGCCTGAGTGAGGACACCACTCTTTGCTACTAGCAAGCAAAGTGATTTTATAATGGGTAAAGATATGAGATAATGACCCCGCATATTGGAACTCATTTTTCAGTACATTAAGAGAATCATTCTTCAAGTGCCATAATGCACTCAGTGCACTTCAGTTCATGCCTTTGACCTCATGTTTCATAAAATGCCTAAGACATACAGATATGACATTCTGTCATACATAATTGCTTACATTACAAATGCCTCACAGTTTAGAAAGAAAGCTCTTGGCTATGTTCCAACATTTATTTTCAGTAAATGCTTCACATTTAATGCCTCAGCATTTATGTAGCAGCAGGAGTCCATTATCATGTGACATATTTGACTCCATTGACATCTCTTATTCAAACTCTCTAAGGGTAGTGTTATTGCTGGGCCATATAACACAGGAGTTTTCAGCAAATTGGCTTACTTTTAACCACTACAGATGTCACACTCTACCGCTTCTCATGGTTTGCCCTACTACTGGTCACTTTTTGATGACATTTGTTGCTTTAACTTTCTATAAGTATTCTTTTTTTTTTTTTGTATTGGTGCTCAAATGTTACAGATGAGATATAGCAGAGCTACTTCTAGTCTGTGCAATACTGTGTACATAAGTGCCTGCTGGCCAGACTCTGCTCATGTGGGATTCTGTAGTATCGTTTGCTTTAATGGAGCCTTATTATTTTACACTGACAAAGAACTCGTCCCACAGTAGCCCTGTCTTCAGTGCTTTTCGTTTTCTGCTACTTTCTTGAATGAATGTGTTCATTAAAAAGAAAAAATGTTTCAGCCAGAGAGGGTTGGTAAAACAGCCTCTCTTCAGGGCCCTTACAAGAAAACAATGAGAAAGCACAGATGGCTCTGAAAGCATGAGAGAAAAGCTGTGAAAAAAGCAAGACTCTAGTGAGGGGAAAAACGTGCTGCAAGAAATAGTCAGCCACATGATAGAAAAAGTATTAAAGGTACTTCTGTAGGTCTCAAGTTAGCCATGTGAATCAAAGCAAAAGATCCTATCAAAAATATTCTCAGACTGGCAAATTCACTGTAGTATTCAATACTGAATCATTTATTGTGACACCAAAGTACTGTGCCAAATTTCCTCAAAACAGTAAAAAAGGGCTTACACATTTGCCAGCATTAAATTGTGTCTCTGGAAGATACTCCTCTGAAAGCTAGTGACTCCTAAGTAGAAAATCATAATGGTTTAATCTTTTTTCTTCCCCCTTGGTGCTGCTTCCCTTCACAGCAGCCCCAAAGCACAAGCCTGAAAGTGTAGGAATGGATCAGACCAAAGATCTGTGTCTGCCAGCATCCATCTTCAGCAATGACCACAGCACACGCTTGAGGTAGGGTATGAGAGCAGAACGAGCAGGTAGTCATGGTTCCTCAGTGCACTTTCAGCCTCTAAGGACTTTCCAAATAGCAGTAGCTCAAGTTCTGTACACTACACACTGGCAGCACCTTTTTAACATTACAAGTGGTTCACAGAGTACAGTGCAAAGACGCCTGTATTTGTTTAGTTATTACACATAGTGTTGAAATAATGCCCCAGACAAAGTTATGGGCATTTCCTTTGATAGCTTCAAACACTGTTTTGCAGAAAACAACTTAATCATCTGCTTCTCTACAAGGTCAAAATAATCAAAACTGACTCAAAAAAAAAGAACAGAAAAACCTGTAAGATACCTACTTCAAAATACTGACCTAAGGCATCTTCCTCTTTCTCTCAGGAAGAGTCAGAAAAATAGTCATGTAAAGTATCCGAGAGGTCAGAAAATTCAGGCAGTTTGGCACTTCAGAAGATAAAAATAAAACGTATTTTTCACATTTTCTTACACTGCTTTTTTTCAATTATTTTATTTTACTCAACTATTTGTCTCCATCCTTATGTCTGCCAAAACTGGTGATTTTAACTGTTAGTTGTAAAGTACATGTGCATGCTGGGCTCAATTCTGGTCCCACTGCTGTTGGTTTAAGACCCACCTTTTCCTTCTCCCTTAATTATTTGGATGTAAATAAGAGCAGAAGTAGATCCAGAGAGACTTTGGATGTGGGTAAGGGAAAATCAATGTGTATTTTTTAAAAAATAACAGTAAACAGAGTGATCATTATCTTGCAATGAAGTAACAAGTTAATTGATCCCCCTGTAGGTGATGGACGGCAGGTGCCACAAAAACCTCCTAGGGGCACCACTCGTGGTCCCCCCCAGTTAGTGATCCCCCCACCCCCACCTTACCCTCCTCCTGGCACTGACATTGTGGATCCAACAGTGTGTTACAGAGAAGCAGATGTTACAGCACCAACAGAGCTGGTACCTAAACGTATGTTTGAAAATATATGTATTTGCATTTCCATTCTTTTGATGATTATTACTCTCAGGGGTAGCTTTTCCAGACTTTCCTCTCTGCTCTCTAGACATCCGTGTCTGTTTTACCCCCTTTTTCCAGCCTGTTGTCTTTCAAAATGTCCAATGCAGTGTAACTAACTAATATCAAGTAAACAAAACACTTGTTTGGAGAGAGTTTTGCACGTGATACCTGGTCATTGTACAGAAGCATTTAAAAATAACCATAACCATTTTTTGCTTTTTTCAACTGAAAAAAAAAATCTGTTGTCTTGTATTAATTCCCCAAGTTTGTTTTTCTCTACTAACAATTTTTTTGTCTCCCCAGAGACAAGTTCCATTGAGAGTCAATGGGTCTGTCAGTCTAGGTTGAAAACTACAGTGTCTTCCTTAGGAAAATTAAACCATTTACAGGAGCTGTTTATATTGTTAAAGGCCGTCCTGTCCTAATGGGTACATCTTTCTTGGCATCTCTGGGTAGTCCTTTGTGTGCTCTTCACCTTGGGGCATAACAGTTATCAGACAAAGAAGTACAATATTTTCCACATCCCCATGTACTTGTGAAAAGCATGTTTTCATGCTACTTTTTCATGCTTATTCATTGACTGCCTTTAAATCTTTGTACGCAATCCAAGTCTTTGATCATGTATTATGTTCCCTGTGGGCTTGCCCTGCACACCCATGTAGAGCCGGTAAAAGCAGCAAAGCTCTGCACGTTATGACATCTCATGGATGCACTTCCTTTGAAGACTAGAAGGATGTCTCCTAACCATGGGATAGAGAAATGTCTCCATTAGCTACTAATCTGACGGAAAGTCTCTTTCCAGGACCTTATGTTTATCAAAAATACTCTTCAGATTGCAGCTACTCTGATACCTTAATGTGGGTGTGTTTGCTATTGATTACCAGCTAAATCTAAAGCAATATTTTTCAAATCTGTGCTGAGGAAATACAATTGGTAAGTTTTATTGGAGCTAGTGATGGAAATTAAGGAGATCATACTAACAGAAAACCTGAATCTTATTGAGGATTAATCCTAATACATCTTTACCAGCTTATGCACAGAAATCATATCATACTTAAAATCTTTTTGTTCTAGATACCATCAGTTTGCCTACAATGCTTTCTTTATTAAAAATCCATTGTGGTCTTCTTTGCATTAATATTTCTGCTTCATCTGAGTTTCTATCACTGTTATTTTGCAATGCTTTCCTGATCTACCTTGCTGATCAAATACCCTTTAATCAATGCAGCCCTGATTTAATCAGTGTGATCATTTGCTCTTAAACAAACACAGTATCTCAGCCAAAAGGATTTGATTAAGCTTGTACATAGAAACGAAACATGAGTTTTTATTATTCTCAGTTTACTGAGAGCAAGAGCTTAGTGGGTACTTATTTTAGACTTAAAGCATCAGTGTTGGAGAGGGACAAGTTTTAGCTCTGTAATTATGCTGTGTCCTAGCTAGATAAAGATAAGTGTGTAGATTTACACAAGAGAAGTGTATATAGATGTACCCATGAGAGACAGCAGCACGTAGGACAGATGCTAATTACATTGCCTAATGCCATTCTGAAGGGTGCTTAGATACTGTAGCGATTGAGCTGTATAAGAACAAGGTTTTGCAACGATGTCCTTTATTGCCTGAGAATGCCTCAAGCAGTGCAAATAAGATTTGGGTGGTAGATTCAAAGAAAAAATTTTCGGTCTTCTTAACTCTAACCTCAGTAAACGTGTTTTCTCATAGAACAAGGTGGGGAGGAGGATGTTCTGAAATCATTCTCAAAACAGCTTTCTGTGATGAGGATTGTGGTCTTCCTTTGCTGGGTGGGTGACTGTCAACAGCAGTATGTCTTCCACGAGAAAAAATTCCCATTTAGAAATTCTATGATCATGCAGAGTTCAAATTCTCACTCCTTATGATCTGCCACTGTCTGTGCAGGACTGTCCTTCACCCTTCCTTCCTTCCTTCCTTCCTTCCTTCCTTCCTTCCTTCATTCCTCTCTCCATTCCTCCCTCCCAGCAAACACACAGTTGTCTCTTTGTGCTCTGAGAAACACATTGGGGGATTTTCATTTCATAGAGAGTGGTGGCACGCACTCTTCATTGAGTTTTCCAAACTTATGTGGAGTGTAATTCATGAGTATGAGTAAGATACTTCAGCTTTTCTGTATCGAATGGTAAGAATCTCTTCCATAAACAAGAGTACAAAAGTTCCTCACAGTTTTTGCTCTTAAATCTTTTTATTCTAATTACATGACCTTTTCTCTAACTTTTGGTCCAGTAGAATCTTAGCTGCATGTTGTGTGCAGGTTTAAATTGACGTATTTATGGGATCCTTTCTCCTTCCTTATCTTACTAATCAGATTGTTCATGGCCCGATTCTAAGATTGACTGTACTTTGGGAATGCAGAGATGGAGATTGTTGCATGGTGTTTGGTTATGTCACGTTGCTTGTGAAGTTCCCAGTGTGTGAGTTGATGGTAAGCTCTGTGCTACTTACCTGAGGTAAAGAATGCACATAGTGAAAGGCTGCTGCACCTAAACAAGCAACTAAAACATGCTGCCTTGAAATGTCAGCCAGCTTGTTAGAGGAAATTCAGTATTCCTGTGAAACTCCGTGATTAGCTCTTTATTTGGCTAGTTATGAACTATCATTATGAGATGAAGTAAGAAATTAAAAGTTCTATGAAAAAGAATATACTATTCACTTCCCTGTAGAGTGAGATCCTGAAGTTAAAATTTTCACTCTGTCACTGGATAAAGTACTAGTGAACTCAGGGTTCACACTGGGTAAGGGCTTGACAACTGATTGGTTTGTAAATTTCAGGAAGTGCTCTGTCTCTGAAGAAACAAAATCATGATTTGAACCTGTCCTTGTTTGTAACTATATATCAAATTAGTCAATCATCACTTAACTGGAAGGTTTTTAAGGGGTGAAGGAGTGGGTAAAAGCATTTTATTTTCTGTAAATGACATGCGTACTACCAGTTGATGAATAAAACCAAGTTAATTTTAAGAAACCAGGAGAACAGAAAAGAGCCTTATCCCTATATCTAGTTTTAATTTTATTTTCATTATATCACTGATATATGAACAGGTAATACAAGCCAGTTGACAAAGGCAATGACAGTTTCACAAACAGTTCAGTCATATTTCTTCAGGCACCTTAGATATATATCTAGTCTTTCACAGGGCTAGATTCTAAGAGTTGGGTTCTGTTAGCTTGAACCAAAAATGGGTAGAAACACAGAGGAAACTTCACTCTCTTACATGTGGCTCTAAATCAGTTGAGAACTGAGGGCTGCTGTGCAGGGAGTTTTGCTGACTTGTCGTGGTACACTGCTTCATAAGGCACGTGTCAAGTGACCAGCCTTTTCATCCTTAGAGGTGGTCTTTAAAGCAAGAACACCTGCAGGTGTGGCTTAGGAGGCTTTTATTGCCATCACTACTCTTACTCATTCCGGCCATCTGAGGCTAAAGAATGCAGTTGAATCTCCAATCTCATCTGTCTTGCACCTTCTGGAGAATTAAAATTCAGGCCAGGTAAAGCAGAATTCATAGACATACTGCATATCAGTAGGTCTTGTGCTGTTAGGATTGAGTTAGCTTATACATGAACCCAGGGAGTTAGTCTCAGAGCATCTGTGGGATTCCAAATTTTAGCACATGTGCCCATGCACCTACACCTCCTCTGGGCATCTGATTCTGTAATATTACTGAGCATGCTAGCCATTCTGCTGACTGATCTACACAATACTTATAATTTTATCCTTTTACTCTTTTCCCCCAACAGTTTACTGTTGTGCATCATTCCCTTCATACTCCAAGCGTGTCTGACAGACCTTGCCTCTCTTCCTATGACCTTCATACTTCTGAACCTCCTGTTGCCTCTGCTACCCTGATTCTTCTGTTGCCTTCCTTCCTCCCCTGCTGGAAAAAAACCCCTTTTTTTCTGACTGAGATTTTGGCTTCTTTTCTTTTTAAACTTGCACATTCTCTTTTAATTACTGTTGATTTTTTGGCTGTGGTTCATACTCATTTGTGAGATGTATGCTCCAGAACTGAATGGTGTGTTATATAAATCTATATACCAGCCTCAGAAAGATTATCTGTCGTTCTTTTCCAAAAGATTCTTTTTATTTTGAGCCATGCTTCGATTAGATTTGGTGTTGCAGAAGAGTGTGGGTTTGGGACGGGGTGTCTTACTTTCCATATTGTTTAAAGTTTTAATGAAAAGTTTCTAAAAACATTTTGTTTTATTTTTTCTTTCTGTTATTCTAGGTATAAAATTTTGTATTCTCTATTGTTCTGTCTTCCTCTTATTGCATCTACTTTGTTCCTTTGGAACAAAACTAGAACTGGGCATGTCCTAGTCAAGTTGAAGTGCAAGATTCTTTCTATATCTTGGCTATCAATCAAGCTGTCAAGAAAAAAAGAAACAGGAAGATCTGTTGCATCTATAAGGGGCTTAAAAGGAATGCCAAGAACCAATACCAAATGCACTGATTCATATTCTTTACTTCTGCTTTCATCCTGATGCTTAATATGAGTAATTTTATCTTGATACTGGAGACATCCTGTGGAAAGCAAGGTGTGTGTTCTATTTCTGTAACAAAAGATGCAAACACTGCTCAAGATAAATCTCATTCCACAAGTCTCCTTTTTGCACTTGTACTAGGAACAGTCAGTGAGTTTTAATTAAAATATCATGTATAGGTTTGTACTTAGCAAAAACTTCTTTGTGCTGAAGGAAGTTCTTCATGAGAACAGCCCATAAGACGTGTATTTTTAATAATCCTGAACTACAAACATAGGCTTTATGAGTTGTAATGTGATGGTGCACACACCCAGAAGTATTCTGACCTTGCATGTACTGTGCTTTAAGACATTCATGTTATTTAAATGAGTGACTTGCAATACATAACTCTAATTTAAATGATGAAAAATTATTGTTTTACCCTCAAGCAAATAATCATATTAATCTGGAATCCTTTCCAGGTAGGCAAAATGGAGAATAAGAAAGCAAAGCATTCCTACAGATAATATGAAATATGACTAAAATGGGGTTTTACAGTTTTTAATACAAATACAACATGTAGTTAATAAGTTTTAAGTGATTCTTTAGAAAGTATACATAGTACCCTAAGGGTCTTCTAATAAAAGTGGAGTAGATTTGAACTCTCTGAGCTGCCAGGTACTTTGTAATACCTTCTTAAGACAGGACAATGGTTTAATTGTAAGTCTTCTCTTAAAAAAAGAACAAGTAGGTGTTCACAATGTGAAGATTAAGAACCTAATTTGCCCATTCTCATTACTTGATTTACATCCTATTTGTAGCTCTACAGAATTACATGGCCCGTGGAGTTCAGAGTAGGGTAAAAATAATGAAGTAGTGAAACGAAGTGTTTTATATTGAGTACACAGTACTGTGTATTGTTAAAGCAGTTCTTTCCACTGACACCATTTTTGCTGGAAGGTGGCACGAGTTTTCAACAAAATCGCATTTTTAAAGAAAAAATTTCCTTGCTTTGAAAGGATAGAGCTATGGCTCCTCTCCACACAGCTGGCACGTTTCGTATGAAAAACAGTCTCTTCAGGTAGCCTCCTCAAGCTCTTAAAGGCTGTAGGTGAAAACTCAAAAAGTTCATTATTTACAATTAATTTACCTTTTCTTTAATTAAAATGCAAAATTTACGTCTAAAATATGTGTGTAGGAATTAACAATTTTTGTGAAATCCTAGGTAAAATATTTTAAAGACAAGCTTAAGCTAGCCAGGTCTGCCTTTCAGGACTTAAAAAAAAACATTGCTTATGTTCACTCGTATCCTTTGTTTATTATAATTTCATAAGTTACAGATGCATATATACTATTAAATAGAACTTAAAAAAAAATAGAGAATAAAAATTTCTGCATCTTTACAAGAAATCATCCTAGTTGTAAGAAATTATACTTTGACATTAGCATAGTTTGAAACCTCCCAGTACTGTACACTGTGTCACAAAAAACTTCCAGCGACACGAAATGAAATCCAAATCTGTTGAGTGGAGTTGCACAGATACTCTGTCTCAGAACTGTTAAGTCATAATAGCATGTGTGCAAGGAGATAAAGGTGTTGAGCGAAGTGTGATTGCAGGACTGGGAACTCACTGGGAGTTCATTCATGACCACCAGCTCAGCCCTGAGGTACAGTGGGGGATTCCTGAGCTTCAGCTCAGGATTTGTAAGGGCTCCTCAACTTAGCTTCTGAAAGAATGACTTTTTCTGTCATTTTCAATAACAGGAAGGAGTATCAGTTTAGGTCTGTTTGATGGAGTCTTAGGTTAGCAGTAATATGAAAGGACATTGGCTTGGTTTTACTCCTTTTACTGTAACCTTGGAGGCATTGGAAGGGTAGTGAGAATGACATGGAGAAGTTGATAACAAATTGACCACTATAATACAATTTTTCAGCAAAATGCTATTACCAGAGTTAGTAAGAAACACATTTAATATACTCAAGATTTATCTGCACTGCCAAACAGCCTTGTTCAAATGCTGTCCTTCATGTTAAGATATCTGGGGTGAAAATCAAATAAGCAATCAAAAAAAATGGAAAATATCATTCAGCCATTTCTGGAGGATAAATAAATGCAGAGGTAACTTATAAATCAAAACAAATTCCTGTCGTACAGCTCCAATGTCAGTGACATTCAGTGTTCTTAGGGAATAAGAAAAGATGTATAATTTATGATTAAACCTATACTGATTAATGTTCTCAACTCCTACGAAATCCAGTGAAGTAGAAACAGATTAATAAGCTTCGTGGTGCACAAGATTTTACTGAAATCCTTTTGTATGTTGGCCACCAGAGGGAGCCAGTGTTGTCCCAGATTCATGGTAGAGAGCAAGCAAGAATAACACTAAAAGTGAATTTTAACCTGATAGATCCCACACTTACAAAACATTTTTCAGTTTTTAGTTTTTGGAGTCAGTTTTTTTCTGCAACTAAAAAGAAAAAATAAAATTTTTTTCTCGATTTTTTTAAATCAGTTTCTTCACGAGTAAGAAAATTAAGATAAAATTTTATTTTCAGGTGATGCCACTGTGATGGCGTCTTCCAGATGCAAGCTCAAATCTTTACTCTAAGTTTTCTCAGAGCATGGTTCCATATTGGGTTGGCTATTATATTACATAGATATTTCCTCTGTATCTATGGCAGCTGTGTCCAAAGTGTGGTAATTAGTGCATATGGTTGGTATATGTGCTTAAAATGTGCATAAGTGCGTAGGAGTAGGTCAGGTTTAGTGCCAGTATAGAAAGACTGTGTTCTGCCTAGTGGATTTTATCAGCTTGAGTCTTAGAATTTAAAATCATGACTAGATCAGTTTAGTACCCATCTTCTTTTGCAGACAAATTACTTCATTACCAGCAATTCAGTCACTCAGAGACTAAAATCTCTGATTCTCAAAACATATTTAAATATCTTTTCTACATGTAATGCTTCCATTTTTTTTTCCTTACAGTTGGAATCTCTGAGGATTGAAATGAATGTTGTCTTTCTCACTGGGCAGATGTATTTTTTTTTCCTTTTCTAGTGACAAGGCTGTAGAATAATACTAAACTTGGAACTCATTCCATTTTGTCTTCAGAAAATGTGCTACTGGTCCAGCCCTGAAAATTATTCTGGGCAGGTAAAATATGGAGAAAAATATTCTAAATATATGATTGGAAAAAGGAAATATTTCTCTTTTTGTTGTTTTTCAACTGGAATTATTTAAAGCTGTCCATGACATCTAGAGTGCTCCAGCAAGTGCCAAGGGAGAATGATTGGTAGAGAAATCATATAGTTCAAATTGTATGATGAATTGCAAAGACTTAGGATGCATTTGTTTATTAAACATATGGCCGTCCAATCTTTCATATGCCCATCATCTGTCTCTTTATTATGCTTTTTTAAAGTAAACTCTGTGATAGTGATTCTCGTACCTTCGTCATTTATGTTTACAGCCAGTTTAAGCCCTCTTGATTGTTCTGTCCCAGTATAAATATGCCTCTTTTTGAGAGCTGGGCTGTGTGTGTGTATGTATGACAGCAGTTCTGTCTTCTGAGCTTGGCTTCCAGTCACTAGCATGACTCTCAATATATATTTAGTACATGCAGTAGGCATCATTTAACGTTCCATACAAAAATACATGTTATTTTAGAAGACAGAATGGAACTTATTCCATCCCTCGAAAATTACAGCCATGTTGTTTTCTGATGTCATTGCAAAACTATGGACTCCCCCCTCAAGGACAGTGAAACAAAATTGCTCTCTCTGTTTACACACTTCTTAGTCATAAGCTTCTGCTATAGCAGCTCCGTGGGTAGAGGCGTCCACTGTTAAAGTTCATAAGAAGTCGGCAAAACAAAAAGTGACGTAATTAGTTCTTTGTTTATGCAGAAGAGCTTACAGGTAATAAATGCTGATTTTTGCTGAGGTGGATGAGGGGAAAGGTGATCTTGTATATTTCTCTGCAAGAATCCCCTATTTTATTCCTTTTTTATTGCGTATTCTTCTGTAGTGCTCTGGCTCCAAGTGGTAAACGGCTGTTGAAAGCATCAAGCCTAAAGAAAGAATGAATGACTCTAGAAGCTGGTAACATACGGAATAGGTATCAACTACTGAGCCCTTTATATTCCTTGAATGTACCTTGAACATGAAAGATTTTTTTTTTCTGTTCACTTCTAATAAGAAAATTGTAAATTTGGGTCACCAGATCTGCTTCATTTTCTCATGCCTTGAGAAAGTTCTAAGGAAAGAGACTGAGTCCTGGGTGCAGGAAACACTGGTTGGAAAGTGGGGGTATTTTGCATTCCCTTACCTTCCCTTACGCTGTGCTGCTTGCCTGTATTGGAAATAAAAGTTGTGATTTTGCAGACTCTAAGACGGAGAAGTCTGTCTGACTGTAAGGGAGCACAATCACTTTGAATAATTGAAGAAAATATTTTCTGGTTACATAAGTATGGAACTGGACCCCAGTGAATCAAATAGTCTTTCTAGTCTCATTTCCTGGTATTTAAATTTTTAACTGGCTATTTACGTAGTTCATGTAGTGTGGAATAAACCTGAGCTTCCCTTTTCCCATCCTGACTGAATGTCAAGACATTTCTCCTGTAATTCCCTTGCAGACCAGCTTTGCAATCCAAGTGGTCTGTGGATAAACTGTGAATGATTCTTCTGAGTGAAACAAAATTCCCTGTTTCCTTCTTCCTTAGTCAAAATAAGAGCAGTTTTAATTACCAGAGCTGTACTTTTAATAACTGAGTAGCATCTTACACATACTCTGCTGCCCTTGAATGGTGGAATGTGAGGAAGTCATCGTGCCCATACACATAGAACAACTTACACTTTACCAGCAACAAGCAGGTCTAAACACCTGCATTCAACCAAATACATGCGTGTGGTGCAAGTGTGTGTGTGTGAGAACTTTCATCCTGGGTGTGAATTTGGAGTTTGTAAACCTGGAGTCATGCCAGGTTTACTCATAAGGTATGGGCCAAATCAAACTGAAAGATTGGTATTTTAAGTGGCATTTGTAGTGCCAGATCCTACTGATTCAAATGCAGGCAATGCTCAGGGAGCTACAGTAAACAAACTGTTGAAAATTTTTCTCTGTTCCAGGTAGGTGATGATTCTCATACCAAAGTTCTTTTCCATCCTTAGAGATGCTCATACTCAGCTTTTCTTATTACCACTTCTAAGTCAGTAAACACTGACTAAAATGCCTGCCTGCTTTCTTCTAAGAAACTGAGAATTCTGGCCATGCACATGCACTTCTGGGTTTTCAGGCATGAGGGAACAAAAGGCTAAGAGCAGAGACAGCGTTTCTTTTGTCAGCTCCTTTTGTGGATTCCATAATTGGTTCCTGGCTGGATAAAATAATTACTTTCTAACCATAAGCAAAGGTGGGGTGTAACAGAGGACAAAGACCTAAAACGAAAGAAGATGGAGGAAAGAACGAGAAAGGAGGACTATGACAGACAAATACAATTTTTTCTTCTAAAATGGTTGTGATTGAAAGGTGAAAATAAAGTTGCTAAATATATGGTGCCCTCCCATAAACAGTGAAAGACTGGTAGGGGATTATCTGCTTACTTGTTAGAGCAAAGAAAACAACTAATTTTTCCACTTCAAACATCTAATAAAAATTGTTATTGATTTCTGATTTTTAAAACATGTAGGTAAGCATTTTTCTTTTTTCTTCCATGTTTGTTTTTTTTTCTCAGTTTTTTCACTTGACAGAAAGGTAAAAACTAAAAGGGAAATATTTTTACAGTTTGTAAAAGCATGAAACAATGGAGAAATAGTTTCAATATTTTTTTCTAAACTATATAGAAACATGCAACAGCTCTATTTTAAGATATGTCTATGGATGAGACAGTCAAGACCTGAATGAATATAATTCTTGAAAAATAAGAAGTATATAATGAATTATATAAGAATTATGAAGATTGTGTGAAAAAATAATTACCGGCTTTAAGTTCAAGATAAAAGCTTTGTTTACTTAACTTTGACTTGTAAGAGATGGAGCATTTTGGAAGGCAAACAAACTCTTACATGACTTGTTCTCCAGAAAGCTGCACAGTGGACTGCCAAGGACTGTAGAAGGGCCACCCTATATAACTTCCTGGTGTTGTTGGAAGTAGATGACACTTTGGGGTCTACTGCATGAATGTACTGGTATCTTGGTTTTGTTCTGAAACCCTTTTTGGCTACTACCAGTCTCAGACATGTTAAATCAATGCTTAGGAGTGACACAATTATTTTTTACCAGGTAAAACTCATGCCACTGTCCTCCCCTAAAATAAGAAACGTCTTTTTTTTTTTTCCCAGGAGAGATCTTATCCCAATTAAACACAATGTATGTGAATATTTTATTGATGACTTATAGTTTAAAACTGTGTTTTTTCACTTCTAAAACCCTTCTCTGCTTGCCTTCGGAGAATTAGAACAATATGCTGATTAACTGACCAGTCAGTTAAAGAAACTTAGAGGTTTAAGTGTCCAAGTTTTCCAAATGAAAACATTTGGGTAAAAAAAAAACAAAACATGCATATACTGTAATTTGCTTGTTTGCTTCACTCCCTTGTGGACATGCCCAGCTTCCTCTGTACCTGGCAGCTTTCCTGTTCTGTATTCATCATGCTAATCAATGGGATTCAGATGTTCCTGAAATAAAATCATTTGTCTTCAGTCTGCTCTTACAAAGGACACAGACTGTACTAAAAAGGCTTTTCTTCACTTTCAGAGTACGTTAAATACATGCCACTGTTCATAATACAAGGCTTTGGCAATGTATCGATTGCATTCTTTTACACAAAAAAATCCCTGCACAGGGAAACTCCTTGCGGTTTTTTCCACAGACTTAAATTAGTGCCTGTGAGAAAATTAGCAGGCTGAAAGCAATTGAGACAGAAATCCTTAAACTTGCATGCTGTAGTGGGAGGAGTAATAACAAACCACCAGCTTGATTCTGTGCTGGTTTGATAGGGGCCGCTCCAAGGTGAGTGGAGAGTTTTATAAAACCATGCTGAAATTATGAGCAGTCAGGAGAACTAAGGTGATGTTGGAGCATTGCTGTACAAGCTGTACTGTACAAAGTAGAACAGTGGCCAGTCACACCTGCTAAAAATTTTTCCAAACACACTCCTTGTGTAGTGGTTTTAGGAAAAGAAATTAACTGACTCTTTGGGGTTTAAAAGAGAAAGTACCTTTTTTTTTTTTAATTGCCGTTCTAGTTTTTTAATTAGGGATAAGAACAGGAAAGACAGAGGGTAATAATGAATAAAAAAGGGAAAAAATAAATGAAGATGAAAATCCCAGGAGGTTGAGGTTCTTGCTTTTCAAAACCAAAATGGATGTTAGGATTTCAGAATTTCTCCCTTTTTTCTTTCTTTCTTCTTTGTTTTCCTTATTTTCTTCTCCCAGACTGCATCAAGTAATTCCTTAAGCATTTCTTTTGAACTTCTGCATTAATGACTGAGTTCTCTGGTATCTAAACCCCACCATGCTTGGAGTTGAAGTTTTGGTATTGTTCATAGTATCCTGCCCTTAGTATCCCTGGCAGATTATAGAGAATGAGCTTTTATGTCAACACATGAAGAAAGTCTCTGTGCTCTGTCCTACCTCTTTATTAAACTTTTAGAACTGAACTTCAGACTGTTATTCTTCCTGACTCATTCAGGAGAAGCTGGTAGCCAGTTTAAAAGTTACTGGAGGGTTTCACAGACAAAACCTAAAACAGGGTGACCTTCTCAGCCTAATTTGAGGAGGAACTGAAGCTAAAAAGAAAGAAACTCAAAGACATTTCCAAATTTCGCCCTTTTATGCTGATCCTATTTAAGCCTATTAACTCAGGTGAAAATTTCCCCAAACTAGCTTGCCTGTTTTGAGGGTATGATCATAGCAAACCTTCAAATTCTAGAAATGGCCCTGCTCCAGCAAAGCACTTAAGCATGCTTAATCAGGTACCCCATTATACAGCATGCACATTATTATTGAATGAACTGTGTAAATGAAAGCCTTAAAATGCTTCACATGAATAAAAATGCAGACAAATTTTCCCTGTGGGGATTCATCCCATTGCAGGAGATATCTGCAGCTTTGCATTTTAATCAGTGAACAGTCTGATCCTGCTGCCGTTGAAGTCAGGGGCAAAACCTAAGTGCTGCAGTGGAAGCAGGATCTGATACTAACAGCACATAATATGAAAGGGGGAAATTTTTTCCAAGTGGGTGTTCAGATGATGACCCATTTCTTGCATCGTTCACTATTGTTCACCAGAGCACCAGAGATGGCACTGCCATTAACATTTTACTATCCTCAAATCAGTACAAAGCGTAACATCCAGTTACCACTCTTGCATGTTTGCATTTCTTCAAGTTAATAGGGAAAGAGAGCCCCAGGGCAAAGCATGATTGATGAGATAATTGACTTCACAAGAGGACTGTGGAAGAACAGGCCAAATTCAGCTCTGACTTAAGTATTTCTATCTCTGCTTATGTCTGAAATAATCTGATGTAGTCCATCTGCTGTCGAAGAGGAGTGGTGGCATGAGAGCAGTGCTCTTCTGTGAGCACTTTGTTCTGTACTTGTCCAATATTCCTCTTCTTAATAGGCTCCCGGGGAGAGCTTCAGTGTGCATTGCCAGAAAAGGTAACTTCATGGATGGAGTGTGGAGTTCAGAATCAAAGAACCATAAAATGGTTTGGATTGGAAGGGACCTTAAAGATCATCTAACACCCCTGCTGTGGGCAGGGATATATTCCGTTAGACCAGGTTGCTCAAAGCTCCATCCAACGTGATGTTGAATGCTTCCAGGGATGAGGCATCCATAACTTCTCTGGACAACCTGTTGCAATGTCAAAATGAAGAATTTCTTCCCAGTGTCTAATCTAAACCCACCCTCTTCTGGCTTAAAGTCATTCCCCCTTGTCCTATCACTGCATGCCCTTGTAAAAAGTCCCTCTCCAGCTCTCTTGCAAGGCCCCTTTACAAGGAGCTGAAAGGTGCTATGAGGTCTCCCCACAGTCTTTTCTGCTCCAGGGTGAACAAACCCAGCTCTTTCAGCCTGTCTCTACTGCAGAGGTGCTCCAGCCCTGTGATCATCTTCATGGCCCTCCTCTGGACTCATGATACCCTCCCTGCATTTGACTCTTGTCCCATGCTGTGGTTGCTTGGCTATGTCTGTGTCACTGAAGAAGAAGTCTGTCTCTTGCTATAATTCCATGAAACCAGTTGCCCTAGTGGGCCTCTGCAGCATGTGTGTGCCTGTTTCCTGCTAGTGGAGACCCAGGGGTGTTTTAAGTGGTGAGTGTGATTGACATGCACTCTCCTGGCCTCACTGTTCTTGGTTTGCCCTCATCCCAGCACGGGAGTCTGGTCTTGAAAGGGCTTAGGAAACATCCTTTGAAAATGGTACAATGCCCTTGTGGAGGGTGTCACACAAGAACTCCAAGGAGATACTTTAGGTACTCCAACCCTCAGTTTTCTTCGCTGCAAGAACAATTTTTTCTTTACTGGGCAGTTTCAGAAGGCAGACTGTTCTAGTGACAAGAAGTGTTCACATATGCAAAGTAGTGTCTCACCAGGTATATACTTTTATTTATATAATTGGATGTCTTACAGCCCTAAGAAATGTGATAGCAGAGTAATCCAGTGTGTATGTGCAGTAAAATGTGTAATAACTTAACTCAGAAAAGAAACATGCTCTTCTAGGTTAAAATACTTCTGGAAATAAAATTGCCAAAGTAAACCACAGGCCCAAGTTTATTGAAAAAGCCTCTTGGAAGCAAGTATTTCACTGATCAGGAGGTCCAAGAGGAGTCAGTTAATGTATATCAAAAAAGGTCAGAGTAAAGCTTTGTATCTTTCTACAGTGGAGGTGTATGAAAATGTTTTCATATCTCATTCTGGAACTAGCTGTTGAAAATCTTCGGTGTAGGTATTTACATTATTGGTGGTTTGGCTTTAGTTTGTTTTGGCCAATTAAATGGAGTTGTTTTGTGCCATTTTAATTGTAAGTTAGAGAGGTGGTTTGTTCGCGAAACAATTTTCTCAGGGCTCTGTCTGACTTCAGATTGTACTATAGGTACTATCCTATAAAAATGGGGAGATGTAAGGGAAAATGGTGGATGCAATGATGGGGGAACTGGAGGGTTCTGAAAGAGTGATGAAATCCCACTTTGTTAACCATCACTCCAGCCTGTATTTCCCTATTAGCTTTTGGTATTAAGCAAAACCAGTATTTGTTGCCATTACTTCCTAGTAAGTCTGCATTGATAAGAAGGTTTTTTTCTCATTTGTGCAGCGGTTTTCAGTAGAAGTGCTTCTGTGCCCAAGACAAGTATACTTTGTCCCCAAAAATAGAAGGCAACTGTTCAAAATATTTTATTTGTATGTGTGTAATACCTAATGGTTGCAGTAATAGGTTATTACAGATTGACTTGATTCTCTTCCACCCTTCCTAACTTTTAAATCACTTTTAATTAGAAATAAATACACAACTGTGAGTGGAGTGGTGTTTCTTATGGTAAGAGCTCTTAAATCCCACAAGGGTGCCTGTACATATGTGTATGTGTACTCGGTTTAGGGTTGGGTTTTTGTGTCTCTTCTTTGCTGAGTTTGCTGGCAGCCAGTTGCTGGGGAAGGGAAGGATAATTACAATGCAAAAGTGTATTATGTTTTTCTCCTGTGGATTATGCTATAAATATGAAACTGCAGTAGAGATTTTATGGAATTGTTAACAAACTAAGGAAGAGAATGAATTGATACAGAGTGCACAAGGGGAAAAAGATGGCAAAGTTTAAAAAGAAAAGTTGAGCAAATGGCTTTTTTTCTGTGGTCTTAAAAACCACATAATAAAATATTGTTTTATTGAATAGGTACACTAATCATTTCTGGTTGTAATCATTACACTGCATATGCTTTTCAAGCAATTTTATAGAGTGTGTTCTCTAAGGTGGCTCCTGAAAATCACCTTCACAGTCCGTTTGTTTAGATGCTGCAGCATGCTTGAGTGGAAGCTGACCACCTCTTAGGAGGATGCAGATTGCCCAAATCTATCACTTACGACTAATAATTCCTAGCAAAACAGGGAGAGTGGGTTATTCCTTCACCAGGCTCATTATATTGGGCAGTCTCTGGTTTTAGATCTAGATTTTCCTGCCCTGCAAACACCCCTACAGAGCCCTGTTATTTAACACAGCATGTTACCAGTGTTACACGTGGTGATTTATGAAGTGCAAGTTTGAAGCTATCTATAATTGCTTGTAAATATATTTCTATGTTATCTTCCTCCTCTAACCTACGTTGTCTGCTTGCTGGTAGCCTTTTTGAACTGCACGGATTAAGCATCCTGCCCCTCTCCTCACCTGAAGTAAGGGACCGTCTAGAGCCCTGAAATCACCTTATGAATCATTCTAGCTTGCTGTTAACCTTAGATAGTGAACACCAGGAACTGTTGTGAAACTCTCCCCATCATACTTCATTATGTGTAAAAGGAAATGGAAAACGCACACAGCTGATTCATTTTCTGAAATCTGTCCTTCCCAAAGCCAAGTGACAATGTTCTTCAGTTAATCAGGGAAAGATCTACCTTGACACATGATCTTTTTTCTGTCAAAGGGCATTGTACTCTTTGTGTGACTTTTATGACATCTGATCCCTTTGAATAAGGAAGGCTAGTTACTGGCTACGATGTAGAGTTGTCAGAGAGTCCAAACATGGCTTTCATAAAAGCAAGGAGCTAGTGGGTTCAAGAGGGTGCCAAAAAGGAGAGGATGAAAAGCAGTTCAGCAATAGCAGCAGCATTCTAGGTCAAATGGGCTTTGCAGAGGTCAGAGAGTCTTTTTCAGTCACTGAAGAAAGGATTGTGGGAAAGAAATAGGAGTAATAAAATCCAGTATGCTGATCTTCCCCTGTCTGAAAATCTGGACTGCATCAGTTCAGAAATTTTTCTTTGCTTGTTTGGCAGGTGGTAAAAATAAAGGTCTGAAATGGGAGAGGGTAGCAGACATTTACCTGCAGGGGTAGTTTCCTCTGAGTCTTTCAAGACCCCGTAGATATTTTAGGCAGTGTTGTTTTAAGAGACAGACTTCACAATCATTTTCAGTATATGTATGAAAGGAAAAGCAAACATTAGTGCACAGATCTTCACAGCTGCTTGTACATGGAAAAACAATGGAGGGACTGGAACACTCTTCAGTTCTCATTCCCTGGCTTGATCCTATCTTGTATTGCCTTTGGTGTACGAAACTCCATTGCCAAAAAAGCTTTTGCAAAAGTTACAATACTTTTCTGTTGTGATATAAACTAACAACAGACAAGTTTAACCTCAAGGGAGGTGTTTAACTACCTCAAATTCATAAGGAAAGTTAAATGAGTCCACATTGCATTTCTTTTTCAACCATAGGAGAGTATACCTAGGTAGCTAAGTTAACTGTCATTAGTTTGGGATTGACTATGGAAATTCTGAAGATTCACAGGGTGTAACTAATAACACTCCATTTGTACCTTTCTGATGATGTGTCTGGTGAGACATGTCCTCTGTGAGTCTTTTAATTTTTGTTATTGGCTAGCATGTAAAGGAATGGATTTACTTCTGTTTGCAGGGTTTGCAGTGAGAATAACCTCAATTAAAGAGCCTGTTGAAAAGCATGAGGATGGGGCATAAGACTAGGAAGGAGACTGAAAATATCTCATTATGTGAGACTGGAAGTCACATGCAGGGCTGTGTGAGTCAGCAACGTGCCCTTGCAGTGACGAAGTACTAACCACAGGCTGGGTTGCACTAGCAAGAGCACAGCCAGCAGATCATAGGAAATGATTATTCCCCTTTACTTGGCTGCCATGAAGCCACGTGTGAGTCCATTGTCCAAAAGAAAGTCCAGTTTTGAGTTCTGTGTAACAAGATACTGACACACCAGAGCAGAGGCAACAGAGTCTGGCAGGAAGCATCAAAGATGTACATGAAGGTGCTGAGGAAACAGGGCTTGTTCAGCCCTCCCCTGCAGAAGGGAAGGATAAGGAGAATTTGAATGCTGTCTTATGGCTAAAGGAAGAAGAAAGACTGAGACAGACTCTTCTCTGAGATTCGCTGCAAAAAGATAAGACTGCAACAGTGGCGAGTTGCTTCTAGAAATTTTTTAGTTTGACATTAAAATAATGTTCTTAAGTGGGAGAAGCATTAGACGTTGCCCAGGGAATGATTCATGGTTTTTTCCAGAGAGGCTGTTGGGTCTTCATGCTTGGAGATTTTCAAAGCTAAGCTGTTCAAGGCCCTGAGCTACTTTGTCAAAGCTGGAAGATAGCCTTGCTTTGAGGAGGACATTGAACTAGGTGACCTCCAGAGGTTCTTCCAAATGAAACTGTTCTGTGAATCTGTGACCTAAACAAACCGAGCCAACATTAACCTGCTCTACATCCTCATTTTGGAGGAGGGCTGGAGCTGCAGAGCATGGTACCTCAGCTCAGTGTTTCCTGACCTCTTTTACAGTTTCTGCAAGGCAGTTCCAGGAGTTGGGAGAGGAGTGCTTTGGAATTGATCCATTCCCCCCATCCTCTAATACCATTGTTAAGGTATAACAGTGGTCATTTATTTTCTCCTAATTTCTTTTAATTTTTTAAAAAATAAGAAAGGAAGCATGTAGGCTCAAATATGCTAAGAAGCATGCTGAATTAAAATAATTTTAATTATGATAGGGAGAAGACCGCTCGTTCTGTCTAGTATTTTATCTGCTCACTGAGTGATCTTTAACACTTATTTCTACATACAGGTTTTTGATCCATGAGCAAAAAGAGTAAGTTGTAACAAGAACATATTGTACCTGTGTGAAAACTCTTAAGCTAATCCTGTGATCTCCATTTTCATAATCTCTGTAAATAATTGCCATAACAAATGTTTTCTTTTCCTGTTTCTTCCATCAGCCTTCTTTTCCAAGTGTATGAAAAAAAAATTCAGAGTTTTTTAATACCAGTCTTTTGTGATGGTGTTAACTTTTTACTGCCAGGACAAATAATTAGAGCAGTGTTTCCTTATCCTGCTAGAAGTTTTAAGTACTGTCAGTGAAAGAATTATGTTCTACTTTGGGGATCATTATAAGAATTAATATTCTTTAACATCATGAAGTTTGTGGTAATTTTTTACGACTTCATTATAGTAGACCGCTTGAACTACAGCAAAGCAATTTTAGTCCATGACAAGAAAGTTCTTTGGCAGTGGAACAAATGATGAAAGAAATTGTAAAACAATTACCAACCTCTTAGCAAGAGTTAGACGAGTTAGAGAAACTCTGCATCTCTAAAATGATTGTGAACTTCAGATTACTCATCATGTAAGGGTTGAATCAACTGTTACATCTTCTGTCTGTCCTCACTGAATGTAATAACAAAACATCAGCAGTGCTGTAAAACCAGAAGCTAACAGCACTTCCTGAACAGTTAGGATTTACACCCTGTGCTCACTGGACTCAGAAGAAGTGATGTCTTGGGCTTTGGTGACTGATTTTGTAAGTCCAGATGGGATAGGCATCTTTTGAACACTTATGTCCAGTTCTAATCTCATTCAAATTCGATGGTGGTTATTTTCATAGTAGTAATCAAAGTGAGTATTTTACCCATGGAAGTCTTCACATATTGAATTGAATGTTCATTTTTGAAAGAGCTGATTTGCATTTAAACCAGGTGAGGCTTATCTGTCTCCCCATCATTGGCGTTCTGTATGAGTAATGTGTACACATATGTGATATCAAACTGCATGAGTGCAGATATGACTCCTCTAAACTCAGAGTTCAGTGTTTTCCTAATTACTTACAGGCTATTGAGATTAAAGCAACAAGATCTCTTTTGTGTTAAACAAGAAGCTCACATTCTTTACTCATGAGCTACTCTCGTCTTTCCCTCTTGATGATCACAGGCAACATTCTTGCAAACAGACGTCCCAGTCCATCCCCCTCTGCAAGAAAGCCTTTGTAACTTGTGGTTGACCTAATTGTGCAGCGACAGCACTGCTGCTGTGAATCTGGGGAGATCCCTGGTACGGCACTCATGTGGGCTTAGCAGTGTCTGCAACCTGAAGCAGGACATAGGTAAGCAGCAATGCAAGGCTTTGAAGGACTCTCTCCAGTTTCACATGGGGGTGAGATGTCCCATGGAGACTTTAGAATAGCCGTGACCATGGACCTACTTCTACACGCTTTTCAATATCACAGCCCACCTGGTGCCAGTGAATGGGGTCACGTTACTGAAAAAACAATCTTGGCATTGTTATGAATTCGAAAACTCAGTCTTCTGTATAGAAATATTTCAATAATATGTTATCCGTGGCAGTTGTTATTTGTGTGTTCAATCCTGAAGTACTTGCTGAATACTCTTTCTTAACCTGGATATGTCTGCATGAGGTCCTGAGGATCAGAGCCTGAATTTGTCTTAGTGTTATGACAGAGGAAAGAGAAGAAAATGTTGAGATTTTTCTTACTCAACCAACAAAAAACCTCAGTAGCACCATCATTGTGGCCACACTGTGTTAGTGTGGGGTGGTTTTCTGCATGTGCATCCCCTTAGAGAAAAAAATGCAAAAATTGCAAGGTGGAATCACATCTACTACTAAATGTTACTCTGTTCTCTATGTAGAATTAGAAAGTTTTAGAAAGTATTTTCTGACTCCTGAAGACAAGATCACTCAGTAATGTTGGGGTGGACTTTTTTCATGTCATGTATCATTACCTAGTAATGCCCATCCCATCTTCACTTTGCACCAGTGAAGACTTAATCAAGCATGTAGGAGGAAGAATAGTTCTTACTTAATCCATCCAAGAATAGGTCAAATTTGAAACAGGGGTGTTTTAGTGCTGCTCTTAGCTGAAACAAGGTTGTTAACGTGACACAGAACCATCACAGTCATGTTTTATATGTGTGCTTTCACATTCAGACAATTAGTAGTAGCAATCAAAATGGTTTGTCTCAGCCAATAACTCTGTTCAGTGCCATGCGTTAACTGTGTTAAAAATTCATGAATCTTCTTGAAGATAAAAGATAGGGAAGCACTTTGTCAGCCTGATAGGCTTGAAGAAAGGGAGACATTTTGGTTTTGCTTGAGCATTGGGAATTTAATCATTGAGTAGAAAGTCTCTTTGTATTTCCATGCTTTGGGATAAAACTGCTTTTAAATGGGGAGGTTCTTATTCTGGACTGGGTGATTCAGCTGCCAAGATCCAGACGTAACAGGGATCAATTCACCCATGGACTCTGATACTAAGAGATTGGTTTTCATTTTGTTTGTCAACATGTGGGGACAGTGGGCTGGGGGTGGGGATCCTGCTGCAGAGCAGGGAGAGACTTGAGTGTTGTTATTACTGCATTAGGCAAGTAGAGCTCTGTGACCAAAAGGATCTAAATCCCTGAGCAGAAAGATGCAGGATATAGTTGCAGACAGGCAAGAGGAGGATGAGGAAATGCAAGAGTCAGCGAGGGAGGAAAAGGCTGCCCCCCCTCTTGTCAGGATATAGGAGTAGGTACTTGGTTATAAATTGCTGTGCCAGCTATAGGGTGGAGGTCATTTATGGCATCCATGTGACAATAGATTTGTCATGTATTACAGAGAGGTCTCTTTGCATCAAGGAATATATACTGCATTGTGCATTACTTCAAAATCTTCCTGTGTGCTTTCACTCTTTAATTTCCACTCTTTAAATTGATTTCTTTGTTATCCTACTTTGTCCTGGTTTTAACATATTGTAGCTTTTACTAATGTTTGTTACTGGGCTTTTTTTGTTTTTCTAAAAGCCAAGAAGCCGTATACCCATACCTGTTTGTTCACTGTCCTTTTTTGTGTGGCTTTATTTTTTGATGTTCGATGTCAAATTATTCATATTTATCCTTCATGTTGGTGTTTTCCTAACTGTAGTTCTGCCATAAGAATACTCAAATCCATTCAGTGGCACATCCTTAGTTCCTGTAATTGCCATCTTAAAATGGAACAATCTATGAGACTATATTCAGAATCTAGAACTAATGTTACAGAAAATAAGGTCAAAGAAATCAAATAACATTGCTTCCAAAGTTGCAATAGAGTCTTTGGATCATCTTCCATCATTAATATCAATGCTTGACAGCACTTAAAAGTTTAATCATGATTTGTAACCCTCTGAATTTTATTGCTTCTGCTGTCGGAAATCAATTTCAGTACTTAATGGCATCTTGTAACCTCAGTCAAGGAGAATGTTGGCTGGATTTTTATTCTAGTTTTACTCAAAGCTTCACTGCTAAGCTATACCCTGACAAAATTATTTCAGTGACATTCTTTGAAAAAGTTGTTTTCAGTTCTCTGACTTAAAGAAAATACTTTTGTCTACACAACATAATTCAGAAGTATTTCTCTCTGTTGATAATTTTATTGAGCTATAACTTCAGGTATGCTTCAAAAAGTGGTAGATTCTGAGCCTAAAATACAGTGAAATGTGTGTTTAATCTTAGTCACACTTGCAGACCTGGGACTTCTCATGTAATTAGCATCCACCACAAGTGTCTGGCAGATCAGACCATAAACTGTTGTTTAATCTTCCTGCTGCTTACTGAGATTCATGAAGAGATTGGAGCACACTTATAATTCCAAATTAAACATTTAGATTAGTCTTTATTGATTCCTTTTGATCAGGACAAGTGTGTTTGGACTTGATTCTGTGTTTCATCACTGAGTAATTTCAGTCATTGAAATTATTGACCTGATTGGGAGCTCTCCTTTATGGCGTAATTGCAGGATAAAGTTGAGTACATTTCTTAAGGGAAATTAAAATTGTATTTTTTACCAAAAAACATGAAAGGGAGTAGCTCATAGGAACCAAACTAAAACCGGGTACAAGAAATTGTACTGTGTCCAATCTCCTCTCAAAATTTGCAGCTTTTAATAGAATTAAACATGCAAAGGGCATCTCCCTTGATCTCCTTTATTAATAACTAAACATTGGAAAAGTTTCTGCTTTAAGCATGGTACTGTCTACTTTTCTGTACACTTATTAGCAGATTTTATATGCTTTGAAGAATAGAAAATTGTTATTCTCCCACTTAACGCAAAATCAAAATTGAAGGGTGATAAAATCAGTGACACCCACTGGGCCAGCAGTAGATCTAGGTTACCAGTTAAGTGTCCTGACTAGGAAATGCTGCCCATTTTTACCTGTACATAGACTTCTTATTGGAAATGTCATCTGTTTGGCAGAATAAAAGAGAAATAATAAGATTACGTTGCCATAAGGAATAGCAGGAATGATTTCTTGAACTACATCATTTAAACTTGAGTCTAAGTCCTCAAAAAACTGTCCCTGGAAAATTGTTTCTTCAGAGAATTAAGGAAACTGATTTACTATGAAATCTGCAAGACCCAAACTCCACAGGACCAGCATAGCAAACCACTTCTCTAAAAGAAAAGGACATAATTTTTGTCACTTTTCAAATCGTCTTTATCTTATATACAAATACTGAGCGCCCTCCCACCATTTCTAATGTATTTCATGTGGGTTTTTCCAATTACAAAGGGACAGATCTCTGATTTGTGTACTGATGACTTCCAGCTAACTTTCCTTGTTATATTTCATTTAGAGAGCCTGCTGTCTGCACATGATAATGTTTATGTAGTGGATGACACGGTTCTGGAGCTATCAGAGGTGGAAGAAACGGCGTCAGAAAGCAGCTGTTTTGCGTCAGAGGACACCACAGAGGACTCGGGTGTTGTGAGCTCCCCATCTGACATTGTATCTCTGGATTCCCAAAATGACAGTATGAAGTTGAGAGACATCAAGCTGGTCAATGGCTACACGGATCCAGCTGAGGTGGATGCGATGTGTGGCACAGAGACGTGCCCTGTACGGAACGCCTGCTGCGACAACGTGGGACCTGACAGTGCTCCTCTGAGGTAAATATTTACTTGCCACCAGCGTTTGGAAAACATCTTGCATGTCCTCCTGGTAGGGACTCATTTAAGAAAACCAACTTATACTTTCTTCTGCTCTTTCATAAACCAGTACCAATGCCAAGTGACTCCTCCCAGTGAAAAGCTCACTGCCAAATCCCCTCCAGCGACATACTTGTAGCAACAGGCAAAGGTCACTTCTTTGTTTGAACTTGTAGTTACATTTCTTGCAAAATACCACTGCCCTCCAGAGTTGATTTCTTCAAGGAGTCTGAAATAATTTTTTTACAGTTTGGTTTATTTTGTACTTCTGATAGCACCTGAAGTGTTTAAAATATTACCATTTATTGATCCAGAAAAATGACATGCAGGTCATATAATGGAAAATTCAAGCCACCAAAAGCCAGGTGGAAAAGGACTGTGTGCAGTGAACTTTGGAGATTGGTTTGGAAATGTTTGCATGCATATATATATATGTATATATATACATCTGTTCATCTAATGCTAACCTCCACTGGTGTTGTACTTTGGGGTGGGGGTTTTTTCAGCATATTTCCTTTTTTTCCCTTTTATTTTAGCATAAACAAACATTTTTCTGCAGTTTTTGCAAAAAAATACGAGTACCTGGAATTTAACTAGAAACTGCCTTCAAGCACAAATGACTCTGACACTGTTTGTTTGCCAAAACTCACATAGTTGGTGGCAGGGCTGCAAAGGGAACCCAAAATTTATAGGACTTTGCAAATACAAACTGGCCAAATAGGAAGCTGTGCCTCTAGCAAGGAGGGTGGCCTGGTAATACTGACAGGGATCCGCTCTGTGTGATGCTGCAGAGTCATGGGACAGGGGCCAGAAATTCCTCTGAATTCTCAGCTGACACAAAGTCTGTGCTTTCTGGTCTCCCTCCATTCAGCTGCTAATCTGTAGCGCCTTCATAAAAGCGTGTATCATGACCTAGTTATTTCCATCCACACATTTCTGAGTGAGAACTTCATCTTGGATCATGCAGTGGGTGATAACTTAGGGATAAATTAGACCAAAGTCAGTATTTAACCTACTGGAATGATCCTGGGGTTTTTCTTTATCCATCAGTATCAATGGGGACAAGGTCAAGCCTTACTTAGATACTTGCTCAACACCACATTTTTCTTGTGATTTTTCCTTTTGCAGTGTCTTAGGTCCCGATGCAGTTTCTATTAGATAGGCTGGTATCGTAACTGCAATTAACATTCCAAACCTGATCCAAAAAAGCAACCCATTAATTTCAGGAGGCTTAGATTGTTCCTTTTGAGGTAAATAGGCTATCCCAACTTTCCTAAAAATGCGGGATCTAAAGTGGTTTGAAAAACACACATGCACATTCGGTGGGGGAGGAAGAAGTTAGCGTTTTGTTGACCAAAGACATCAAAGCAAAGCCCTGTAATAACAATACTAATCAGCTACAATTTGGGGGGAACTTTTTCTGGTTTTTTAATAAAATAAAAGGCTGACCGCAGGTCATTGTGATGCACTCCCTCTTGAAAGTCAGTATTCCCTCCATCTTCCACCTCAGCCAAAGATATATATTACGTCCATGGCGTTTAGATTTCCCTTGCCACACACACAAAATTTTTACCAGTTGGAAAGAGTGCACAGAGATGAGACAGCAGGATGTTTCATAAACTGTCCAGCAGGACTGCTGTCCAGGGATCTTGCTGAGCCAAAGGAGTGGAAGCTGGAAGGATAGTGTGATGCACTGCCCGTTGCAGTCAGGGAGGTGCTGAGAGACCAGTGTCCTGTCTTGGGCCCCAAGTTCAAGCGAGAAAACTGGGGAGGGTGCAGAGGAGAGCCACTGAGGGGGCCGGGGCACTGGAGCATGCAAGGTCTGAGGGAGGCAGCTGGGTTGTTCACCTTGGGAAAGCGATGTTGGTAAGGAGGGACCTGGTTGCAGTCTTTCCCTAACAGAAGGAGGACTATGAGGCTTCTCAGGTATACACTGTGAAAGGAAAAGAAGCATCTGTCACCAGCTACTCTAAAGGAAATAAAAATTAAATATGAGGAAATTCCTCAAAATAGGAATGGTTAAGCAGTGGAAGAGGCTCCCCAGAGAAGTCGAGGAATCTCCATGTCTGGAGATTCTCAGTACTCAGCCAGGCAAAACCTTGGGCAGCCTGTTCGGGATTTGAAATTAGCCCTGCTTGGAGCAGGAGGTTGGGCTAGGCTTCCAACTTTCTTTTTTTCTGTGATTTTATCATTCTAAATAGTATCTATTTATCTAATATATCTGTCATTTTTAAAAAGTGTTTGGGACTGAAATAGGACACAGTTGTTGTTTGGGAAATGCAGTTATTTTTCATAAATACTATTTATTTTTTAGGTTCTGGGGCAGCAATATTGCTCCAGATCAGCTTAAAAATATAGCAAAAAAACTTAACATTTGTGATGTATTTTAATCTTATGTCAGCAACCACTTAGACTGACACAACAGTGATGCTGGGAGTAATATCTTTTAAAATGTTATGCTTTGAATGTGCCAGTAATATTTGAAGGTAAATCCAATTCCACTCCTAACATATCTTTGTAAACAAAACAGCTTTGAAAATTGTGCTATTCTAAATCCTTTTGAGGTCAAGCTGCTAAAAGTCACTTCCTAAGTGTAGAGGAAAGGGGGAAAAAGTAGGTTTTTAAAACTATTTGCATGAAATTGTTCTTTTAATCAGATATAAATCAGTTCTTAGTACAGTTTTGAGTACAGCCAAATTTGGAGAACATCAATTTCCATTTTCACTGTCAGAACAAATGCCACCCCACTAGTGAAATGTGTTGAGAACTCAGAAATTTTACATAGTTCTTTGATGAATGGGCTACTTTCAGGACCAAACCAGCCTCTTAAATCCCCAGACAATTCAAAATGCACTTCTTGTGAACAACTGATACTAAGATACACAGAGTTTTAAATACATTTTCTAAGCTACAAAACTTAAAGGAAAATTTTACACACAGTTTACTCATTCCTTTCTATCTTCTACTTGGTACACTAGTGATGCAAACTCAATTGTAAAAGGAAGATAAGAACAAAGAAATTGGAAGAACATGCTGCTACTGTAAAGTAGTAGGGGTTAGCAGCAGTGAGACTGAGTTCTCCTTGAATCTGAGCTCCACTGAAGCCAGAAATTTTATTTAGTGACTAATTTGGCTAAGGCTTGGGAAAAAAAGGTTAATAAGAATAATGGAAACATTTAGGTTGTCATTTTAAATGGCAAAGCTCACTAAAAATTGGGCTTTTCACCCAGTGAAATAACGAATTCCTAGGAATTAATAATGCTATGTACTAAAACCATTTGGTACTCTGTGGATTGTGAAAAGTACCCTTAAAGTGGAAGCAAATTATATTTGGAGTGTGAAGGGCTGTAAAAAAGTCCAGGCAGTATTTTGCCCATTCATTGTGAAGAACTGCGATGAAGAGCAGAATCAAGTCCACAGTTCTTACCTAGGTTTGCTCCAAAGGGTTAGCTTGTGCTCCAAGAAATCAAGAATATTTTGCCATGTTGCTCCCTTTAATCAGTTGTATGTTTAGTTTTAAATTAATTTTTTCTTAGGGTTTCTGGAGTTTTCTGGATGTCCTGGATGGTCTCTGTGTGGCTGTAATGCCTGATAGCATTAGATTATCACAGCAGGGTCTTCATCTGCTGCTGAAGTCAAGGAAACTTGTGAACATTTAAGGATACAGTCTCTGACATGGGATATGTTTGTCAGCACATTGCAGGGTAAGAGTGTGGCCAGGTCAGAAATTACATCAACCACGGGCTTTGCACAAACAAATATGACAGCACAGCAGAGCTCAAATCTCCTTCAGTTCCCAGAGCACAGAAACAGAAATTTCTAAAAGAAGATACATGGATTCCAGGATTTCCAAGCTGGGGTCTTTCCTCCATGTTTTTTTTTTTTTTTCCTGTGCATGGGAGCAACTTGCAAATGCACTCTTTTTGGTTTGGTTTGGTTTGGTTTGGTTTGGTTTGGTTTGGTTTGGTTTGGGGATTCTTGTTCAAGCAATCGTAATCTAAATACACATACTAATTAGCAATTAGAATATCAAAACAAATGTCAAAACACTTTAGTTCTACTCTTAGCTCTGCCTCTAACCTGTTAAACAAACTTGGTTTCTCCGCCTGTGAGATCCCCTTCTGCCACTGACTGTTCTTTTATGGTAAAAACTGTAACACAGCTATCATATCTCACGATACATTTGTACAGTGCCTGGTGGAGCAGAATCAAGACCTCAGCTGGAGGTGCCAAGGGCTAAACCCATATAAATAATTGACTACATGCTACGTTTGGCTGTGAATGTTTTAATATTAACTGCTGACTCTGAACATTGTACTACATAGTTCTCTTTATTCATATCCTTTCTTACAGTTGATGTCTTTGTGTTATGTATCTGTTCACCAAATTTTAATATATAGTGTTAAATGAGTAACAAGAAAACCACAGAGAAGCTGAAATGTTGCTTATGTAGCAGTAAGTACATCTCATGATCTCACAGTGTTGCAACCCTGTCCTCCCATACCCCCTCTTTTCCCATCCCTTGTGTGGTGTCATCACGCAAGCTCCTAGGGGCAGGGATCAGACAATTTTATACGCCTATAAAGCATCATGCACACCTACTGTCTGGAGCTTTATAAATAATTACACATTAAAAATTATGTTAAAATAATATTATTAGGGATGCTAGGTCATGCGCTGGAAGTTAGGTAACTTCAATATTAAGGCTCTGCGTGTAATCTTAGATTCCCCCATTTTAACATCAATTCCCCCCCTTTTGTACAGTATGATGACGTCTCTGGTTAAAGTGATGGGACTTGATTTTATTTTCTTTCTAAGTTTCAGAGCTCAGTTAATAAAACAGACATACCAGTGTTCACCCAGTTCAAATTCTCTTCTGGAGACAGGACTACTTAATTTCCTTTGGCTCTTTTTATCTTACTCGTTGCACTAGTATTCACATGCTATGCAGACTTTAATTCATTTCTCTGCACAGTTCTCTGTGATACAAAGAAGTGGTGTTTTCCTGTTTTAGGGAAGGAGAGCTGATGGGCAGAGAGTCAAGGCAGAGTAGTGAACAGTTAGAGCATGAAGGACCACCTTTTTTTCAGAGGACTGAGCATTAAATAGAATTTCATGTATCAGAATGCAGCTCTCCTTTTCCTCCAAATTCTGTTCTTGGAAGAAATTGAAACATTTTGGTTGGAATAAAATCATGGTACGATTATGGGCATGATATAAATTTTCATGCGGAGTGTCACCTCACAGAGGTGTGTAGTTTCTCAAATTTATAAGCAATTGAAATCAGTGTTTTAAAAGGGTTCACTCTTAAGAGCGGTTCTGCTGGCCTGTCTCAGACAAGGAGAAACACTTTAAAATACCAAACATTTTTTTTTAATTCTGAAAAGATTTTAAATGTCTTGAAATGTTTAAGAAATAAAAGTATTTTAAAATGTGAAGGGAACTTTGTAGTTATAAAAGTATAAATAAATACAGGCTTGTGTGGGACGAAAAGACAAAATACCTTCTAAATGTCTGAAAGGGATTTTCCCCTCCCTTGAGTGTCTGCTTCAGTAGCCATGAGAGAGGAATATTTTTTCACGTACAGCTAGTAGAGGACATAGGGTGGGGGTGGGGGAACCCTCCAGAGATCAGTTCGTGCTGCGGGTCTGGACAGAGATAATCCCATTTCCTCCCTTTCTCTTGGAAGAATTTGTTACCTTTGGCTCTGGTCAGGGTAGCCGAAGCTACTGGGAGGACAGTCCTCTTAGTTACCAACCTGAGACATACTTGCTGTTTGCTACTAAACTGTTCAGGTTTTGATGAGTTAGTTTAAAACAAAAGCTTGAATCGATAGGGGTGGGTGAACCTGTTCTGCTTAATTTTCAGTCCATTCAAATTCAAATGTTACAGGGTTTTGTATTCCACTTGAGAAGGACAGGACAGAAGGACAAGTCAGTAGCTGGAGAGAATTCAGTATGGAAGCTGGTCAGAGGAAATAAAAATAGTGAATGGCAGAAGGCAGGAAGGAAAGAGAAAAACTGCAGTGAAAAATAGCAGCGTGTGTATATATTATATATACCTCTGTGCACAAACACATTCTGTATAGTTACTTGTCGCTTGTAACTGTCACTGAGAAATGGGAGAAAGTTTAGTTCTGTTATTTCTCTATAGGATAGGTTTTATTTTAACTGAGTAGGCATGTTTTATTTTTTTGAAAACAGTTTCAAGGGGTAGGAAGGTAGAGAAAGGGTTAAAGTGACAGGGAGAACCTCAGGGATGAAAAATTATTTGATTAAGACCCAGATGTCTGACAAATTTGCAAGCCTCTGCTTCTTACATAGTTTTCCTTCCTTATCTCTGGCTTTCCCTTTCTGCTTGTTCCAGAAAACTCTTTAAATTTGGATACTTTTGTGCACTTTTTTGCTGGCAGATCTTCATAGAGGAAAGATATTATGGATATTATGGTTAAGTAATAGATACTCGCAGTCGTTCTAGGGCAAGAATACTGATTAGCCTTTCTGTTAAACTCATCCACTGGAAAAATACTATATGCTTTGGAGCTGTAGAATATTTTAAATATTAGAGAGCAGCTTGGGTTGCTAAAGGCCTGGTACTGGCTTCCAGGAGAGGAAGGCTCTGGTCCTTTTCTGTTTCTATTTTTCTATGTAAATCAAGAGAAGTTATTTAACTGTGCCATCTTTGAACTTGCAGTGTTACATTGCACAGGTGATGTGGCTGTATTAAGATCTAAATCATTCTAGTCCACTTTCATGACTATTTCTGGCAATGCTGTCTGCCTGTAGGCTTTCCTGCTGAGAAGCTGTTGCCAGAGGAGGGGAAGTGGGCATCCAGCTGTATAGCAACTACAAGCTGCTGCTTATGCAGCAGGACCCTGGCACTGACATGTCGGGGCACTCTGGAAGCTTAAATCACCCTGGTATGTAAAAAGCTTAGAGATTTCTAGCACTAAAACACAAAATGATACTATGCAAAAGCATATTCATTTGCTTTCTGTTTAGATTCTTGACCAGTAACCATGGAGGAAAATACTAAAAGGACCATAAACCCAGCTGCTGTTGAAAAATTGCTTCATTTTCCTCCTTGCCTCTATTTGCAAGTTTTTATTGTTAATTGGGTGGCAGTATCTCTGAAACCGTTACTGGACCTGTGTATTACAGGACTGAAAAATAGTTAAATTCAATGTCTGATGACTTTTATTCAGCACAGATATAAATGCAGTGTAAAGACCTTTGTTTGATGTAGCCCACAGACCTAGAAACAGAACACAAACTAAAAATGAAATGGAAATGATACGTGTACCTTGCTCTCAAATATATGTGCAGCTTTTTTTTATCGCCTATCGCCTAGAACATAAAAAAGAAGGTTATCTGGTATTCAACAGAGTATGACCATGTGCTTTTTCCCTTTCCTAGTTGCCTGCTGCGTTCAGAACTCTTGCTTCTAACACAAGTGATGACTTTGCTATCTAACCAGTTCTAAATTGGTTGTTCAGACCACAACGTTTGAATTTTAACAGGCCTTGGTTAAAAATTCATTCTCAGGTTCACAGGAGACAGTAGAAATGGAAAATATCACTGGTCAGGTCATGGCTTAGGTGACTAGAAAGTCCAGCACTTACACTAGCTGGTCTCCTGCTGCAGTTATATTACTTCCTTGAAAAGAAATGAAGAAAAGTTACCTAGCCTGAGAAATGCAAAGAATGGAAAGATGGTCTCTGAGATTGTGGAAACCTCTCTAAGATTGTGGAAACCATTGGTTACTCCAGAAAACAATTACCTCCACTTTTGAAGAGTACTTTGCTGTATCACTCACAAAAACGACTATGTAAACACCCTGAGTTTACTTAATGCCATCTTTCTGGCCAGATTGAATAGGAAGTTGTTTTCAAAAAGATTCTTTTAGCCATAGCCATAGCATTTAGCCATTTAACTATTTAGCCCTACTTTTTACAACTTAAAATCCTTCAGTATCAGTCTCTTCTTTAATACCCACCTTGATATATACACAAGGTAGAGGCATTTCTCTTTGCAGCATTTGTGTAAGAGGTGAATATCATGGATTCATTTTGAAGAGGACAAATTTGGATACATAAAGATGGTTTAATGTAATTCCTCAGTACCAGACTGGTGTGACTGTCAGAGCTGAGAGGGGAGCCTGAATGTTTCAAAGCCCAGTCTTTGGAACTGGAGTAACCGTGTCAGTTTTCCCTGTTGGTCAGTCCCTCTTAGCTGCCCAAGGCTCATGTGAGGAGCTGAATGCGCTCAATGTGCCTCACAGTTGTCACTACATCCCTGCATGTCCTTCTGCACAGTGTGCCTGTATGGATTTGACTAATTTGCAATGGCTCTGTCTTCCCACCCCACCTAGTTACAAGTTCACAGGAGCCATGCTCTCAAGTCTTTCAGTATAGCAAATATTGTGCAAAATGAGTGAGACTGCAAATCGCATTCAGTTAACCTGAGATATGTCTGCTACTGGGTTTCTTCTTACCTGCTGTCATTCAGATAGGACACAAGTTTCCCTGTCTTCCATGTTATGTCTAAGAGCCTCAAACAAATGTCTTGAATATCCTAGAGCATTTAAAATGGTATCAAGTATCTGCATTTGGATAATTGAATGTCTTCCTCTGTCCCTTCTCTGCAGTTTACATGGGTCTATGTTGTATTTAAACAGTTATGATGGGAAGTGTGGTCTGTACCTCTGGTGCCATACATGAGGCTCACCAGAATGCCCAAGAAGTGCTCAGAGAGACTTGAGTCAGTTTTATTATTTATGGACCCATGGGTAAAGCTGCTTTGACTATAACAAAATGGCAGCTTCTCTCATTGCAAATCCCTTGTCTTACCACCAGTTTGGGTTTATTTTAATGAAGCATTTCCAGTGAGTTTTATCAGAGAAATTTCTCTCTTTCTTAGAATGTAAACCTTCTCATAAATGTATGTCTCCCATGGCACTAATTTGGTAAAATGCTGCTGTAAGTTTCATTTTGTCTCCAACTGCGCAAATGACTGCCAAGGAGTAATTAGGCGTTGTAGCCTGAGCTCAGTGGAACATTAAATGCTGTAGTTTAGTAGTCACTATGCTTCGTTCTGTGCTCTTGCACAGATCTCTGCTAATCTACATAAGTAATATGTGCGCAGGCTTCCAGGAACCATGCACATTTGCCATTTTGAGCTTGGGCTAAATGCTCACCAGTGCTGTATTTTTAGCGCCTCATGTTTTAACCAGGAAGGCAGCGTAAAGGTTATCAAGTTCTTCCGTAAGTCAGAAAAAAAAAAAAAAAAAAGCATGTATGAGAAAATACCACTGGTAATGTTTATCCAGAATGTAAAACATGGTATCAGAATAAGTCATATTTTTCTTGGCTTCTGACCAGAACAGCTGTCAACAAAAGAAAAGTGTATAGGGTTAGAAGGGAAGAAGACTATGGAAAAAAAAAAAAATTGAGGCCCTTTTGTTTTCCTTTTCCTGTGAGAAAGAGTCTTCTTAGGCATATTTGTAAGTCATGTGAGTTACTGGAAACTACCAGACCTTCACCTCACAAAACACATAGTCCGTTCTAAATTCCCAGTGGTAAGAATTTTAAGAAAAGCCTTTGTGATTAATCTATACCTTCTGGCTTGCTTTTGTAGGTGAGTTTGGAGATGCATTGAACAGTAGCTCTTTTAGAGATTTAGAAATGCAAAAGAAAAGATCTGCTTTTTCTGAAGCTCCCTCTGTAGCAGCAAATAAGAATCCTTTCATTTGCACTGCATTGTTCTCTTTCCTTCAGAAGAATTCTGTGAATTGGATAATATTATCCCAGTTGTCTAAGTAAGGAGATTGAAGCAGAGATTGAGAGGCAAATTATGTATAGCATAGCATAAGTGCACAGAGGATAATGAAAGAGACCACTGCTGACTGTTGTGCCCAGCAAGGAGAGGACAATTTTGCTATGAGGAGTCATTGAAAGATTCCCACTGATAGACATGAGAAAAGAATTGGTCAGTGCAGTGCAGTGGACCTACATGCTGTGTTTGAAGCCCAGGAATGCTTGTTCCCATCCCAAATATGTTTTTCTAGATAAATTTCCCGTACAATTCTCAACCCTATTATTTCCTGTAGAAATTCCAGGACAGACAACCTTAGTAATACAGATTTTGGTTATACTGTAGAACAGTCAGGCAGTGGAGAGCAAAATACGATCAGGTACCAAAAAGGTGGTGAGGTGTCATAGCCTCCATGAAATTAGGTCTTGTGAGTTTACAAATTTTTCTTCCAAGGCTTTGGAAACAACTTCTCCACAATAGGTCAGAGAAAGAGTCTCAGCGTGTGTCACTTACTTGCCTCCATCTGTGTACAACTATTCTGCAAGACCAGCTTTGTAAAGAAGAAAGTGGTATTTGCTTTCCATGATGGATAGACCTGTTGCTTAGCTGGTGCAGAGTTTGAATGATTCTCCCATTGGAAATGCTGTCTCTGAGTTTGCAGATAAATTGTTTTAAAATGCACTCAGAGGAGAGTATTTTTTAATAATTTTATGAAACTTTCCACTGCAAGAACAATATGAAATTCAACTAGTTCATTCTTTCTGCCATCTTCACATTGAGGATTTTGTTTGCCAGTCTTCTCTCCCAGTTCGAATGCTGCAGTAAGTGTAAATCTTTTTGTCAGATTGCTCGGATGAATAATCTCACTGATTTATGTGTGTGTGTGTGTGCGCGCACGTGCGCCTCAGGGTACAGAGGGACTGCAGTCCTACAGTGCCAGGTGCCTGCACTGGAGACTTTAACCAATCTGCAACACCATCCTTGTAATCCATCAGGGGGAAAAGTCGGTTCATTATGAATCTTGCAGTGTGGATGTTGAGCCTGAGCATCATTACATCACATTGGCTTGTGGGCATATTCAGGGCCTGTCAAAGCTCAGGTCAGTGGCAGATGTTGGAAGAAATTTTATTCCAGTCGCAGAACACCTTGTCTCTTCCTCTGTATTTAAAACAACCCATTCTGATTTCTGTCTTAGATTCCAGTTTAGGAAACCTCTTAGTCATATATCAAGCCTTGTTGTCTTGAATTAATCCCATCTGTGTATTCAGATACACAAGAATATGTGTATGACAGTTTTGGAAGGCTTCCTTGGAGGTGTACATTGTTGTTTTCATTGATACCACATACATGAACTCAGCTTTGTAAGTGCAAGGCAGTTTAGGTAAAAGTAGAAGGATCAGGCTGCAGGACTACTACAAAAGACATAAAGGAGAGGTGAACGCTGAATGAATAATGAAGTAAAGTAAAATAAAATACCTGATGCTTCAGCATGTGCTTTCAGTTGCTCCTGGTATGAGCAAGGGGAAAATTAAACAATAAAATAGCAAAAAATTAAGCTACATTGTTGGGCAAAATTTAAATCAATGTCAGGAAATGTCCCTGCACTTTTATTCAGATTACTATCTTAAAGGGAAGAAGAAAAACGGTGGTTTTCAGGTAGTGTTTGGTGAACTAACAAAAAAATCTGTCGTCATCATGTTACTGTATCTATGCGATTAAGGGTATGATCTTAAAAAGGGCAAATCTGCTTAATCCAGCCAGCATTAGTTTCAAGTGTGGCTAGAATGGAAAGCTACTTTTTCAATAGGCTAATCATGAGGGCAAAACTTAGACCCACTGTCACAGACCACGACGTCTTAAATTCGGGTGAGATAATTGAAAGAAATAAATTGTCCAATGTGACATTCTCGTTTCAGCGATTTAGATAAAAATGTTGTGCTGATCAAGATTTTTCTCTCTAAGAAAAAGGAGAACTGATGCGTACCAGGTTGCCATACGGGGGTTTTTTTGGTTTTTTTTAAATTTTAGGGGATTTTGTTAGGATTTTTGTTTGTTTCATTTTCTTTTTCTTTTCTTCTTTTAATAAGCCAAAGCAACACTTGGCACTCATTCTGATTGCAGGCTTGTCTTAGGTCATTGTACAGCTTCATCAGTTTTCTGGCAAAATCAGGTCCCTTGATATGTTTTGTTAGAAGCTGCTCTCATTCTCTCCCACACCTCAAGATGCAGAGTCATTGTCTAACAGTACTTTGACTGTATTTATTTTTCATTACCATGCAATTTTTATTTAATTAAGGTGCATATATATTGTTACAGTGGGTGCACAGGATGGCTAGTTGTCTGCCTTAAAATTGTATGGATATGCAAAACCTTTGTCCTGGTATATGGTGTGTTTCTGCAGTCCATCTGAAATGCGTACATCACACTGAAGCCAGACCATTTCTTTACAGGCTTTATTAATCATAATCTTTTGAATGCCAGCACACTGAGTATGCTCAGGCACCACCGAGATCCTTCCTAGATGTGGATGTGTCAGCATGGTGGTGTGTACCTCTAAGGCTACACATTTTTCATACTTTTGGGAATGAGTTTCAGAACCGCAGTGGAAGCAAAGGGGCTGCAATTATAGTGTGTTTCAGAGCAGCAGTGCAAAGTGAAAGAAAGGGGAGAGACCATGATTTTCTTCTCTTTCCTTTAGCAGGCAGGATGAAGCGGTGGCTTTGGCTAAGCATGAGAATGAAGATCCATTCATTGCAGCACAGCTCCAGCAGACTTTGGCTGACCTGGATGAAGATTTAGAAGGTAGGGAAGCGTGTGTTACCTCTAAAGTACAAAAGACAGAGACAGAGCTAGCAGATGCAGAATCAAACTGTACTCTTGAGACATGCCGTATGTTTCTTACTAAGATCTCTGGGAACAGCTCATGGTAGAATGTGGTCCCCCCAAAGTGGCTCCTTTGCCTCAGGAGCACATACCCTTTATAGGCTCGCACTGAATATTTTTCAAACTGCATATCAGATTGTCATTGTATTTCAGTGTCTTTTACAAAAAACAGATAACAGCAGTCAATGGACTCATTTTATAGGCTAAATTTAGTATAATTTCATTGACTTTAGTGACGCCAAATCAGTTGTGAATTTAGCTCTGTGTTTAATGAAGAATCTCTCTGTTTTTATTTTATCATAATGAAGTGGAAAAGCATGGAATATTTTTGTACCCAGTGCCTCCTCTGTGTTAACAGGCATATTTAAAAGTTAAAAATGGAAAAACATGGAACAGTGGGAAGAGATAAAATGTCATATTGTGTTCCTCTTTTTCCTACTGTGAATTAAGAATACTTCTCTATTATTGGTTTGTCAACAAGTGACATTGAACACATTTTTTTTTATTTCCCATCTTCATTTTAATACTTCTGCATTGGACTTGAGTCTGATTTGATTTCTTGTGAGTTCTCAGACACCGCCATTCCTTAGCTTCTGTGTTGTAACCTTTGTTTTATACCAGCAAATTTGAGAGGATATATAGCCCTCTTGCACAATGAGGCTTCTGGAGTCATTGGTAATAAAGGGTGAGAAGAATGGAGAAAAAATAAAAGTACTGTTTCTTTGTTTGCTTGCTCAAGGAAATCCTTCAGCTGGGCTGTTATTACTAACCAGGTCTGGGAAACATAATTTGGAGTTGCTTGCTGTTTCTCAGAAATGTTGCTCCTTTGGAGTCATGTGGTGAAATGTTTATCACTGAGATAAGTTAGTCAAAGATAAGGTATGAACAATAGATGAAATTCTACTTTCAGCTGCATTTGTGTGCTTCCCACTGGCTTGAAGCAGGAGGACTGCAGGAATATTTTGCCGATCCTAATCAGCAACCAGACAATAAGAAGGACCCAGACATCTCCTTTTTTTGTAATAAAGGCATAAAAAAATGCCTGCTACTTTTAGTGTAACTAAAATAGCTGGTTTGCTTAAGCTTGTACTGCCTGTTTGTGTAATTTATAGTCATATTGCCTGAATACTGCCTATATGTAATATTGTATGTGTATTTTGCAGCAGTGGATGGTGTCAGTAATTCTGACTCTGACTACACCAGTGAAGCCTTGAACCTACATATGAGAAAAGTTGAGGCTGCCCAAGATGTTTCCATTTCTGTTCCAGTAACAATCATAGATGATGCTCCAGAAGTTAGCACCTTCAACTCAGATGAAAATCAAGAGGTGGAGATTAGGGTATCACAGAATATCTCAGCTGACTCTGTTAATGCAAGAAACTTCACAAATAAAAACAACAATGCAGGTTCCTTTGATAAGGGACACACAGATGGCGGAGCTGTATGCAAGGACCTAATATATCAGCAACCATCTGAAAATGAATTCAGTCAATTGCCTGTGGAACAGAGGAGAGATATGTTTGAATCTCTCACATCCTCCTTTGAAAAAAGAAGTGAAAAGAACTTAAGACTGGAACTCTCTCCTAAACATGGTGTGAAGTCTGAGGAGTGTAAATCTAAGCTGAGTCCATCTCACTCCAAGGCCACGACTGAAATCAGTACAGCAAAAGAGAAGCTAAATCCGTTTAATGAGTGTAGTAGCAGGGAAAGATCTCTGAAAAAAAGCAAATCAGAATTAGAAATCAAATGGCCACCAGCAAAAAAAACAGAAGTAGAAGAAGTCCCGTCAACACCCACATGGTGTCATCGTGCCCAGAATTCAGGATCAAGCTACGAACCTAAAATGGGTTTGACAACATTTAAAGTTGTCCCTCCCAAACCTGAAGTAAGACATTTTGATAGAGGAGTTTCACTCTCCACTGGTGCCATCAAGATAGATGAATTAGGCAATCTTATAGGCCCAAACACCAGTGTAAGTAAGCAAGTACAAGGCTCTTCTTCTGATGAAAGTGAGGAAATTCATATTGGGAAAGTGAAGGCATTCTGGAGGTCAAGTTCTATGGAAAAGCAAAGTGATGACCCTGCTGAGCATTTTCCTAAAAAGTCAGCAGTCACCACAAACTCTAAGCCCTTTACTAAAAAACATGAACACAAACCTGTCTGTCTTGCAGCTCCAAAACCTGCAGCACCACAAACTGTTACTACCCAGGTAGCTGAAAGACAATCTGAGAATGAAAGGACCAAACCAGCTCTTTCAGTTACACAGTCTCAGGTAACACCATTAGCAGCCCCGACCATTACTAAGGACAAGCTGGAACTCCCATTTGTAAAGCCACACAGGAGAACTTCAAGTCAGTATGTTGCTTCTGCCATTGCAAGACACATCAATGCAACTACCTTTAAATCTGAGACTATGGAATATCATGAGAAAGATGAAAAGAAGCAAGGGGCAGGGGAGGTTAAGAATGAAGCAGAAGTTTCACCAAAAAGATGTATTATTGTGGCCAAATATAGCCCTGTGGAAACAGAATCAGCAGAAACAAGAGAAACACTTTCAAGTATTTTTGCTTCCAGTCAGAAAGCATCCCACAAATTTACACCTGGTGATAATTCTGGCATGGAAAACAAAGTAGTTAATATCAGGGCACCAAATCAAGCAACTCCTCTGAGTTTCTATAAAAAGAACGCCAGTGTCCCACTTACTAAATCCTCTTCAAAGGATAACAACAGTGCAGAAGATGATCATGGTTTATACAGCAAACAAAGTATAGCAGAGAAAAAGACACATCCTGTGTTTGACCAGAAATGTGAGACTTTGACCCATACTAATTCAGCCTCATCCCTCAAGTCTCCTGATCTCCAAGGAGTCCCATCCTCTTTCAGCTCATCTTTGCGAGTCACTAAATGGCGTCCTGCTAATGGTGTACAAGTTAGTTCACTTAAAGCTTCACCTGAACTAAATGGTGCAGCAGCAAATGCAGAGTCAGAACAGGAGGAGAAACCTGATGATTCGGATATTAATACTGTCGGTGAACTGGATGTTAATGTGCAGACCAATATCTTTGGACCAAAGAAGAAGTTCAAGCCTGTTGTCCAAAAGCCGGTTCCAAAAGATACATCGTTGCACAGTGCCCTGATGGAAGCCATTCAAACAGGAGGGGGAAAGGAGAAACTCAGAAAGGTAAAGTGGAAACTTTTTTTAACCTGTTCAGACTGCAGAGCCCTGTGTTCATCCTGTCAGACACCAGAGGTTTGGTAACTTGTACAGTTGCTAGTGAGCTGGAGAACACAAGGCATTTGAAAAAATTTATCATGGCAAAATTCAGACCAAGCTGCTGCTTATTCTGCACAATCTGTACATTATGCAATATCATGGCAGGTGCACTAGCTGGAAGAGGCAGAGGGTGCATAGACAGATAAAGGAGAGGTAACTGAGGTTAGCCTAAGAGCCAAACCCTCATTTCAGTGGGTTATGTAAAAACAGGAACACACAGTATGGAGAAAACTTGTAAATACCTGCAGTGAAAGAAAACTGCATTTTTTATGACTAGGGGATAATAGTATGCCACTGACTTCATGCTCAGGGGATATGGACTGCATCTCTAAGTACAGCATTACTATCTGCACATACCCTCACTGTCCAGTGTGAATGAGGTTTTACAAGCAGGTCCCAAAAAAGACAGACTGATTAGTCTTCATAGTTTGCATTCCGGTACAAGTGCCAAAAAGTGTTTCCAAGTTATCTCTAAGTAAATATCTAATAACAATGTGAGGTTTATTCCCTTTATATTCTAGGTTTCAAACAGTGCACTAAATGGCAGTCACAGGAAACCCTCATATGCTGAGCCAGAGAATGAGCGTTCGGCCCTACTAGCAGCAATTAGAGGCCACAGTGGCACCTCAAAGCTAAAAAAGGTAAGAAATCAAGATGGATGATCTTTGAAGTGCAGTCTGTTCCTACTGAGTGTTTTGAATAAAACCAAATATCCCACAAATGAAACGTGCTGCAAAGAGAGAAGTTGAGGGAGTAACCATATGACAGAAGACCAGATCTGACTTAGACAGAGAGCATAGCAGGTTCAATCATATTCTCTGCTATAAAAATTAAAACTCTTTCAAATAGTGTGCTCTTAGCTTAGAAAGAAGAACATAGAAATCCAAACCAGTTACAGGGAGTGTACATAGAAGACATCAAATGTTCATCATTTTCACATTTAGGTGGGGTCTTTTTGTAGAATGGTTTTGGTTGGCAAGGACTTGAGCATTATCTAGTTCCAACCCCTCTGCCTTGAGCAGGGACAGCTCCCATTAGACCAGGTTTCTCAAGGCCCCATCCAACCAGGCCTTGAACACCAACAGGAATGGGGCATCCACAGCTTCTCTGCACAGAGAAGCTGTACTTTAGGAGTTTGCAGTTAGATTAATACTTTTGCATTACCTACCATATATATCCAATCTCACCTTCCTGAAAACACACTAGGGCTTCTTCATACGTGCTGTTTATCTGCTAACATGGTGCAAGTTGCATGCAAGTAATCAATGTTGATGTTTCATCAGCATTCACCACAGCAGGATGATTCCTTCTCTCTGAAAGATTTATCTAATCATTAAAGCATCTCTTATTCCTAATAGCCAAAACCTGCATTGTTCTAGCCTTAGTTTTCACTCAGTTGACTAATCCGGCCAAAGATGTGTCCTTGGCAAGGAGGTTCCCGTTTCCCTCGTGCAATGACTCAGTTCATTAGCACATATCTAGATAGCTGGCATTAGATAGAAAAAATTCTCTTGCCTGTGTTAGGGAATTACTTCACTCCTCAAATATCCTACTGCCCTTGCTGCCGGTAGAGCACAGCTACCTCTGAGCCTGTGAGCAGGATGTGCTAAGCAGCAGCAATCTTCACATGTACTTAACTGCATTCTGCATTCATTAGGAATAAATAGCAATTTGTGTAAAAGAGGCTCTGACAGTGAAGTCATCACAGAGACTTTTTGGAATACTTTCCTCTGGCAGAGAAGTTTTTGCCATGATTTTAAAGGAAGTTGCCTAGAAACCGTATGCTTTTTCACTCCATGTCACCTGAGCTAGTTAAATCAGTTTGTGTGTGTACAGAGCACAGTACAGATGTGCTGTGATGAAAGGGCTGTCCCTTTCATGTTTTCTCAAATGTTCACCTTTTATCTAACATGACATGATGCTCATATATATATTGTGTGTATATATATATATATATATATAGGGAAGGAATATAATACAGGAGCTCTCTGTGGATTATTTGATGGGAGATGAATCCTTTAATTTTTCACAACAGAAGCTCTGTGCCTCAGTTTATCTGAGAAATGAATTATAATGGATCTGCTTGGAAACCTCCTATTTGGCCCATAGTACTGAACTTCCTAATAATTGTTGAATCATTGTAATTGCTAACAATTCATCGTGATTATTACTAGTGATGGTATTAATGGCAAAAGTATCTCTTGACACAGTTGATGGAAAAGCTGGCTTAGTCTGAAATACTGTCTTCTTCGCCTGCATGCATTTAAAGTAGGATGAGTTTCCAAGCTGGTAATTTGTGCAGAAATTTTAGTTTCAGAAATTCCACAGAAACACACTTGGAAGAATAATCAATTGATTTTGTTCTCAGTGCTTTCACATAGTTCTCTCTGGTCTTTATTTTTTTTTTTTTTCTTAAATATGGCTGGAAACTTTAGGTTTAATGGCTTTTTTTTTCAGTGAAGCTATGTCTGAGAGCTCAGATCTGGAAGAGCTTCCCTGTCATCTGAGATTATTTCTGTGCAGCCCAGACTGCAAAATGTAATCATATTCCTGGGTGGCTACTGCAGCCTTAATATATCTTCCTGATTCCAAAACCCTTGTGGTTGTTTCCAAATTAATACCAAGTCCAACTTTCTCTCTTACCTTACATGCCAAGAAGAGTTACAGGATGCTGAAGCTCACAGTAAATAAAGATTGAGTTTCTGAGACAGACTCAATGCCAAGTCCTCGATGCTGGTAATCAGCCCAGCTGAGTGATGTGAGTGAGTAGTAACAGATGTTCAACCCCATGAGAAAAGAAAAGTTCTGTGTGTTTTACATCATCCAAGAAAAGTGAAATTGGGGTACTGAAAGTGCATCAAATGTCAAATAATTGCAGTTTAGCCATGCTTGATATTAACCACCTTCTTTTAACTGCTTGATGAGCAGATCTCCTCATTGGCCTCCGAAGAGCTGCAGCGTTTTAGGGACGCAGAGCTGTCCTTGCAGAAGGCAGACGACCTTCAGGAAGAGCAGCTGTGTATCCCGCCTGCCCCTGCCCAGCCGCCACCACCACCTCCCATTCAGCTGTCAGCAGCAGCTCCTAAATCCTCTGCCACAGCTACAGGTAACCCAGTGGAGGCAAGGCAAGCCCTAATGGAGGCCATTCGCTCTGGTGCTGGAGCAGCAAAGTTAAGAAAGGTAAATGTACTTTTATATTTTACTGGATATGAAACAACTTACACCTGCTGTGTTTTCAGAACCATTTTTAAGCTGTTCTAGGCACACATCTCTTTCTTCCATCAGAAGAAGCTACGTGCACTATTTCCTCTAACTGATTCAAAGATCAGGAATATATTTGAAACCTTTGAAAAGCTAATGAAACACACCTGTGCATATATGCAACCATGTGAACAGACAATACTTTTTATTAAAGACACCATCAAGAGCATGACTATAATTTCAGAAAGCATTTTCATGACCTTTTCTTTCTCTGTTATCTGAGATAATACTGGATGTCCTTTAGACAAGGTGAGCCTAAGAAAGATCAGACATGAGACCCTGAAGTGAATTTATAAACAAATATTCTCTCCTAATTTCAGTAGTGTGTCCTAGACCTTGGCTCCAACACTTGCTCACATGTGCTGAGAGCTGTCAGTAAAACTATGAGGTCAATTTAATGTCTGCCTGAACTTTATTAATTGAATGATGTGTGTTTCACTTTTCTGGTTAGATGTGAATCGGTCAACTCCCAGATGGCAAAATGCTCTGTTGCCTGTGTGTGATTTTTGGAGTAACTTCGCTTATCTCTTTGATCAAAATTTGTTGTTCCCAATCTCAAGTTACACTATGTTTCTTGGTAAAGAGAAGCAGATCAATTGTCCTTAGTGGAGGCATCCTAATTATACTGCAGTATCCAAGAATAGACTTTGATCCAAGGACTTAAGGGAATGTAGAAAAGCAGATGTAGTTTTCCCAACACATGATTTAGCTGATGCCATCCATAAATGTGTAAATAGACTTTAACCTTGCTCACTTGTCCTCTTTTATATAATTTTAAAATGCACTCAAATTTTAACACTCAAAAGTTGTCAAAAAAATCTGGTTTCTGATAAACCGGAAATTCCACAGAATCATACAAATGGCTTAAACAAATCAGTGTTTTGTGGAAATTTACATCAGCATGTTCTGATTACATCAGGAATTTGGATGTGCAGTTAATTTTTCATGTGAAAAATTACATCTATGTTATGCATACAATTATGAGAAGCAGCTGAATTGACACTTGGTTTGTTCAGCTTGGACAAGGCTGAGGAGTAACCTCACCGCAGTCAGTGCCTTCCTTGAGGAGGGTGGATGAGGTGTGGGCATGGTTTCCTCTCTGTGGTGGCCAGCAATAGATCCCAAGGGAATGGAATGCAGCTGTGTCAGGGGAAGTTCATACAACTTTCCTTTTCAGTAGGAAAAGGTTCTTCACCTAGAGGTTGGTCAGTCACTGGAGTAGGCTCCCCAGGAAAGTGGTCACAGCACCAAGCCTGACAGAGTTCAAGGAGCAATGCTCTTAGTTATATGGTTTAGTTTTAGGCAGTCCTGGGAGGAGCAGGGAGTGGGACTCAGTGATCCTTATGGGTCCCTTCCAATTTGAGAAATTCTATGATTCTAAGACTAAAAATTATGAAGAAGTCAGGCCTTTATTTCCCCACTTCACCAGTTGACAGAAAAAAAATGGGATTTGGACATTCAAGGGTGCTTCATGCAGTTGTTTTCTAGATACTTCCAAATTTCTTATTCTTCCAACTGCGTTGCTCTTGCAGAAGTCTCTGAGGGGATCCATAGCTCTATTCATGAAAACAAGTCTTTATCATATCTTTGGGGGATTTGTTTCAAAACACTTGGATAACCAGTGCAGGTCATGAAAGTATACCAGATATACTGATGTATTCTGCTAAATACTATGCCTGCCTTGTCTTGTTTCCAAGACAGAGTAATTTTTGCTAGTTTTGACATGGGAACAAGAGAAGAGTACATCTCGTTATATAGGTCTCTTATGAAAATAAAAGAGAGCAGTGTTTTGTCCAAGACAGAGTATGATTTTCTTATTACTCTGCTGTCCTTCCAGATACTGGATGTGCAAGCTAGTCTTGTATACGCCAAAGTCATCATGACACTTTGACATCTGAGATCTCATGCCCTTGATAACTGATTAAAACTAAAATGTTGTCAGATTTCTGAAAAGACTTTCTATCCAGTCTGTTTTAATATCTCTTCTAGTTTTCTGCATTATATTGAGAGCCAAATTCCGGTCCTTCCCTGCAGTTAGACAAGTTGTGGCAGCAAAAGTTGAATCCATAGAGGAGAGAGAGTACATGATAGCTGAATATCAGGGTTTTCTTCCTTTACCCGTGTCTAAGGAACACTGAGTTTTTTGAAGGCAGTGGCTGACAGGTTGCTTTGTGCCAGGGCTGAAGCAAACTTTTTTCTTTGTTTTGCCTCCTCTGTCAAAGTTCTGTGATGGTGTGATTTGGAGATGTGAGCACAGAGCTGTTTTTGGCTTTGCTTTCCGGGAGATTTTGGTTGCAGGAACTAGACAGCAGAGTAGGTAGTTCAGTAATGGCATCTGTTTCTCTTCCTTTGTCTTCTTAAAGTCTTCTGGGATAAGGGCTTCTGACAACAAAGTCATTTGTTTAGCTAATATTGTGGAGAACTGGGAAAAATCTGTGTTGCTGAGAGCAAAGTCATTTATTTAGCTAATATTGTAGAGAACTGGGAAGAATTTGTGTTGCATAGTTATGTGTGCCTCGATGCTTATTTATGTGGGGTTAGTTGCAATGGAAGTAGATCAAACAGAGCTGTCAGGGGAAGTAAATGTAAAAAGCAACCAATTGCCTAGATAAGGAGCATCCCAACAAACATTTGAGCTCAAGTAGTATCTGTGAGAAGGCAGCTCCTCCACTCCTCCCCTGATTACACAGCTGCTTGCTAAAGTCATGAACTTTAAGGTTAAAAGATTCGCTGTGCAGGAAGTGAGGAGAGAATTGCTGCAGGCTGACCTTGCCTAGCTGAGAGTCAGGCTCTGCACAGCACAGTCTCCAACTGGGTCAGCCAAAACAAACCAGAGCAGAAATAGATGCTTGAGGGAAATGCCAAGTATAGGTAAGATAGTATATGCATAGCTCTCCTGACTCTTCCTTAATCCGTTTTTTGGAGTACTGTGCCTGTTTTGGCAAATAAATCACTGTTTGTTTTGAAGAAATGGCTTCTGTTTTATTGCACACTGTTGCTGTCCACAGACTCCTAAAGAAAAATTCTTGCAGGAGCCAAGCCCAGTTGAGCCTGCTCAGTCAAATGGTTCATCCCCAGTGCAGGACAGTTCAGAGAGCTGCCAGAAAGTGGTTACACTACAGATCCTACCCGAAGGAAAGGGAGACACAGATGCTTTACAGGAATGGGATGAACTTACCAACCTGGAGAAGACCTGACAATGTGCAAAGAAGTAACCCTTTTCTTTAGTTTTTGAAATGGTCTGTCAAGGAACCTGACAGGTGTTCAGCACATCCAAAGTATAACAGCAAGTCAGGGATGTGGTGTCAAGTAAAGCCACCAGCCATGATGGCTGCCCTGGTGCCTTTGGTGGTTTCTTTTCTCGAGAAATGAACATGTCTCACTAGTGAGGAGGCTGCATCCCAGCCATGGGGTCTGCTGCATGTGCAGAGGAAAATCAGGTGATCTGGGAAGCAAACAGCTCATCTGAGACCAAATTTTGGCCTAATTCTTGTTGGCAAAACTCAGGTCATAGAGTTGTACCATTTGACGTTCTGATTTTAAAAGTGAACTAGTGTTTTCCTTAAATTGTGTCAAACAGTATCATATAGTTAAGGTCTCTATGTCCAGTTTTGAACTTCCTATTTGCCATCTCAGAAAATGCAAAATAATGTAGCTAGATTTCTGAAATTCTGTATATCAATGCATGTGTATTTTTGTGTTTGTGTAACTTGCCTTGGGATTTACCATGATTATCTGTGGAAAAAAAACGTAGCTACACATGCAAATAACCTGTTAGATGTCTAGCTATAGATATAGTTGCAGCACAAGTCCATGCAGGATTAAAAATCTTACTCAACAAAGAGAAGCTATAAAAGTTGCTTTAGCTTAGATGCCATCCACTCACTTTAAACAGAGTTGTACCCAGGGATTTGGTAGAAATATTGCAGGGGAAGGTGTCTGTACATGGTGGGGAAAACAAGTTATATATCTGAAGAACTGGCTGTTGCTCTTGGTAAAATGATTACTTTAGACCACTTTTTAACGGTACGTGCAAGGGAGATTCTGCAGATTCCATGTATTTTCCAATAAAGATTGGAGTTGCATCGAAGTAGCCTTTTCTGTTTGTTCACTGAGATTTTAAAACTGAATTTGGCTCCACCACAGTTCCCACAAGCATTCATGGCAATGTTTGGCATCAGCATTAGGTCACGTCAGCTTTTGATACGTGCAGTGTATCATTCTGTTGGCAATCAAAGGAGCCAGGTAAGGTAATTACTGCACCAGCTGCAATGAGTCCCTGGTATTCTCTGGGATAATTTGGAGTTGGTTGTCAACAAGTAATGCATCGATCAGAATTATGGCATGTTGAGTGTCTTCTAGGAAGTATGGCCTAGTTCCATAACTTTATGTCAAGCAGTGGACTGTTCTTCTCACATAAGCAGAGAAGCATAATTGTGAATGAGCAAATACAGTTTGTTATCATCGGTATCTGTGGGTACAATGACAGAAATTACAGACCCAAAGCCACAGTTGATGTAGGCTTTGGTATGCTGGAAATGGGGCAGGAGGCCCCACGATAAGGTTGGCCAAGCTTGATATACAGGTAGTAAAATGAGCCTATCAAGTGATTCTAGTTCCCATGCACAGTGAGAGGCAGGCATTTGCATGCTGTTACTCTGTTTGAATTGGAAGATAAAACTTAATTTGAACTCTTCACCTTGCTAATAATTAATACCATGACCTATTTTTTTCCTCAAGAATAAAGGCCAAAATGGAAAATTTAGACTTGATTAAATGCATTATTCCTGTTTAGCTTTTGTGATGACCTTAATGTATATCTCTGATAGAATCAAAACTCAGTACCTTCAAATTTGGAAGAGCACCTTAGCATATGTATTTAAAATTAAGCATATGCTTAGATGACCGGAGGACTGGGAAGGAAGATAAGCATTTGTTTAAGTGTTTTCCTGAATCAAAGCCATTGGGAGTTTCCTTCATCCAATCAGGAAGCAAAGTACTCATCAATTGATTTTTATGGCCAGTGAGAGCTAAACAATACAGAACAGATTTTGACTGTCAAATGTTGCATACTTGCAGCCTGGGCTTCTGTTCATTCCACAAAATGAAGGAATTTCACAGAAAAATGCATCACCTATGCTCCAGAAATAAGACAATTGCAACCATAATTCCTTAGGATTTTTAGGTGGGTTTTTTAGGGAAGGAGAGCACTTTTCATTAGACCAAGTGATATAGCTACAGAAAAAGCAGATAAGCTTAAGTAGTCTCAAGGAGCAGATGAAGAGACCAAACTTGAAAACAGCCCCATGAGAGAATGTTTGGTTAACAATGTCAACAGTTGGAGGTTTAAAAATATCTTGAATGATCATGTGCTTTTCTTTGTTACAGGTCCCTCTGCTTGTTTGAACAATGTAAAAAGAATAGGTAACTGGAAAATCTAACCCCGTATGCACCCATAATCATCATTCAGAGTCTGAAGTGGCAAAAAACATCAAGAAGTTTAGTTTATTCTCTTGACTACAAGCCAAAATAAGTTGTAGTTAATTTTCTGTGTGTTCCTGCATAATGGTTCTAAGGGGAAAATATGTTGCTCTGCTGTAAAGCTTCTGTGCCAAGGAATTGTGTTTTGCCTCTGAATATTTAAGGTTGCCAATAAACTATTCTTGTTGGCAGGTTAATAAGAATATAAACACTGTGCAGTCCTGTGTTAATACTTAATTGTGTTTATGGGCAAAATTAAAAACTTTGCTAGCTATCTGAAAAGTAATACTCATTTCAAGCTGTTAAAAATATGTAACTATTTCAAACTATTTACTTGCTTCTTTTTTGATTTCAAAAAGGTCTGTAAGCAATTAGGGTGAAACCAGAATAAAGGTCTATAAAAAACAATCACAAGAAAAGAGTTATGATACCTAAGTTGTCATATGCTGGGGTCATTGGTTTTTAAAATTAAATTAACTTCGTATCTCTGCTGGAGCTCTGAGAAAGCAGGCAATCAATAATGAATGTGAGACAGTGTCTATTGAAAAGTTACTTATGGGATATGACATATAGAATGCTAATGTGCAGAGATATGCTGAACCCTGGTAACATTCATAGCACTTCAAAAATATTGAGCCACCTTAAAGGATCTCTATTTGCAACAGACTGTGAAGGTTATAAACAAGATTCAGAGTATGGAGGTCCAAGATGTAGAATTCATTCTGCACTGCAAAATGAAGTGAAGCTGGTTTCTATCAGTAACCAGGACTTTTGTGGTCTATTATTTAGGTCATGCCTAAGTTGGCCCTTGGTTTCTAATTCGTATGGCTGTTGTATGTTGTCTCACAAGTATTTATAGCAGCATCTTTTTCAAATATTAACTACTTTGGTAGTTGTTGTTGTACATATTTTGAAAATATTTCGTTAAATTGATTAACTTAAAAAGGACAAATGAAAATGCTTTTTCACATTTCCTATATTGTAATGAAACTGAAGAAGAGGAAGTTTGTACATTTACATTTTTATAATCACAGACTAGAGTGGTGGTAGATTCTTTTTTTTTTTTTTTGAGCTGAAATTTAAAATGTATAGCTATGGACTGTTGAAAGCACGAGAATATTTAGCCATCTGCATTTAATGTGACTATATATTATATATTGTAAAATACTGATGTCTGTTAGTGCCACAAATAAAAACAAAATCAAAACCTGACTTGACTTTAAAGGCTCTTTTTTTGCCAAATATTATCCATTTACTGAAAGAAATTAGAACTAGAGATAGACTTAAGCAAACCAGTATTCTGTGCTCAGTATCTCAAGTCTAACATAAAATATCTCAAGCCAGGAAAGTGCTCACAACTAACAGTTGAGAAATGCAGTAGAAATCACCAGCTAGGATAATATGTGAGTTACATACGTTTCAACAATAATGGAGTACTGATAATGTTCCATTTCCTCATTAGGGAAGCTTATATATTCTGAATTAAGGTGCTTTGTCACACTCTAGGATAAATAAGATCACCTTTTTTGATTGTGATTATCCTTTTGCTTTCAAAGTCTTCTCAGCATGCTGAAGATCAGAAACATTAACATGTTGAAAATGCTATCACAGGAAAGGATTCAGTCACTCATAGGTTTGATGCTGTAAGATACTCCCACCAGCAGCAAATACTGCTTCCTTGGCTGGCTGCTGCAAGACAAAATTCAGTGCATCTCTCCTTCTTCTTGTTCTTAGTGTTGCTTGGAGGCCCTGGGTGCGTAGCCCTTCCTTGCTAACACCCTTTTAGTGCAATAAGTTATATAAATACTTACTTTTCAGTGTAAGGGATTCAAAATTGGATTTTTGGACAATAACATCCTCTGGGTTTCACAATGCAAAAGTTCTGGTTCTGGGTGCTGTCACTATATAGAACTAAAGTTTCTGAGTTTTATTCATGGATAAACTTCTGAGTAAAAGCTATAAAAAGCTATAAAAACTGCTATATGTTTTTATGTTTATCTACAACAAGATAAGATGTCATCTTCACTTTGACAGCAAAAATATGAAAAATCCTGACGACTCAGTCACACCTCAAACTAAAAATAGAGGGGGAGTTCAGCTACCTAGAGTAGGAAGCCTAGGCTGGTTGCTCATTCCCTTCTCGTGTTAATGGGAGTTGTGTCTGCTCTTAAACTGTCATCCAGGTGCTGTTGAACTCTTGGTAGGAGCTCAATTAAACCCCAAGTGAATGCAGATTTTACTGTAAACCCATTTATAATGAAGTCTAGTTAGGGCTATGACCCTTCCATATAGTAACTTTCAGTTCATGCTTTTAGTGGTAATACTGGTTATCTCATCCTGAGTTAAAAGAAAAACCCTGAAATGTGTCTGGTAAAGACGTGGTGTTCTCAGCACCAAGTATTTTCATCTATATGGCTGCTCTTACTGTTGCACACTGCTAGTGCAGACACAGCCTGTGTTGAGAGATGTACATGTCAGGTTACACCCTGACATGTCCTGTCGTGACACAGCCTGCAAGCTCCTTTCTTTTTGAAGGACTGCAAGAAGGATGGGGAGCTCCCCTTTTATTTAGTGTCTCTCATCCTAGATTGTCCCCACATGCTCTTGCCTCAGTTCAACCAGAGGAAAGACTCAGATATATGCCTGATTCATCCAGCCCTTTATGTTTTCTTTTTTAGTAAGAGATTGAAATTAAGTGGAAAAATGGTATCGCCACGGAAACTGAATGGAGAATTTGGATTTGGTATCTGTATTTTTTGTACAGGTATAATTCAATGTTTAGGGCTTAGAGAAATCTAGTCTCATGTCTCAAATAAAAATTTCTGCTTCTGCTTCTTCCCTCCCCTTTTTTTGCATGTTTTTATAAACTTTTTTTTTAACTTGACATCAGACCATTATTTAACCATTAAGTCAGCATTAAATCTCTCTGATATTTAATTTTAAATAATAGTGGTTGTCTGCATGAGCTATTTGACTCACAGGACTTCATTATACATTCTTTTTTTTTTTTTGTAAAGACAGCCTGTTAACTTTAGTCATGCAAAGTATTGGACCAAAAGACCTCTTGACATGCACATCAATCTACGGAGATCCAGACATGGCAGGGTTCAACTTCCTCATACAAGTAATTTGCACTATTTATGCTACATTTGCCACAGCCAAAAATTGGCCCTTCATCAGTGTGTAGGAGAAAGAAAGAGAACAAGAGATTCATTTATGAAACAATGGAAAATGACACCCTGAGATAGTTTTCCCTCTAACCTCTCCAGAAAAGAAAGAAGTAGTTCTATTGTTGACTGCTGCTTAGCTTTAAGCACAAGGTTTAATTTGAATCCAAAGATTTGCACAAATCCTGATTTGAATCAGTTTGTCTGAATGGAATGTTTATAAATTGGTTCTTTGTTGATGCAATATGAAAAATAGTTGTCTTCTGCAACCGTTAATTAGCAATTTTTACATATTTAAAGTATTTGTTTGTGTGTATTGTTTCTCATCTCTAATCCTCTGTTGGGTTACATATGCATTATGTGCACCAACGTGCTTTGCCTGTGAGACTTCTGTTAAGATTTATTAGACCATTTCCATTGTTACTCCGTTTGTTGCTGCTGAGCACACAATAAAATACGCGATGCCCCTGCTATAGCCTTAGCTGCCGTACTGGTTGCATTTCCTAGCTTGCAGAATATGACCTTTGCAATGGTTAAGTTCTTTTTCAAACATAAAATGAAACAAATTCCTGATTTTTTAGTAATGTTCACCTGGATTTCGTGCATTACTGGTTTGATCTGCTTTTCTTTTTTGTTGCTGAGTAGGACGTGGAGTTTGATTCATAGCTGATGTCTTCCTTTGGCTGGAGAAAGTTTCTGTGTAGTTGCATTCTCAGGGTTATTCATCAAAGTATGGTAAGATGGATGACCCTTTCTAAGAGCAAAAAGGTACTTTTTTTTATTATTGTTACCAAATATTAAGTATTTGTTAAATAAATATAATTTGCTTAAGTACTAGCAGGTTACATGATGCTGCACCAGACATCAAAGTCCCACTATCCTGTGTTTGTCTACCAACTTTTTGTTCTTCTTTAAACAGTTTCTGATTTATTGCAGTATTGAAGACTTCAAAAAGAGAGAGAAAATAGAACTACTTAACAGGAATATTGTGTTTTTCACACTTAAGGAGTTTAGGAACAAGCTCGCTTCCATAGTCTGTTCCCTCCCATCACTCATTCCATATGTACAGGAGCACGCGCGCACACAGAGTCTCCTTCGTCATTTCAGAAGGTCAGGAATAGTTAAAAAAGCATCTTTACCACGGGATCCTTTTCCATTTTTAACAGTAGCTTTTTTTGTCCTGTAAAATAGGAACTTCCAGAAAGTCAGGGACTAAGTTTTGGCGCAGTCACAGCAGCTATACGCAGTCCCTGCTGGAAGCAATGTCAAATCCAGCTCCAGATAATGCTATCTTCAGCCAATTTATTTTCCTTTGGGTTTTTTTTTCCTTCTTTGCTTTTTTGTCTGTGAACTGATAAAAACATGTACGTGCCATGTCTCTTTTCTGAGGTCATTATTGTGCTTGAAGCCATAAAAGGTTTTCCCCTGAACAAAGCACAGCGGTGTTGCGGTTGAACACCATACTGAAAGAGGACATTTATTCATACACAAGCACCACTGTCCAGTTTGCAAGTCAGGAGTTGGAAAAGGAAACCTTATTGAAAGAACAAGACTGTTGAACATCATTGTCTTCTACATCAGAACCTGTGTTTACTGTAATAGGAACAAAGCAAACACAGTGTAAATAGGCGTGGGCTTCCTTTGTCTTGCTCCATGCATTCAACAGAGGGGTTTCTGTCAGAAGCACTGGCATCTGTCCCTAGTAGTGCTTGGCACGGGTGAGTGGGTCACAACTTGAATGTGCTGATTTGGGGTGGCACCACTGATGGATTCTGTCTCTGGTTTGGGCTTTTTTTGCCTTGTAATAAGCCAAAATGTGGTTTGATTTAGCCAGTACTCGAGACTGCAAACCAAGTGCTTGTGCTGAGGCAATGAGCAGAGGCTCCACACGTGAACCACAGCTGAGGTGGAGAGTGATCCATGATCCTCTGTTTGCCAACTACAGCACCCAGATACCAGTAGCCAGTGCAATCTCATCTTCTTAAGCCAGAGGTAATGATAATGTTGAACAGAGAGGGAAATGGATGCATCTGACCTCTGACAGAACCCAGGAGTGAGGCACATGTAATTCAAAGAGCTGCAGCCCTCCCTGCCCCAGCAACATCTAACAATGCAAAGGACATGCAGAGGGTGCCTCAGGAAGCAGCAGGTCCACCAAAACTACTGATGGATCTGAATTTTACCAACAAGATTCTGAGACAGCACGTATCTCTGCTGATACAGCTGCCTGGTGGGTTAACATGCTCAAGACCAGACTCCAACTCTCCCCAGTATAGAGTCTTTGCTGATAGAATCCAGCCCTCAATCCTTCAGTCACCCCAGGAGGTGGGTGTACCTGGCATGTTCCCAACCAGCAGCACCAAACACAAAGCAGTGGTTTGGCTGCCTGCACAGTGCATGCCTCCTCATTCATTAGCCTTGCTGCTAATGTTCCAAACTTCCCGACTTAGGGAAGGAACTGTCAGAGGCAATTTGCCGACAGCCAGTGCTGCAGAACTGCAAAGAGTTATATTTTTATGTGTTGATGAATAATTTAGCAACAATTCTGTGTTATGTAAAATTACTGCTTTACTGCTACTGGGGCCAATGTTCGTACAAAGTGTTCTAAGCCCAGTTATACAAGTTAAAGCTTGCTAGTTTTATCCTATGCATCTGTCATTACAGATAATTTTTCCAGGTTCAGACTGGGAAGCAGAGAAGGTCTTTCGTTCCAGGAGAGGGAAGTTCCACATCCTCCTTCTACTTTATAGTCCTGATCGTCCTACCTATTTCCAAATAGTCAGTTTTGCACTAGGTTGTGCAGTAGTGCTGGTTTTCCCCACAGAGGAGGATGCTATGTAATACATTTCCATATAAATGCCATGGAAATCATCAATTGTCCAGACCTTTGCTTTATATTATGAAGCAACCTAAGACATATTTTCATGCAGAGTGGCCACAGGTTTCATCCCCCTACCCTTGTGGATGAATCCTGTGCACTTAATGTGGGCAGGGAACACAGAATATGGGCAGACGTAGATATATCTGGTTTTGGTTTCGGGTTGGAAATTGTTCTTTTGAGATTCCGCCTATTCTGTGTTCAGCGTAGGATTAAAAGGTTAGGGAAAGAAAGGAGTATTATTGCCACCCAAAAGCACACTTTTAAGGGTAACATGAGATTGAAAACCTGCAGTAACTCAATATGGTCCACATCCAGAAACGGAGAAACTCACAGGCTTCCTTAGGACTCTGCATCTCAGTGACTGCTTCTGCCGTATTCTACAAGTGTTGCCAAGGGATGCTTAGTTGCAAATGCAAATATGTTCAAGGCTGAAGGATCAAAGAGCAATTAAATTAAAAACTGCTGACAGGTCAATCTTAATAGTCATTTCCATGCTGAAATAAGTCAATAAATCTTAGCATGGAATAAATCTTACCACATAAAGGTGGGCTTGCACAACAGGAAAATGTAGTAAAATATAGCAATATATTTTATGCAAATGCTTTTTAAAAGTAATGAGTAGCATGTTTTATTCATCTTGTCCTGTCATCAAAGCGGTCAAGAAGACATTGGACTTCTGGAATGGGTTAATCCTCTGCAGCAGCAGTATGCTGAGCAGGCAGAATGCCTTCTATTTATATTACTATTTACTTATATTTGTAAATACAAGCCTTAATTGAGCTCCTGAGTCCTGCTGGTTTTGGTACTGTGCAATCACCACATAAGTGACTGTCCCTGCCCCAAAGACCTTTACAAACTCAAAAAGTCAGAAGAGGAGGATGGGAGCAAAGCAGTCGTGTGACTTGCCTGAGGTCACCCAAGTTTTTAGTGGCAGAGGCAGAACTGGAGCCCGGGATTCCTGTGCCATTCTTTAATCCTGTTTTCCAAGTCATACAGCTTCCTGGCCTATATACTAAATACAGTAAGTATGTATCAAACAAGAAACAAACTCAACCTCTCTTGGTATTTTTCAAGCTTCAGAGAGGCAAAGAAAACAGCTGTTCCCCTGGCTTTCGTACCAGACACCTTAACATGCCCTTGTGTTTTCATCTGTTCTCCCAAATGCATTAAGTATGAAATATTAGATAATGCTCCTAGGTACTTGTGTCTATAATGAGACACATCTCCGATAAACACATAATACAAGAGGGATTTGGAATCCAGCTGCTAAATTTAAAACAGATTTTCTGTGTGGCAGAAGTTGCCTGATAGTTAAATAGCCAAATCTTCATTACAGCTTCCTGCCCACCTGCAGCTGTGCTGCCCGCTATCCCCAACGGAAGATCCAAGAGGAAAAGGTTCCTGATACTGCCACTTCAGCAGCTCCCGAGTGCTTCAACAAGGATCTTTCTATTAGCCCCTGTATAAACACAGGACGGCAGCCCAGGCAGGCAACTCTGGGTGGAGGCAGCACGGATCGTTTTAAATCATTTGCACGTTCTAAATCACCGGGCACGATCTGTGAAGAGTGGCTCTTGTGTTACACACTGCACTTGGGAGGCAATGGAGACTAATAAATAAATAAAATTCACAACAAATGACCCAGCACAGGAGAAGTCCTGTTCTCAAGGAAAAGCCTTACATTAGCACAGGCTCAGAACTTGCCCTTCTTTTCACAATGGAAAGACTGAGGATTTTAATCCCAATTCTAGAACAAGTCAAAACTTGGTGAGCACAGTAATTGCATAGACAAAAAAGAAGGGGTTGGGGACAACCTGTACTTCCCTCTATCCCCCGCTTTTTTTTGCCTTGATTCAGAAGAGCTGTTCTTAGGCTTGTGTGGTCTACGGCAAGTTGCAGTACATTTCCAGAGTGTTTTTCCTGGCGCTAAGTGACAGTATAGAGCCCAACCCAGGGCAATAACATGCTGCATGTTCCCAAAACTGGGAACAAAAGGTGAGGATTTCTTGTTTTCTTCGGAATGCAGATCTCATGTTACATGTCTAAGGATGTGATGCAAACGAGATTTCAAAACTAATTTCAACCAGTTCCCTTTGCATACCTTTAACCAGAAGAAAGTTTTCCTCTGTTACCAAAAATGGCAAAAATGCCCTTTCGCCTCATATGCCCAGGACAGTAAATTGTCACCAATAATCAAAGGTAGCATTAGAAAAAGTTTAACTTGCCAAGGGAGGTTTCTCCCAAGAGCAGGTAACGTTATTCTCCACAGCAGCAAATCAGTCCAGCACTGAAGTCTGCCAGTGAAATACCAAACGGAAGACGTAAACCTGATTTTATAAAAAATACAACCCAGCTCTACCTGACCTGTGCCTAGGAGCAGATTTTATTTTTCAGTGTGTGAGGCAGAATTTTCAGAGATGAAGAATGATGAGTCAGACCCACAAAATCATGAGACCAGTATCCAGTATGATGAGGGTTGCATTTTTCTGTTTTTAAGGGAACAGGTTCTGCCGTGTGGTTTGGTCTGCCTGATTTCTGGAACTCCTTTGTCTGTCTGTGGGGTGTGGGTACAGCTGTCAGCACCGTCCTCTCCCGTCTTGTCCCCCCAGCTGTGCTGCGGGGTCAGGCAGGGAAACCCAAACGGGCCCCAAAGGCAATGAGCAGTTCCAGGAGAAGGGATGTTGAGTCAGCACAGAGCTCGGGCAGCCCTGGTGAGCACAGCTTCTCACTCAGCCCCTGTCCACACCAGTATCTCTACACAGGGCATTAATTGCTGCTTAAAAAGGAAAAGAACGAGAATAAGGATTAAAATACAATATTCCCTGCAAGCACTGTCATTCATGCTATCAGACTACTGAATATTTGACCCACATTTGCCAGTGAGTGCTGAAAGGTAGTTCAAGCCAATGCTCAAAAAATATCCAGCCAGTTTACTTATTAAGACAGTTTTTATAGTATTGAGGGGGGAAAAAAGGAGACTGTCTCTAAAGTTTTTGCACAGGCCTGTTCGACTCAGGTTTTGCAGTGGTACAGCTATTTCCATTCGAGGTGTGATATTTTTTACTGAAATAGATAAACCAATAGAACCACTAGTTGGGGACACTTGTACAGGCACAACAGTGCTTTATACTAGAACAGCTTATTTGCCTGCTTGTATGGAAATAGAAATTTAAGCATAAATAATCTTCTTTATACTGGTATAACTGTTTCTACGCTACGGAAATTAAACCATTTTTACTATACCAGTGTAGTTGCAATTTTGTGTGTAGCCAAGCCTTTGCAGTAGGACACCTTCTGTGTAGAAAAGCCCTCATGGCGACCAGTGCCTTGCTGTGCCTAAAAGCTGCAGATGAGCTTATTCAGGTATTTTATTTCACTGGATCAGGCTATCAAAATCTGGTGGAGGAGGAGGAGTGCTTTCATTTACTTTAGTTGTCTGCTAAAATAGCCCATGTATCTGGCATGGACTGGAAATGGTTTTGCTGATATCTAGAGGCAGCAGACAACAGAAATGAGAGTCAATTTTTTGTAACACACTGCAACAGGAAGAGTTACTTTTACAATGTCTTCTTAAGTTCATTTCACAGGAGAGGAATAAAGCTTTGGTAACAGAAGCCTGTCACTGTGTGTCTCTCTGCTTTGGAAATGAACATCCTTCCCTTGCTCACACCTGGGTATCTCCAATTTAACTCAGCACGATGTAGAAGCAGAAAGCCATTATCCTGTGAGATAATAGCCTATTCATTTGTCATCGCTTACAGACAGTGTATGTTAGGAAAAAAAAAGAAATACAACTTTTAAGGGTAGTCAGCAATTATGTGAAGCTTTTCACCTTAGAATGCCTTGCAAACTCTAGTTGTATTTAAACTCGTATCACTGGAGTATGTCTGTGTGAGTCTATCTGTGTGGATGCTCTGTCCTTTCTTATATGCTCTATGTAAACATACCAGGAAGATAGGCAACACTCACAGGTCAGTGTCTGTAACAGGAAAATGAGGCAGCTGTGCATTGCAGTGTTTGGAAAATGGTCGAGCTCCTGTTGTCGGGACTCCTGAGGGAGGGGAGGGAAGGGAAGGGCAGGACTTCGTTTCTCACAGCCTCTAGTTGTGTTCAGAAATGGAGTCGGCCTCTCCATTTAGGTGATAAGAAAAGTAACTTAAAGAATGGGGTGCAAATGGTTTTTAAATACCTGCTTGACAGTATATAGCGTTATAGTTAGAATATGCAAGTTGGTGACCCAAGTCCTTTCCCACTAAATACGAATTCAGAGTCTTCCTCTCTTTGTCTGTAATAATTTAGAGGTCATTTTGGCAGTGTGAAAAATGGATTAATTCACTTGCTATCCTGATAGCCATTATGGGAAAACACAAAGTCAGAGAAGTGCCTTGATTTTTATGACTGAAGTCTTCTGCAGACATGAGTCTATTATTCAGCTGCAGAGCTCTGTGGCCCTTGAAGCTGAGTTGCAGGGGTGAAGGTCACTGCTCTGCCAGTAATCACATTGCCATTACATGAAGTTTTAATCAGCAAATACTGGGCAGATACAGCTCCGGTACCATACTGTTAAATACAATGGAATTTGCCCCACAGATGACTGTAGGTCCTTGTTGTTAAATCAACTCTGCCTGTTTACCTTTCAGCTGCAGATTAAACATATGAAATGTGCCATAATCCAGCTTTTCCCACATCAGAGGCTTGAAGAAACCACTTTCCTGTAGCATTGCATATAAAGAGGTAACGTTTCTTCATTTGCTCACATACCAAGATTCGAGGTAATCAGTCATTCATTCTACATCATAAATAATACATGTACCCAACCAAACACAAAAGGCTGTACTTCTGTCTGTTTTCCCTCCACACTCTAATAAGATCATCTGAATTTCAAGATGAAATGTGCAGTCTCATATTTAAATCATTAGGTCCCTGTGTGGTATTTTGTCTCATTTTTGCAAGGTCAGGGTGCCCAATGTTGTCAAAGGAAAAAAGAAAGATAATGACTTTATCAGCACAACAAAAAACTGGTTCAGGGAGAAGAGGTAATAGGAGACCCATAGAGGGTAAAGGCTTGCTGGCGATTTGTAAGGGAGCTGTAAGTCAGTGGTTTCAGACTACGGTGAGATGCACCTTCCCTGTGGTACAGTGTCCTGCCATAACAAGCTCTCAGCTCCTCTCTCAGCCCTTTCCCAGGCTTCAATGTGTTTTGCTGAAAGAATAGCAGTCCAACTTCCAAAATACATGTGGCAATTTTAGGGAAACTGGAACAGTCACCCAAACAAAACAAAATTTCACAATATCAGTACGTGTCCAGAAGCTAAACTTCCTGGTTTCTGTGCAGTTTCTGGCCATGATTCCCTGTTTGGAACAGAGGATGGTCTTGAGACCCAGTAAGCCTAGGTTACATTTTTGCCTCCTCACAGACTTCCTCTGCGACCCTGGGCAAGTCACTCCATTCTTGCATGCCCCAGTTTCCAGGCCTGTGGTCATACAGGATATCCTCTCTGCTGGCCACTCCTGTCCTGTCGGCTTCAAAGGAATCCTGCCAGAGGATGAGGAGGAGGCTGGATTGGTGTGCATTAGTTAAGCACTGGGGAGGTACAAATCTTGGGCAGCAGTTGTGGTCCCCCTAACATATAACTATTATAATAATGTGATTATTTAACTCATCTAGCTTCCCTGGCTGTTGAGCTGCAGGTATTTATGGTGGGTTGCTGCCTCAGAAAGGTGGTGTGGGTAATGTTTGTGAGGCACTGCTTAGGTTAAAGGTGCTAAGTTGTCTTTACTGCCAGGTTCCAGTAAGTGCTCATATAAATGCATTGGGCACAGAAGTATCAAAATATGTGCTACAACTCATATTAGTTTTAGCACAAGCAGAAGCAGGAGCTCAATCACAATCCAAGAAAGAGTGAGACAAAAATTTGGCAGGCAAAGTACACTATATTCTCATGTCATCTTTAGATAACATTTTAACCAAAAAAAAGTTCACCTATAAATCCGGATGGAGACAGACAATTGAGCGCCAAAGCTAGTTTATAAAAAAGGTTTCCAAAGATGACATGCTTGTGTGCTATCTTGGACCGCAATAACCTGGACAATACCAAGACTGCTCTCAGCAGTGACAATTTAGACACAGAAGAGCTACAGAAGTGCATGATTAAACGTAGAGTGTTGAATGAATAACACTTGCAGAAGTGTCATGCCTGGCCCCTAGTTATACCCATGGTAAATTTTGTCCAGCTAATTAAGTCTTCTACGATGCTCAAAGCTGCTCTCCCTCTTCTGTGCTGCCTCTCACAGGACCTTGCAGTAAGAAGTGAGGAGATCACAAAGGACATCTACAGGGAGTTTTAACCAAGCTGTAGGGGTGGTCCAGCAAGTGCACCAACATGACAACTTTAACACAAGTAATCTCATTCAGTAATCATCCAGTTTGGGCTAATTGTGCTCTTTTGGCAGGTTGCTTCTCCCACCAGGTCAGCTGTCCCAGGCACCCACTGCAGCGCTGAGCTCCAGCATAACATGCTTTGCTCCCACCATCTCCCAGGCCCTATTTCTAGCTGTGGTGCTGGGGGCAAGAGCAGACCTTGGCAGCTGGGACGGAGCTCATGGCATCACTGTTTGGCAAAGAGGTCAGAGATTTTCAGAATCCAGAGTCTCCTCACAGCCAGTACAGACAGACCATAGTGGTCAACAAACTGCTGACCACAGAGCAGTCACAGGCCCAAGCTGAAGATTATTCATGAGAGGAATAGATTGTTTCTCCCTTCAATTATCTTTTTACTGCTGAAAGAAGAAAAAAAAAAGAAAGAAACAAAAATCCTTTAATTATATGGGGTTTTTTTTCAAGTCCAAGCATTCAGGATAAACTAACAGGCTTAAGAAAGAAAATGTTCATACAGGACAAAATAAAGAATTCTGACTATTCAAAACACATATTCTTTCTTAAAGATTTTCCTCTCTTCTCTAAGCTGTTGAAAGAAGATGGGCTGATTGACATGTTCCTGAACAACCCTTTGTACATGACATATCTAGAAATTAAAATACATACAATGAATTATATTGACTGCCTTGTACTTAATCACAACCCAGAGGGAATGAGAAAGACTTTACACACACACAGACACACATATACACACAAGCAGGTGTCTTACCTCCTGAGGAGGTTAAAAAGTGACCTGTAAAGTGATGGATGAAAAAATAAGAGTTCTCCTTATGTCAGTTTAAATATGCATCCTCTGCAATGCTTATCTAAACCCAGAGCTCTTAGAGATGCTGATAAGCATGACAGACCTATTAAAGCTTCATTTGAAAATCTCCAGAGCATGCACCCAGCCCCATGTGGACTGAAACCCTGCTGTCCACAGAGCCCCCAGGCTCATGCAGAAACATTAGTGATGTCTAAAAAAGCATGGTGTGTTGCATCTCTGTGCCTCATCACTTCCAGGCATAACTGGTAAGAGTCCACAGCTCCCCTCTCTCCTCTGCAAATGCTGCTCAAGCACCAGTATTTTGTCTTCAGGTCCTGACTCACAGCCCAACTTCATCCCTGGGTCCTGTGCCACACATTTTAAGCCAAAGACTGAGGTTTTCCTTAGAAACTCCCTTCCTAGCTTCCCTTGCTCCTCCTGGCAAGCAATCAGCTCAGCTGCTAGGATAACTCTGGCTCCTCCTGAAAGACAACTGAATGAGCCTGGCTTTTTTCCTCCCAGAGGGCACAGGTCTTTCCAGCTGCCAGGATGGCTCAGGCTACCTAGACGGATTTTTCTGATGCTCAAGCAAGGCTTATGAAGGGAAGAAGAAGAGGGCAGACGCAGGGAGCCACCTTTCAAAAGAAGCCTGGTGCAGTGTGCCTCCCGGAGTGTGGTGAGTGAATTCTCTGGTGATGGCCTTAAGCCCTTTTTGCACATGCAGTCCTAGAGATGGGATCTGGGCCAGTTTCTGGAGTAATTAAGGTCCTATGGGGTCATCTGACTGAAGACAGTCAAAGGTGCACAGCAAGAACCTGCTCATACTTGGTTTCATTTAAGCACAGTCTCAGTAGCTGGGCGTTATTGCAGGAACGACCGTAAGTGCTCTCCATGTCCTGGGGCCTCCCTTTTCCTACCCCACCACAGGCTCTTGAGCTAAAACTCCACCATGACTGGTTTGTCTCACAAATCTGGTCCCCTAGTCTTGCCCTCAGATCACGAACCGAAGTTTTTCAGTGACACAGCTCAAATTTTGCTCCAGCTCTATGGATGATTTATGAGCTGTCACTCCCTTTTGCCAGGTGTTGTCTATGTGATTGTCATTAGCTTGTGAACTTCCTAAAGCAAAATTTCCCGTGGGGATATAGAGCTGGAAGTGGTCTTTTTGCTCTGCTGCTGTAAGCTACACTTTTCCCCTTCACAGATCATCACTTTTCCAGCACTAGGATTTGAAGCCTTAATAGCAGCTGAAAGGCAGTTGCAGTCCTTCTGTCCCTTATTTAAGCCTAGTCGACGTGTGTTCCTGGGCAGTTTATAGTTCTTCTCCCCTTGGAAATGTTGGAGAAATGCTGTAAAACTTGTGTGTTGAGAAAAGGGGCTAAACATCGATTTTTCACTGACTTCATGTTCAACCACAGCGAGCTCTTAGGTATAGCCCTGCCTCTCTCTCCTCTGCAAGTTCAAACCACATCCCCGTGTCAGGCAGCTGCTGTAGAAGGACCAAAGGGGTGTTTTCTCTCTTCTGCTGAGATATGAGTTTGCTTGCAGCCGTGCAGCTGAAGAGTGTATTTGCACAGCAGAATAGCTGGTAGCTATTGTGGTAGAAATAGGCTCTGTAGCCTGCTCAGCCTTACAGGTAAGTACCTGCCTGCTTAACAAGCTGTTGTTTTGGGGCAATTTTTAGGATCATCTTGTATTACAATAGCCCAAGCTTAAAAGCTTTGATGTCTCTGTGAGAGCAACTTCTGTTTAAGACAAGTTCTTTCTTCTGTTATTATTATTCCTCTAAAAGTGCATGAAGAAGTCCTAGACTTAATTTTGCTTTTTTTTTTTGCTTAATTTTAAAATTTTAATTTTAAATGTTTGCTTAATTTTTTTTACCTGTAAGGTAGTTTTCTGATAGCCTTGTTCATGCCTGTCGAGAGGACTAATGAAGTGGATTGTGACATTTCTCGACCATTTGCTGAAGAGACACAGTCATACGATTTTTAAGAAACTATCTCTACTGCTGGGAGTTCAACGGGTAGAAGCAAAGAGCTGAGCAAATTTGGGTTCACCTGCGTGGTTGCTTTGCTAGTGGTAGCAGTACTCCACAGGCTCTTCTGCTACAAGGCACAGGTGGATGGCTTCTTCCAAGTCCTCAGTGCTCACATCAAGTATGACAGCAAGAGGCATGCCTGAAAGTCTGATCTGGAAGAAGAGAGAGAGAGAAAGAGAGAGAAAAAACCTGAATTTCTGAGCTAAATTTTAAAGAAAATAAGTAAACAGCTTTCTTATCTTTTATGAGATGAGAGAAGCGGTCAGGCAGGTAGACTGGACTTTTTGTTATGGTTCTGTTTAAGGCCTTAAAGGAGTTGAGTAAAAGGCACAATCTCATATCTTTATTTTCTAAGGATACTGAATATAATACGTGGTTTTATCTGATTAGAGAAGAAAAATCCTGACAGAAGAGGAAAAGATGTATCATTTTCTGAGGGAATGTTTCCTGCTGGTTTTTGTAGCCCCTGGGCCAGGCTGTAAGCCTTTGGACATAATAAACTCTGTGACCTCCTCATGGGAATGAAAGGTGGTTTGATTTTTTTGCCACTTTCTTTTTTTTTTCATTACTGCTCCAAGTGATATGCAGCTTTGCTGGAGACATTAAAGGACATTAGATTACTTGGTTTCCAGAGCTCACTTTCCTTCTTAGAAGGACTGCTTCTCTTTTTTTTCGGCTTGATAATTTGATGCTGCTGTCTGGAAAAAGATCAGGCTTGCTGTCATTGTACAGCATTTCTGGGTATTTTCTTAGATGCGAAAAGACCAGATGCTGTCACCCTCCATGTTATACAGGTCCTGTATTGCACTGAATATTGCAAAAACTTCTCACAATTTCATTAACAGAACTGAGGTGCATTTGTAGGGAAAAATTACTCTGTAGAGCATTTGCAGGGGTGATTTCTGTACCAAATAGAGACGACATCTTAATTGCTGGTTGTGGACAAATCCTCTTAGAGAGAAAAGGCAGCTCCTGCTGAGTCAGCGATCATAGCTCTCCTGTCCCAAGACTGAAAGCAACAGCCTGAGCTTCTCTCTCTGATATACTCCTAAATTATACATGTGACACCAGCTAAGCTAAAGTAGGAGCTCCTTCTAGGTGGACGGAGTGGTGGGGTCCTTTCCTTCTGACACTGAACAAGGAATTGCATCAGGAGAAGGAAAACTGTGGCATCCCCAAACTCGCTGTTTCCCTGCAGCACTATTGGACCAGAGCTCACCTGGATTTTCCCTGGGTATCCTTTACACTACTTTATAACTCATATCTCCAAGACAGGCCTTTTAATATAGGTTCAGCATGCCCCCCATTCATGGCCATGCTGGTTACAGGACAGGACTTCTCGGAGCGTGATGGGTGTTTTCCACAAGCTCTTGGGTCATACCAGCAAAGCCCTGGCAGCTCTCTGTCTCACCCAGCTGGGCCTTGTGGTGCAGCACTGCCCATTGCTCTGTGAAGCAGCTCTGAAAACAGAGCTTGGCCTCCTGCAAAGCGCCAGCGCCCGTAGCCGCCTTGCTGGACCCCCTTACAGGGATATGTTGTTGGAGGCACAGCCAGCTGTGGTTTAGAAAGGTGGAGAGAGGGCTGTTTCTCAAGAGAGCTTGAGGAAGAGGCAGAAACTAGAGCCAGGTGCTCTCGTGCCCATCTCCACTGTAGCTTAGACACACCCCAGGTGACTGTCAGGTGTTTGTTCAAGGGAGCTATAAGATGCCTGAAAGGCAGCAGATGCTGCTGACAGGGCTGAGCTGGGCAGGGCTGTCAGGATTGCCATGGTCTGCTGTGCCCTTTCCAGCCTGAGCCAGCACTATGGGATGACCTATCAGTCCCATGGCTCTGGGCAGATCACACCGTCCAAACAGGGATTTGCCCAACCCAACACAAATTTTCAGCTTAGGAGATGTGGCCCAACAAGGGAAGAGCTGCATAGCCCTGTGTCTCTTGTCTTGTCCTTCCAAGCTGCCTTCAGATGCCCCATCACTTCTTACAGCCATGTCACTCTTTTGTCCTGGGTATATTGACTCTTTCTACCACTTCCTTCAGACAGTGTTCCCCACTCTCCCACCCTTCGCACCTCAGCAACCTGTATCTGCTCCTTCTGTAAAACCCTGCACCAGTCCTCCCCTGCCAGCCAAACCAACAGGGATGCCTGCCCCATGCAGTAATAAAACCTCCCTGATTAAAGAAGCACACCAAAACCTCCTGGCTTTTTCCTGGAGTCTCTGGCACTTAGCTGCAATAAAAGGGGCTTTTGCCATTTTTCCTTCCCCCCATACTCAAGGAAAAGTGCTTCACCCTCTGTGTCCTCCTGCACTCAGGGGCATGTTCCCTTGCAAGGTCACAGTTCCTGCCACACACATGTGCACACGCACGTGCAAACACACATCTCGTGCCCCTGCACAGCCATCTTCTGCTCACTGTCCTTCCTTCTCCATAGGAGCTCCAGGGCCTGTCACAGGGGTCTGCCCTTGAGCCCACCCACATCTCCTGCCCGTGGCTACCCTGGTGGCTAGGTCACCTCTCATCCCACCAATGTGTCCTGGCTCCTACTATCTCACTTTCCCCAGCACTGCTGGAACAGGGTTTCCAGTAATGCTGGATGAATACTCGTATTTCTTGCATGATTCAGTCACATCAGGAAAATACCTGAGCTTCTGCAATGAGATTGAGATGTACACATCATCTCACCAGCCCAAGTAAATAAAAAGTACATTGGGATTTTTTCTACCAAATTAATAAAATTGATTTAAACCTCTATAAAAGCATGTACTTTGGATTCTCTGTCTCTTTTCTGGTTTTAGACTCCTTTCATTGCCATTGGGAAGACTCAAAACTACTATTTCAAAAATGACTATCAGCCTTCAAACGATATCACTACATCCAGGCAACAGGCTGAGAACAGAAAAAGGAAAAGAAAACTAACATAGTGCAAAACTTGTGATGAGATCCTGAGCTGTCAACATCAAATACTTCAAGATAATTAGAAGACCAGACGTGACTTGCCCAAATGGATATTTGATTTACTGCATACCACCACAAATATATACTCGTGGGTCATTTAATCCCTGCTTCTGAAGCAAAGTAGAGACAGTAGCAACAGCAGGCGGAGATATTGTTGTGCTGGGGATGGAGATGGGGTTGGGAAGTCTTTCTCTTCGTTGACTTCCAAGAGAGAAACCACCAGGGAGCACAGTGAGAGTCAGGAAATCTTGTTCCCGTCATCTTTCACTGACACTTCTCACATCTTTGGTAACCAGATAACCGTGTTTTGCAGCTAAAGCAGTTTGAGTGGGTCTTGGTGCTGTTGCCTGTGCACTGGGACAAGAAATGGTGGTTGCTTTGGAGTTCTGTTGCATGGAGCATCTGCCCAGACCTACTCCTCATGGCAGGACCGTATGGTTCACAAGCAGCAGTGGAATAAGTCACCATTCAAGAAACACAGTACTCTGTGGCATCCCAGCTCTGCTCTACTGCCCCTTTTTCAAGACCACAAAAAGCAGGGAGATGATCTGGAGTGGGTGAGGCATTTCTGCACCAGGAGGAGGTTGGAGGCATGGGCAGGGGCTGGGCATGCAGTGTGGGAGAGGGCTTGGGGTCAGGCACAGGTGCTAGATGAAGGAAGAAGGTTTTCCACCTCCTAGGACAGTTAAGTGAGAAATTAAACTCCCATGTGAGCTGAGGAAGAGCAGAGTGATGCTGGGACAGGGCAGGACTGGGAAGTCACTGATTGTGCCTCAGCCCTGAGTGACCTCCCCTTTCTCCCCTGGGGAAATGCAGGCAGAGGGCGGGAAATGGATAGGCAGTTTTGGCACTGGGTCTGTGTGACAGCAGCCCTCCGGCCCTGACAGCTGTGTCTTAGGGGGAAGCAGACAGGAGCGCTGGCCCAAGAGGACAGCAGGAAGGCCAGGGGAGGTGGTGGGAGGAGAGAGACTCCAGGGAGGGTCATGGAAGGAGGCAAGCCCCAGCAAAGCATTATTGTCAGTCCGTACTGTCAGGCAGGATTTGTTCAGGGACAATACATTTCCCCATTGTGACAGCCCTGGCAGACGGTGCAAGTGTGGCTGGTCCAAAGCTCTGCTTAGGGGTTCACTTCCTAATTAGGAAGAGAATTTAGGAAGAGTTCCTGAATTTTTGCTGTTGTTTACCAACGTCCTGTTGGTCACCTTGCTAGGGCAAAGCAATTCTGCATCCTGGAGATCTTTGGCAAAACCTGCCAGAGGACAGCTGATGTAGAAAGTGTTCGTGGTACGAATGGTCACACAAAGGTTCTGTCTGCACAGAAAGGGACGCACAGGCTTGGAGCTGACAAAGAAGACAAATGAGCAATGATTTTTAAAGATGTATTTAAAGCAGAAAAAGGAACCTTATAGAGGAAGTTTTCATAGTCAGAGTGCAGGAACAGGAGACGATCAAGCAAATTAGGAGGCAAATGTAAGTAAAATACAGTTCTTTTAAGGAAGGGCCTTTATACACAACCAATAATTAACTTGTGAGACTTACTGCCCCAGCTGCTATTATTGAGGTCAGCAAAGAAATAAGATTTAAAAGGGCCCATGAATAATAAAAAACACCAAGCGTTGAACTCAGTAGAATAACAAATTACAAGGGATATAAATCACCATGCTTTAGATCTTAAGTAACAATAAATTGCCCAGTGATTAGAAGGCAACTTTTGCTAGGGGCAGGTTCCTTGGTAATTGCTCATTTTAGCACTTCTTGCCCTTTTTTTTTCCCTGAACGTGTGGTGCTGGCCACTGCCTCAACAAGAGAAATGAGTTTAGATGGCAAGCAAACATTTTCTCTGCATAGTGTATTATAGTGAAGAATTTCAGCTTCTTCTCTTAAATAAGAATTACTTAAAAGGGAGTTTCCCTTACATAAACAGTACAATAGCAGCAGAAAACCTCCAGTATGCCATTGTATTCTGCAGTGTTGGGAAAAGAGCTTAGAATAAATAAATTTTAAATTATTTTAGTATTTTTAGCCTTCCTAGACTAGTTCTTAGATTTTGTCATAGTTTTGTTTGCTTACTTGTTTTGGGCTTTTTTAAGGAGGTCATAAAAAAATTTCAGGATAAACATTTTGCTTAGACTATTGTATTTTTGTGGCACCTACTTTTGGCTGGTCTGCCAGACAAACTGATTTATAGATTGGATAAATGCATGTTGCTTCAGATGACACACCAAAAAGCCTAGGTTCAAGCTGTTTAGACTCCAGCTCCTTCCTAATAGAGATTAATATAGTTCTCTGAGTTAACATTTAATTTCTGGGCTGCCAAAAAGAAAGTAATTTGAAGCAGCTAAGAGACAGTCGTGGAGCTGAGCTGGGTACAAATTGAATCAAGGCTTTCAGAGCTCCTCTCACTGAGGCATTGCTCCCTGACTTGCTTCCTAGCAGAATGCAGGGCAGTGTTACTGGCACAGGCACTCCACAAAGACATTTTGTGCTGCTTCCCCATCCTGAGGTTTTCCATATGTTTTCTCCTTACTTAGTAATTAAGCAGGGCTCAGGCAGCACCACCTCACTGCCCTTGGGATGAGGAACTTGTGCTTGGGTAAGAGGTTTTGTAGCTTAGGTCTGTCTGTACAGACCAGGGGTTATTCTGGTACCACTCAGCTCTGCTGGGCATCTCTGTGGGCTTTCAACAGGCATAGTCCTTTATCCTAATACGGTTTTCTCCCTGTAACAATTCAGGAAAATTGAATTGCCTTCATTTTTGAAGAAAAGGCAATTGCATTACTTTTCTGTCTCCCTTCACCACAGCACCCTCTGAAATGCAACACCTCACCCTTCTGAGTATCTCTAATCCTTTTCTCAAACTCAGTTTGCCACCACAGCAGGATATGGCTGGCTGAAACCAAGTTTGGTCATCTCCCCTTCTCTAAGCAGTCACATTGTTGGTACAGTGAAAACCAGACTCCTGGATGACACCAAAGCTGCTCCTAACCCACATCTGCCCCTTCTCTCCATGGGAAAGCATGATCAGTCCTGCCCCAGAGAGCGAGAGACTAATAATACAGTCTCCACTGTTTTGGACCAGCTGCTTCCCTAAAATTAAATGCATTGGAGTGCCTGGCGTTTCTTCTGAGGAAGTGTTTATAAATGTTAGGCAAGGACTTTACACCACAGTTATCACTTTGCAGGATGTGCTAATAAGGCAATGCTCGATGGAGCACAGACATCGCTCAAACTGCACAAGCAAAAGCAGTGGCAACATTCATCTCCTCAGAGCGAAACAAGGGAACAACCTGCTGGGTTTAGATTCGGAGGGCAAAGAAACTAGAAAATATGTATTTGCACTAAAGGCAACCTACATCTTAACTCTGTACTGAGGACAAGATTTTCAGGTTTTCCATAGGATTTTTCATACCTGTCCTATTCAGCCTACACAGACACAGACGTACACATATTTACTGTTTGGAAAAATTGGGATAGTCACAATTTTTAACAACTTTTTTTCATTCAGGCCAGTGTGGGATGATACTCCCCTAGCACAGCCCTGGCCAAGGTCAGCAGCTGGTCCCTGTGGTCTCAGGGGGAAGGGGACACCAAGGGGAATGACCACGCTCAGCACAGCAACCTCCTGGTGCCACCTTATGAATAGACAGCCTGTGGCCACGATATTTACCTGTGAACACAAATGTTTAACAAGAGCCTTTGGTTTGTTTTACATCATATTTCTGTCTCACCACAGGGCACTTATCATCATTTACCTGATTATTTAGTGTCAAATGGTTCTGCTAACTTTATTCAGCTGGGTTCTTCTCAGGGAAGGACGGCTGTTCCCATCCACTGAGTCCTTGATGGAGCAGTTAAGTCAGTATGATCCAGCCTATATTCTGGGCCTCCAGATAGAGAGAAAGTAGATGAAAAATCATAGAGCCTTGAGACCAAAGGGACAAGACAATTATTGAGGTTAATGATGTCTTGGATTGAATCAACACAATTTTGGCTGATCTTAGAAAGAATTTATGGTACTCAGAGATGAGACTCTGCACCCACATAGACAACTGGGCATTCCTCCCACGACTGTATTATCTGCCCTGCTGCGTGTAGCACATAAATCTGCTGCTGGTATTCTGTGCAAGGAATCCCGGGACCAAAACGCACAGGACCAAAAGGGTTTGTGGTGGTCATTTTCCTGGCCTGCTCCTCCTCCTCTGTGGTGCTCAGCTTTCAGTGGCACTGGCAAAGCACTTGGCACCATGGTGTGCACACAGGCCTGTGTGTGCGAGCAGGCACAGCCACATGGGAGAAGGAGTGCAAAGAGGGCTTCTGTCCCAAATGCTTCCTGGAGACTCTTCCCTCCTCTGTCACTGCATTTCACTGCAGCTCAAGGAAATCTGCTTTTGCACTGTTGGCTGAAAATTATTACCAATATTAGCACTGACAATTACTGTGAAAAGGAGCCCTTCCTCTACAGCACTGCAAACTAACTTAGGGAACATATAGATACAAAAGACCTTCCACAAATCAAGTAAAGGAGATGATTCAAAATAATAAAATTAAGAACTCTTTTTCCTCCCAACTGTTTTAAAATGAGGTTTTCTTCATGACAGAGTTCTGCTGGAAAAAATACTCACTTCAGCTATTGATTGCAAACAATTAGCCAGAAATGCTCACTTGTTTGTTTGATTGCAGACAGAACCTCATTGTTGACCCTAGAGAACAGGTAAAATGGCAAACCACTCACCATGACTATTTGCTCATCCTCATTTAAGGCCTGTAATTGATACACTAAATGACGTGATATGTTTCTATTCCCTTGGTGCTGTGATTAGATGAGTGGATCTCTTTTAAACAGAAGAATAATGAAATAATGACTAGCAAATAATAAATCTTTGTTTGCATGCTAATACTCTGTGGAATATCAGGTGTGGTATAAAAAGTGGCTATCCCCCAAACAATTTGCTCAAACAAAACCCTTGTTCTGAATTCAAACGCTGTTTCTGGCATATCCAGTCATCTGTAGCCAGAGGCTTTGCAGAGAAAGTGTGTTTCAAGGAATGATTTAAATGAAAATGGGCGGCTGCTTGGATCGTAAAAGAGGGAAGGAGTTCCAAGAATGAGAAACTGCAGAAAAAGGGCCAAAATCATAAAACGTAAATTTGCGCTTTTAGGAATTGTTCACTACTTCTCAGACAAAGGGAACCGTTTATCCTCCACTCCCTGAGAAGCTTGTCTCCAGCTCTGGGAGAAGAGGAGGTTGTGAGTTTGATGGGAAGACGATGGATATCAGAAAGAAGCAGCTCCAACACCAGCGTGTGCTGCCTTGTCATTGCTGAATTCCAGTTGTGCCTGAGGCCCCATGCTGCTGACAGGCCAAGGATAGGCTCCAGCGCAAGGCCAAGGGTCTTTGCTTCTTGAGGAGAAGGGCACAAGTTCTGTACCAGCATGACCTGTGAGGATTTCACTGCTGATAACATCACAGAGATCAAGGAAGAGCACAGCTTTTAAACAGCACTACAGAATATGTACATGTACACAAGCACCGTGCATACAGGCAGCAGATATGATGGAAGGCCAATGGAATGTGGGTGCATGCGTGTGCACACGTGTGCATAAAGCACCAGACTGACAATTGAAGTTGGTTTCTAAGAAACAGTTTGTTTCTAACACAGTTTGGAGATGTGATAAGCCTGACTGCTTGCTGAGGCTGAAGAGTTAAAACTGTCTCATGCTGTGCAAAGGATTTTTATATTGTTATATTAATCTTAAATTAATTTTAATAGTTTTATTAGATTTACTTAGGTATCTGCTTTGTTTGCTTCATTGGATTACCCATTACGAGGGCTAGATTTCCCTCAAATGTGGCTATATGCACGTTGCTATAGCTACCCTGGTTCTGGCTATTTTTTCCATAAAGCCAGAGTTCTGAACAGCCTTCTTGTTCTAGCATCTGAAATGGTTCATCCATAGTTTTTGTATTCATGTCTATCTTGCGTTTAAGACCATAGAAGCTTCTGTTTCAGTCTCCTCTTGTGAAACAGTAAGGACCTTCATCTGAGGACAATTAAGCTTCACTTAGCTACAGGAGGGAACAAAAGGTCTTTGAAGAACACCTTTGAAATTAAGAATTTACAAAAGGTACAGTGAGGAAAGCACGGAGAAGGAGAGATAAAAGCCCTCCTCTGCAAGAAATAACTAGCAGGAAACTAAAGAGGAAAGGCCAAAAACTAAACCCAGCAGAGATGCATCCTAGAGACGGAGAAAACATGTACGGCTTTCTTGTGTGTGCTCTTCTGCTGATGGAGGACATCACTGGAAATTGCTTCCTGCCAGGGCCAGCGGAGGAATCTGACCTGAGGTTCAATTTCTCCATGCAAAGTCTCACAGGAAAGAGTACTCTTGAGAACAAATACCGTCTGTGTAGAGTGGTCCAGGGGCACAGTGCAGTCCACATTCACAACCTTCTGACACTTGTGCTCAGGTGAGACTCAAAGGAAGAATGGAGGGACATGCAGGCAGGTGGGTGAAGCCAGATGTGAGAAAGATGTTTTGTTGTGCAGACAGGGCAGATGAAATTTTACTGCCTTGGCAACTACCATATATCCTATCTGACAAAAATTACATCTAAGCAATCTTCTTACGTGGCTCCTGATGTTGCTTCACCTAGAAGCAAACCCAATTTATAGCTCAGAGTTTCTTATGCAATGTCCATACCAACAGGCTGACTGAGAAATAGTGTCAAGTTGGTGGCACAAATGTAGAGCATGGGGTCAGAGGGTGCACCAGAGTTTCCCTATTTGTGCTTGACAAGCTGTGTAGACATAGCCTAGAATTATCACCATCCTCTACTCCATCGACATCTCTGGTATTTCCTCCAGGCCCTACAACTGGCAGCACTGGATTCTTATTTTACCTGGCATCTGTTGTTTCCTTCAGACCAAATGGTAGCCAGTGTGTCTCATACACTTTAATATCATATTAGCAAAGTCCCAAAATATGTTCGAACACTGAGAATGTGGTTTCCTAAGGTTACACATTGTCAACTATTTTAAAGTGCAATTCAAGGTTTTTGAGTGAGGTAAACAAAATAGGGGAGAGAAGTTTCTACCCAAGTAGGAGTGTTTAGCTTTCAGTCTGCCTGAAAATCCTTGAAGTTGGTTCAAAAAAAAGGGAAGAAATGGCTGGTTCTGTGAGGCATCCCTGCGTCCTTGCAGTGACTGAGTGCCTCACGTCAACCAGCCCCAAGTGTTTGGACTGAAGGACTGGCATTTAACCTCGATTTCACATTTCACTGGATGCCAAGTCCAAAGGCTTTTATTATTCAACAGTTCATCGAAGCAGAAGGGCGTGACTCTTTGCAGAAACTGAGATTTCATACTTGATGAGTATCAAGCTACTTCCTTATCACATATTGAATTACTTTATGATTTCTAACAGCGCAGGATAGACTGTCCAGGATGTAGAGTAAAACCTTGCCATTCATCAGCAAATACTACAAATGTGACCGTATGTTCCTCAAATGAGCTATAGATGCACTTCACATTTCCCCGACCCCAGCTGTAGCCTATCTCGCCTCTCCTGAGACCTCTCCCAGCTCCCTAAGGGCACCCTTTCCAAGAAGTAGCCAAGTCCCTTCACTTGTTTCTTGGTGTAATGAACTAAGGTCTCCTTGCTTCAGTCTGCAGGATATACCTTCATGCCAGCTGAGCACGATGCCCTTCACATGCTGGGGGACCTCCTCTGAAATTAAATTCATGCTTTGGGGGTGCATTACTCAAGCAGCCCCTTCTCTGGTGAACTGAGCCCTGGTTTCACTTCGGGCTCAGCTCCTCTGCATGCCAGTTTTTGCAAGTGAGAATTTCCTCTCTTCCTTGCTCCAGGAATCAGGCCCTGAGCAGATTGCTGTCTTTCAACCGCTCTCCTCTAGGCTTTGGCAAACAACCCTGTTGCTTGGCTGAGGAGCACAAACTGAGGAGTCACCTTGACACTGTAAATGAGTTCGAGGGGATGCTGCTTAATTAGGGCACTGTTTTGATCTTTCCTGCACCTTTTTTTAGCCACCACTCTAATGTTAATCATTTAGATAAGGATAGTCTGCAACACAGACTCGCTGAGGTTATATGATATGCAGCTAAGTAATACATATTAAAGCTCCAACTTTGTGCTAAGAAGCTAATGATCAAGTTATCTATGTCAAGGACACCTTGACCTGGTAACCTGAACAGAGACAGCTTCCCTTTTACTGTGGGCAGATGCAGAGGGCTGTGCTTATATGACGGTGACTAATAATATTAAAGCAGTGTTTTGCCCAGAGATCTCTACTTTTCCTTCATCTCCTGCAGCACAATCTTGGTCATTACCCACCTCTCTATTAGTCAAATGCCTTCTGGATATCAAGATTCAAAGTATACAGAATGTGCATAAAATGTCAGTGTCCTGACAAAATGTAGCAGAGACTAACCTCTGTAATCTCTTCTATACAGAGACATCAACATGTTTGAAAATCAAAGGTAAGAGTGAAGGGGTGCCTTTCCCAACCACTGATGACCCTTTGTCATGAGAGCTATTGCCTTCCCTTCTTTACCCATGATAATTTCATGTTCGCTGCTCTCCCACTTTCGCCCTTCACTGGCATCATTTTCTTCAAAACCAGTTGATCTTGCTGTTACCCTCCTTTCTTTTTTAATTTTTTTTTTTTATTTGTCTTGTACACACAGTTTTCTAGTACAGAGAAACTTACTTCTCTTTTATGTTCAGGAGAGAATCCTTGAATAAAAAAGGATTAAAATGCTTGACCTTCCGTTTCTCTAGCTCCATGGATTTTAATCTGTTTACTCTCATGGTGTGTCCAGCATAACATATCTCCTATCTGCTGACTTTACTCATCTGGGTCTTTGCTTCGTAATCTGTATTTTGAGGACTAGCATTTTGCCATTATCAAGAAACTATGCTAAAGTAGGGAAATATGACTTATTTTGAACTTCAACAGTATGAGATATTCATCACTAAACCATGTAGGAGTAAATTTGTTTACCTTGGGTTTTATAAACAAACAAAGATATTCTTCATATTTTCTTGAAGTAGCCCACTCTGCAATTCAATTAATGGCACCAAAATAGCAGAGTAATAACATTAAATTACACTGGGATACCCTAAATTCCCAGCACATTTGTTTAATCAAAAGTAAATGTTGTATCTACAGAAAATTTTTAACAATGTGTTATGACTACAGCACGTCTTATAATATGTTATTAAACACAATAAAGAGAGTAATATAAAAACATCTGTTCTGAGGAACAATGCTATTTTAATGCAAATATCTTTCTATATTACCAGGCTGCTACAGATAATAAAAACTATACCAAATATGACTGAATTATCTAGTGTTTTATCTCCTTATTTTCAAATTTGGCTTGGGCATCTTTCGGTTTTCAACTACTGACTGCTCAGCAGGGTATTTAAGTTACCCAAAGACATATTATATAATTTATTTATATAATTGGTTCCAGCAATATGCTGAGTGTTGTTTGAAGCACAGTGATAAAAACAGCTCTTGCTGCAAATTATTTACAGTCTAGAGAGAGAGGCATGGTCCAATTCCCTCTCAGTTTAAATGCTCAGGACACAAACATCCTTTTAAAATGTTAAGGATTGCAATAGTTTCCAGAAATTTCCCTCAATAGTAGCAAGCTGACCGTGCACCTTTTTCTCAAAGTCTCTGTTGTGGTTGGCAGTATTACTTGGGGTTACCTTCCACTCTGTCTGGAATCTTCGGGCACTCTCAGCCTGTTGCTGATGGGCTCCAGATCTGGACAAAAGTGATCTTGGTTGTGATTTGCCTGGTCTCCAGTTCTCACACACTGGAGTGCTGGAGTTTGCCAGCTCAGGAACAAGACAAGGGACTTTCTCTGCTCCTTATACCAGTGAGGAAAAAACTGGTAAATCATAAAGGGAAGGATTGGTCCCTGCCTTGGAAAAGGAGTCTTCAGTTAAGCATTGTGAATCACGCTAGAAGCAGTAACATGATGGTTGTTAACCAAACTATCATATAAAAAGGGGTTGCTTTAGCAATTTACTTGCATCAGGTATTTCTAAAATATATGCTGTCCCACACAGATTTTTCATGAGCTGCGATCTCCGGACACGTCTCTATTCCCAGCTGTGCAGGGGAGATAGCATTTGTCATACAGCGAATCAGGGGCAGATGAGACAGAGCTGATTCCTGCAAAGCAGCTTAAACAGGTTACAGCACCTCACACTGCACTACGAGCAAGCCTAACCACAAGCAGAGCTTTGCACAAAGCAAAGCTTCAGGATTGCTGCTGCTGTATTTTTACACGAACCAAGTATCAGCCAGCACTCGCCAACTCTCTCTCTCTCTGAACCACGTTTAATTTATTGAATCATTTCATTTATCACAACCACAGGGGTGCTTTAGAGCTTGAAATGTATTACATCACTAAGAAATGCATGCTCAAAGAGAGTGAACTGTCCTGACATTACTGTCATTACTACAGTCATTAAAAAGAAGTTGTTCAGAGTTTTAATTGTTCTTTTAATCATTGCATCCTTTCTTGTTTGTGTTAGAGCAAAATGTTTTACAGGCTGGTCACAGTTCCAAAAAGTGACGGAAATTAATCACCTGCTGTCTCACTGTGGTCTGGGGATGCTGACTCAAAGGAAAACAAACCCCAAATCACCTCTCTATCAACAGATGTGGCTGCTGAGCTGTACACCTCTGATTCCCCATATGCTGGTGGGAGAGGTGGGCTTGGCACCCCTGCATTCCTAAGAAAAGCCGTACACAAATTAGACATACACAAAAGATAAACACACAATCCCAGCAGCTGCCCACTGTCCTCTGCCCACCAGGGAGTGGGTGTGCAACAGAAAGAAGAACCAAAGAGAAGCCTGGTTTTTGTGAGGGCACTGCCCAAGAGCTGAAGATGAGACCATATTGTTTTTAGATGGTAGCTTTCCAGGAGGAGTCGGCATGGGTTTTATCTGGCCAACTGCCTCAAAATGAGTTGCTCTAAATCAGTCCCCTGGAATCCAGGCAATGTAAACCTTTCCTGTCCCCAGCACATGCCAGCATTCACAGCTGCTGAGATGTGGGCATACTCCTGCATCCCAAAAATAAATCATGACCACAGCCGATATACCCAGCCCCACGCCCGAGGCTGCAACTGTCTTAGAGGCCAGCTGTGGAAAATGCAAGGCACTTGGATGGTTAGGAAGTGGTGGCTATAGAAGGGAAGAGAACATGACAAAACGTTTTTCATAACTTGTGAGAAGCCAGAGACAATAGACAGAAAGCTAAGACAGGGCAAGGACTGAGGTGGACAGGATGAAATGGTTTTGGAGGGCAGAAAGCACTGATGCATTGATTTATCTCCAAGCCACTGCCGGTGTCTTCTCTGGGTGGCTTTGATGAGACTATGCCAAAGTACACCACCCAGAGGCTCTGACCCATGAGCTCAGGTGGACTGAGAATTTTTGTGTGATAGTTTTTTAGTCCTTATGAGAGCCAAAAGAAGAATGGGAGAGTAGCACCCTGCTGAAGCCAGGCAAAGTGCCAGATAATGTAAAATGCCCACTGGAGGGTCCCATCACCTCTAATATGGTGGACTTTGATTGCTGAGTCACTGGATCTCAGGAAAAATTAAGATCTGATGAATAGCAATTTCAAATTGACACCACTCAAACTATGAACTGATCTGTAACTTGAGGAATACTTCAACTGCAGGAAAAAGAAATCTTGCCCAAAGCTCAGTATTCAGCCTTTTCTGTCCTTGGATCCCAAGAGATGAGATAATTGCTAGACTCCCATTTTATACTGGTAAGAGCTGAAGCTGCTCAGCACCTTGCAGAGGCAGATCCTGGAGCTATTTATGAGAAGCATTTGCATGTAGTGATGGTTTTAACCATTAGCTAAAAGAACAGTGCAGTCTGCCAAAGTCCCAAATGCATCAGCTAAAAGTGGTAGTAAAAGGAGATTATTTGCTGCTGTTGACTATGTTTAACTACTTGGTTCTCCAACAGAAAAGAAATCTGAAAAAAATAAAGCTTATTAAAAAAAAATTATAACCTACAAGAATAGCCTAGACACCTTTTGTGAAAGACAAATGGTGTAATTATAAACTGATGCTGCTCAGAGTACATTCTTCTATCATTGCTACTGTGATTTTTGGAGCTGCAGTTTGTGCTTATTCTTCTTAATTTTCATTTTAGGTAGAAGACAGCTCTGTTTTGAAAGGAAACAGGAAAGAAATGAGGCCAGGAAATTTAAGACAAGACATCACACAGCAACTTCCCTCTTCCTATCAGTCATGAAATAATTAATAGCTCCACAACACTCAGCATTCACCTTCCAGAGCTGGGAGGTTACACAGACAAGACCACAGGAAACTCCTTCTCCCTATAAAGTAAAGAAAATGGCACAACAGACTTCAAAATGCTGACACAGGCAGTAACTTGCTGCTCATAAAAAAAGACATTGTCAAAATGTGTTGGATAGAGAACATTGAAGGTAATTAGTCAGATTATGAACTGCCTGAAATCTAAAGGCAGTTTCTGTTGATGTGCCCCCTTTCACATGTGTCCTCTTGTCTGAATTCTCCCAGGCCCATTAACTAACCATACAGAATATGTGCTTGTTTTTTTCCCCCAACACCTAGCCTGAATAATGGGCAATCAGTAAAAACTTTCTGAGAAGATAACCCAAAACTACATTTTCAAATGGCATAAAAACAATTAAGCATAACTGAGGATCCTGAGAGAAGAATTTAATTTCACTGCACATATTTGATCCCATAGTCAGTTTAAAACATGATTTTAACTGCTGAAGTAAAGTTTAAAACATTTTTAAGTGAGAAGCCACACATCCTAATATTCTATGTACCAAAGGCCTGTGTCACTTAAGAGGTAATGGGCAGAGTTACTTATATATTTGGAAATCAAATCTAGATCAGGAAAAATGGAACCATCCAAAATAACAGCTGCAGGTACCTGGCTGCCTTCTCCACTGAGGCAACCACCCTCCAGGATTCCTCAAAATAATGAGAAAATTACCCTAAGAAGGAAAATTCTGGCAGAGCCATTGCCATTTTACTATCCCCTGATAAAGGACTGTGGTGCTCAGCCATGTTGCCCATACCAGTGTGGCTGTCAGTCTCCACATCCCTAGTTTGTCTTTTTCTTCAGGCCCCATTTTGGATACAACCAAATGATCTTGCTGAAGTCTGGTTACTCATCCAGTTTTTTGTTGGAATGTTAAGAGTCTTGGACTTATCACAACCATCATCATAACAGGAAGATAGGAATCAACTTGGTGAAAGAAAGGCTGACCACAAAAAAAGGCTAGCCTCTTGCACCCCTGGGTTTGCTTGGAGGATGCATAGCTTCTCCAGGCTCCTGCTGACCTCAGAGACAGGGCTTGTAATGAGGTTCGTCCGTGAGGGACTCATTCACCTAAACATCTTAGCACCTGAGGGAAACAAGTCAGGCTGAACAGCTCTGTCTGACACAGAGGCAGAAACAAGAGGGTCCCATGGCGTGTGCATGACTTTCCGTCTGGGCTGAAATGCACACAGCAGGAGGGCGTGCTGTGAGTCTTATGTTCACATGTGACATGGGATTATATCACCATAAACTATGACGGCTTTGTTTTTTATAGCTTTGACAGATAGAGATATGAGTACCCAGGACAACAAGGGTAAATGAGTTTCTCTGCATTTGTATGTTGTAGATGTTCAGCTCCAAAATGTCCAAAGAGTATTAATTTTCTCTTAGACCATCTGCAGAATCCTAGAACAAATGCAAAAGCCTTTGGGTTAAAACCTAAAATGAAAGCTCATATTCTGCAAAACGCAGAACAAAGAAGACCCTGATCATGGGTTTGAATTTCTAGCACAGATGCTCATTTTGGCCTCATTTCAGGAGTCTTTGAGTGCACCATGCAATTAGGCAAACTCTTACCCAACATATCCCAGCACTAGAGCTCTACTGACTTGTGTCAGACGCAGATGATGCTCTGACCCTGTAGTGCAGCAGCCTCCTTCACACTGAGCAAAACTGCACACAACCCTTTTTGTTCTCCCTGCTGCAGTTTTTGGAAAGACAAACTTTGAAGTGCGAAAAAGTAAATAACACTATTTCATTCTCGCTCTAGATCTGGTAGTCGCCCTTTGCTTATTTGCTAAGCATATCTTTATTATCTTTCTTGCTAAGCATATTTTTTGGAACTTCTAAAAGTTCTCTCAGCTAGGCCTAGAAACATGGCTCTTTGTTCCCGTGTCCTTGTTCTAATGCATAATTGTATATCCTAATTGTAGCTCCTTTTAATATTTTCTCAGGCGAAGCTGTTTCCTAACATCTTTCTGCTTTATTCTTAAAACCTGCTTTTGTTTCTCACCCTTAGAAATCCCTTTACCTTTTTCTATATTTCCTACACCATAGGACAGTTTCTGAGACACAGAAGATGGTAGCTGATCACAGCAAACTGGATTGGCAGGCAGCTTGGGAGATGTTGTCCTTTCCTAAACTGGGACAGCACTGGTGAATAGTAGACATTCTATTTCCCTTAGCAATAATCTCCTTCCCACGTAGGGGCAAAACTATTCAGTCCTTCAGCATTCATAGTTTGTCCAGTCAGGAAACATATTATTGCCTCATAAAATGGGGCACCTGTCTCATTTTCCATTAAATATTAACAGCAGCACCATAGAAATGAACTGTAATAGTGTTATTATAGTAATGTTCTGGGTAAATCTTAGTAAAGTGTACTGTGGATGTCAACAAACAAAAAGAAAGTAGGAAAAATATATGAAAAATTGCAGACTGATGTAATTTAGACACCACAGCATCCTTTTGGCACAGGTAGCAGTACCAAGTACTTCTTCATCCTTCAGTGCTGCGCTATAGAACTGGCAACGCATATCACTTCTGAAGTATCTTTGTTATCAGTAGATGGCAAAGCCTTTGCTTAGGACTGCAAATGGCCTTTGCAGGCTGCTTCTGTAGCAGAGGAAAGCCAGGTACAACCACCTGGAGCCAGTTGCATGAGCTGCAAGACAAGCACTGCAGAAATAGGGCCGGCACCCTGGCGCCGCTCCCTGCCACCCTGTCTTATCCACTTAGCGGTGCTTGCTATATAAGGGACAGCCTGCAACGTCTACCAGCGACTTACATCCCACACAATCTCCTTAGCTCTGCTGCCTGGCTCCTGACCTTTGTGGGCAGAGTACACCAAAACGGGGCTCTGAGAACCTTGCTTAAAAAAGTCATGTACTTCACTCTTCCCCGCTTCAGCCCAGGCAGGAAGCGGCAGTACAGAAATACCACACTGAAGGCTGTTCCTGCTGCTTTCCAAGCCTGACCTTCCCGTTCCTGTTCCCTGTGGACAAGTCTCCTGAAGCCTCCAGGTTGTGCTGAGAGTCTCCAGGCTTTCTCAGGGGCTTTCCCGTTGGTCCCAGGTTTAGCAGAGCTGGGAAATCTGCAAGAATAGCTTTTGTCCTGCCGCGGCTGTTCCTGTTTCCCAGCCTTACTGAAACAAAAGCAGAACAGGGAACATTTTTGGCGTTGCAGATGAATAAGATTTTCCTGGAACGAGTAAAAAGGTCAAATTTGATTCCCATCACAAGTCCTGCACATTTCTAGCTCGTGGGCCCTTTCTGAGACTCAGCCACTTTATGCTCAAAAGCCAACCACTGCCTTTTTGCCCAGGTTTAGTCCTCTGTACAGCAATTTATTTAAAACACTCAAGCAAATAAATGGTTTATCCTATGTTTGTGGACCCAAATCAGTAACTAATGCTGTAGACATGAAAGACAGAAAACCAACGAAGACTCATTTTTGATGTTTCTTCATGTTTTTCAAAATTCCCAAAAGCAAAGCTTTTCAGATTAAACCATCCTTAATGTGCTCTGTTCTCACCATTGGTATCCAAATGATGTGGCTTGGAACATAGTAAAGATTGAGCTGGGAAACTGAGATTTCGATTAAAACTCGTAAGGTCATCAGCTGGAAAAAAATTTACAAGTTAAATTGGCCCAATTAGTTTGCAATAGAATCTTAGCTATACAGTACCTTCATACATTCTCTGTTATTTCCAAAAAAAAAAACCAAAAAAAAACCAAAGAAAGAAAGAGTCCTATTTTTACAAATAATTCAGAAATGTCTATTTTATATAAGTTCTATTTGTCACACGAATTAGTCTATGGTAAATTCAGACTTTCATCATACCATATATCTACTGTACAGGCCTTGAGGGGGAAAAGAAAAATTGTGGTGGGTAAGCCCTGAACAGACAAAAGCTGCAGTAGGTTTTCCATACATTCTAACAATCCTTAAAGGGAAGGAATATGAGAAAGAATATGTACCTGTCTAGTCTCTAATTTTTGCCTTGACAGAATTTATACCTGGGTATAGTCCCAGACTAAGCCTTTGTGGGAATAGAAGGGAAAGAGGGACTTCCACTGTTGGAAAAAACAGTTTTGTAGAGATTTGGAGTGGGAAGTTAACAAGACTTGGTGTTTGAAGCTGATCAGAGACTTGTTTGACTCAGTTCCAGGACAGACTCTCAGGAATTTTTACAATTATAGGGACCTGATAAACACTGTTTTGGACTATCTCAGGAGCCAGGTGAATGATGAGAAGAAGATTTACAAATGTGTGTGTGAATAAATGACCTTACAGCTGCTTGTAGGGCAGCAGCTTTTGTTATTTGAGCTGTTTGTAGCGTCACAGTATTTGTTCCTTTAAAATATTTATCTGATCTGAAATTGCAAGAAGTGGTTGGTTTGCTGGCTTTTGTTTCCTTTTTTTTTTTTTCCCTAATTGCTCTTCAACATTATCCTGTTAAACATTTTCAGCCATCTAGTCCAGGTGCTACAGTTATGCAGTATAGCACAGCATGATAAAAAAACAGAGCAAACAACTTGCAAAATAACTACAGGCAGACACACCACTTACCCAAACCAGCCAGCAAACTTTTCCAACAAATGATATTTACAGGCAAAAGTAGGAAAGATTTCATGACTGGTGAGCAGCCCAGAGAAAAGGCAGAATGTCATAGAAATGTATGAGATACTGGCTTCAATGATCTTCAATGATACTTTTCTTCCAGTTTATGTTATTTATACACTATTTATTGAACTTGGCCTTAAAGTAGGACAAGAACCCATCAAGTACATTCTTTACCTTTACAGAATTTATATTCTGTCACTAAAAAATAATATTAATGGATACAACAGTGTTTTAGATCATGAATTTCAATTCTGAATTAATGAGGAGCATGTATCAATCTTATTTTATACTGGAACAGACAAATTTAAAAGGATTTTCTTTCCACACAAGACCAGTGTTACATTTAATGCCACAAAGACCTCACACACTTGTCAAAAATGTACTTTATTTTTCTGAAAAAGCTGTTGCTTATAAAATTATTTATACATAGTTAGAAAGACAAAAAAGGGAGGCTATGGAGCTGAGTTCTGTGTAACGGCTCTGAGACTGAAAAATGTAAACAAATAAAAAAATAGAAGCAATAATACAGTTCAGTTGTGTCTAATGGCAGATAATATTGGTGATAAGTACTGTAATATGTTCTGCCTTCTTATCTGGAAAGACCACAAATAATGACTAACTACTGATAAAAATAACAATTCCCTTTGCAGACTCTTTTTTTCCCCTCCAACTCCATGTGGACTCAGTGAACAAGAGCCCTGTGATGATGATGACTTCTGAGTAACTTATGTGTTGTCTTGGAATAAATTTTTAATTTATGACTGTGTTGATTACCCTGGCTGAAGGGGGAAAAGCTTGAAGCTCTCAAACCCCCACCTCCTCTGCTTTTTCATCCTCCGATGTTTTATTTTCCCAGCAGTCCAGCTGTACACTCCTCATACTGTGTGTATTGTTGGGATTATCTTCAGCCATGTGAACTATAAACATGGCTCACTGCAGCCCAGCTAACAGAGTGGCAAAGGGCCAAGAAGGAAAATCATCCTCTTCATCTGAGAGGCATCTGGAAAAAGGACCCAGAAAGGGTCTTTCCCTCAATCTGCTGGAAGTTCTCTGACACCACAATGACAAAGAAAAGCCCACAAAATAACAGAGGTGTTATTGTTTCTAGGTGATGGAATACTCCTAGGTAATCATCATGACCACAAGGATTTTGGTTCTAGTTGGATTTTTTTTTTTTTTTTTAAGTTATGAGGGAAAGAAAGACTTGTCCTCATTTCCCACCAGAGGCAGGGATGTTGTCCAACAACACATTTTCAGAGACAAAAAAGCAGAACTCGAGGCACTCATTTTCCAATCACTATGAATTCGGGGAACAAAATTCCTCTGTGTCTCGGGTCCATCACATGTAAACATGGAAAGTTAATCTGTACACTGATTTGTAATGTGTCCTTGTAGCTATAATGTCCAGTATTGAGCTTACCGCTACAGAGAAGCATTTTATTTTACTGAAGTCTACCTGGAATAAGGATAACAACAACAAAGGTTTGAAATCACTTAATACCTCTGGCGGAAAACTAATTCTTTTTAAAATTATTGTGTAGTAGAAGACAAAGTGGATATTAAGAACATAGAGAGCTCTCTGTATCTGTGTCTGTGGTGATACTGATATAACAAGGCGTACCAGGGCTAGTCCCTAATTAAGAGAGAATAGTTGTCTGATTAATGGGCAGCACCAGATGGCATCAAAGGAGTTGCCTTTTTTAGCTTTACTTAGCCATTCTTCAAAAATGCTTATTTCAGGCTGTGATGAAATTTTTTTCTGTAGGGTATCACCTATAAATTTATGTTCCCTCCGCAAATTCCTCAAGCACCTCGGAAGCAGCATTCAGAATAAAGCAGCTTATTGACCTTATTGAGAGTTGTCATTAATGCTCAAGCCATATTTTCACTTCCTTACATCACATGCACTTTCCATTTTGGTGAAGGAGAAAGGAGGACTTCACCTCCAGCCCTGCCTACTGATGTGCTGTGCAGCCACACTGATGCTGGAGCCAGCAGTGTCGGAGCACGTGGGGAAGCCCTGTCTCCAGCAGCCCTCAGCACGTATCTAAACTTTAGATTAAAGGTCAAACTGTGCTTCTGCCTTTTTCTTGACTCAGAAAGCCAGTGTCCTCAGGCAGGCAAGCTATTTTGTTGTATTTCATCAGTTAGTGGAAAGCAGCTGTACTGCTTAGCATAATTAACGAGGAGGTCAGACAGTAATGCTTTGTATACAGTAGTGTTATATGCAGCACTAAGGCAAGTAATTACCCATAAAAACAGTATCTTGTGAAAAGATTGAGGAAAATCCCCCTCCCCTGAGAAGAAAAAACGGGAGCACAGTACTTCCTTTTAGTCATCACTAAAAACATTTCTCCTTTGGGTTCTTCAAGGCCAGAAAATCATTTACCAAAATATTCAGGAAGTAATCCACAGCAATACTCATTACTGTTTATTGAAAATTTGCAATGGACTGTTGCGAATATACATGAAAAATATACATGTAGAAGGAAGGCAGTTGCACATTGTGCTGTATTTACTACCCCACCTGGTATATCCAAAGGTAGTTTTAAAGATATTACAACATGAAATTCCCAATAGTTTCCAGCAAGTTCTGTTGCAGACAACTCTTGTTCAGGTTTCTGACTACAAAATAATATATTTGTACAGGAAGGTGGGAAAAAAGCCCCTAGGATATGCTCATTCATGATAAAATATTTCCTTCCCAACCAAGGCTCAAGCAGGAGTCACATTTTCAGAAATACTGAACAGGCTGACTCATTCTTCAGGAAACAGAGAGTACTGGAGAAAATGGCAGGGTGAATGGCACCCCTCTTAACCTAAGATTTTAGTGTTTAGAATAGAATAGAACAGACTATTTGGAAGGCATCTGCAGCATCCATCCAGTCCAATTGCCTGACCAGTTCAGGGCTGACAGGCTAAAACTCTTTGTTAAGGGCACTGTCCAAATGATTCTAAAACACTGACAGGCTCTGGGCATCAACCACTTCTCTAGGAAGCCTGTTCCAGTGTTTGATCACTCTCTCAGTAAAGAAATGTTTCCTGATGTCCAGACTGGACGTTCCCTGGTGCAGCTTTGTGCTGTTGTCTAATTCGGGTTTGATCTTTTTTGATAGAAATGCAGACTGGTTTCTGAAGAACCCAAAGGTGGTAAAAGTGAGGATTCGTGAGCAGCCATCTGATTCATTCCACTGAAGAGATGATATTCCGGTCCAATGAAAGGCCTCTGGCTCTGCCCAGAGCATCTTCTCTTTTTACAACGTTTTACAACAGATAATAACACAAAGTGTTTCTCACAAGTTCCTTTGCTTAAGAAAGCTCTTTCAGTCTTTGCTGTAAACATGACACCTGGAAAATGTGCTGCCAGACTTTCTCACGCTGACTCGAAACCTGCTTGTGCACAAAGGTATTCAACAGGACCGGAGGATGCCAGGATCACAATATATATTACATAGGTTACAGCATGTATTCAAACCCTCAGTATGGGGCCTTATTTTGTGCCAACACTGTGGACCAACGCCAGGCAGCACCTTGCTCCGTTTACAAGTATCACTGATTTTGGTGAGGATGTACAGTACAATATGGATCAGCGCAGCTGATCTGAAGAGATCTAGTCCTGTATAAAAATTTTAGGGCCCTACATGAGAAGGTGTATTAACATATGAATTCCTCTGGAATCTTCTATTTTATACATTTTGTTTGAGCTTATCAGGTGGTACTACCTGACCATGTACCATGCTGTCTAAAAGTAAGGAATCTGTCTCGTCTGTTAGGGAGGTCACACATGCTCATCGACTGTAGAGGCAATTTAGGCAATAATTTTGAATTAGACACCTAACGTTTGGGTGGCCAAAGCTGGTATATACATATGTATGTATGTGTATAGTGGTTTTGTTTTTATATATATATGCTTCATATTACGTATGTATTAACAAACTTTTATTATATAAATCTTATATACATATATTTCAGCATTTACTGAAATCCATATAACAAGCCATTTTCCCTGTAGCATATTACTGCGAATACAATATACCTGGCAAAATTTGTAAAACACTTTTATGGTGTTCCACTTTTTTTTTTCCTGACTCTTCTTTTGATCTGCAGAAAGTTACCAGGTAACTAGAATTAAAAGAATAAATCAAATAGAGGTTAACTGGTGCTAACTGGCTTTGCAAAGGGCTGCAGAGATGTTAAGCATGTTTCCCGGGCAGGGCAGTCACTGTCTCCCACTCCCCACTATGGGGAAGGTGGCACTTTAACATCTGTTACACAGACTTCTGCTCACCATGGCTGGGACATCAGCTTGAATAGAAGGAGAATCTGGGAGTAAACACTCTTGTCGTGATGTGCTCTGTGAACATTTTACCTCAGAAACACTTTCACATCATGGTGGCTTTGGCATGTCAGTGACTGCCTTGGGGGCTGTAGAATCAAGCTGCAGCTTGGGCTGTGGGGTATTTTTGTTGTTGGAGCCTGGAATATTAGGCAAAATCCTCAGGCGTGTTTTTCAGTGCACTGAAGAGACATGTTAATATTTCAGCCTAAGACACAAAGTTAATAATATCCTAATGGCTGGCTCTTGGACTCCCTCCTCACAGAGACAAGTGCTACCCACACATTCCTTTGCCCGATACACAGACAGTCATAACTTGGCGATTAGCGTGGTTCCAAGGTCTGCTGAGATAAATCACAGAAAAGCACTGCATTGCTTTATATAGACTAATAACTTCAAGCAAGTTAGGAATGCAAAGAAAGCTGTAGGAAAGGATGTTTCTAATGAAAAGCTCTCTGTCAAAGATAACAGCAAGGAGCACGAGTGACAGATAGCACCAGCAAAATATGCTGGTGAACCAGGGAGAACCAAGGAGGAATCTGAAGCCCAAACAGTCAAAGATATAAAAGCAGTTTATAAATTCTCAGCTGATTCTGTCATCTCTGAGACGTGACTAACATGGAGACAATGACAGTACGTGGATGTCTCGGGGAGAAATAAAATGGTGCTGGGAAGGGTAGCAGTGTTTGTAATTTCTAAACTGAAAAACAGTAGTGTCTCTTTCCTTTTTTTTTAATTAATCATCATTATCATAGGGAAATTGTGGATTTTAAGAAGTAAATACTCTCTTGGGAACGGTAAGAATTGGTGTTATACGTGAGAAGTGTCCCTACAAAAAAGCACAATTGCCACATAGGAGAAAAGGAAAAATCAGGGCATTCATTTGTCCCTTGCAGAATATCTGAATTCATGAAAAGGATAGTTAACTGTCCTTAAGTGCAAAATAAAACAGGGTTGTATCTTGGCTTGTCTGCAAGGGTAACAAAAAGAGGGAAATAAAAGGTCTCATTTTATACAGAGGTTGCATATTTTGCATGCATCCATACTGACTTGAGGTGTTTTCTACTAGATTTCCCATTCTCAAAAACAAGGACATATAAAATATTGCCTGTAGATTTATTCTGGTTGCTGCTTCTTTGATTGTAAAGCTGAAATAATGTACCCTCCAAACCCACTAATATTTCTATTGTGACCAGACTTGTCCAGAGTTTTACAATCCTAATTAGTTTCACAGTTGTCTTGTTGTTTTCCTGTACTCCCCCTCTGTCTGCTCATCACCATCTGCTGTTGTCCACAGTAAGATCTTAAAGGAAGTACCATCTCTTTGTTCTGCCTCTATACAGCACTTCATAGAAATAGCTCATTATGGGAATCCAAGGCTGAAATTCCTAAACACCATGGCAATAAATGTAGTGGACAGAAAGAATAATGAGTCTCAGAAACAGTAGAGAAATGCCCAACTCCTGGCTTTTGGGTAGTATCTCCAGCTTTTTGACTCTGTCTTTTGTTCCTGTGCCATTTCTGCTCAGCCCGTTACAAGAATTGCTAGAAGGAGTTAGATGAGCACACAGAGCTTGGTCACAATGCAGCCATCATTTGGGAAAAAAAGGCAATGATGGATGTGGGAACAGGAAAAGTGAACATCAGAACAAATTCTATTTCAAACTCACACATGTGCAAATAGGGAAACATCACCTCTGTCAGTACCTGTACTTCAGACTGTCTGCTTGAGGCTTTTGTTCTGTTTTTATCAAGTTAGAGACATTTAAATGAAGACACATTAGGTCCTAGTCTGTCCCAACAGGGAAAGTATGTGGATGTGGTCAGTGACAGTGTACTAAAATGCAGTATTAGCTCTAAGGGTCAGCTCTCTTCATTCTTCAGCAGCTCTTTCTCTCTCCAACAGCAGTCAGTAGCTGGGCATAACACTCAGTGGATGCTTCCTTCTTACTGAGCTTCTGTCCCCTAGTTCTCACAAGATCTTTATGTTTGTTACTTGTACGTACTAAGAACATAAGATCTGGATCATTCAGTAACTGAAAGAACTGATCACATAGGAACAAAAAACCATAAATATAATTTCATCTTGTAAGTAATGGGTGGCCAGAACTGAGACCTCTGCAATTGAACTCTATTATAAATTCTTGGGGTTTAGGGGTCAGAGGGTTGCTTAGATTTGTGATTAAGGATATGGAAAAACTGAACAAAATGGATATTTTTCACTATTACTTAACAGAAAAGGGTAACATTGCTGGGGCAGGTTAGTTCAAAGGCCTTGCTTGGATGGAATGTGAAATGTGATCAAATTGCCTCCAAAATCTGAGGTTTGTGGCTATTAGAAATACAGCAGTTTGGGAGGCAGTGTATTGAACCTCAGTGAATGGGTTTTGGCACTTGAACAAGTCAACATAAAACGATGAAACTAAATATTCAGGAGGACTGGTCTTTCAGAATTCCTGAAGAGACATTCATTTTCATAGCTGTTCATCTTACCTTGTGGTCTGTGGTATTCAGTTGCTCATAAAAATCTTCTAAGTAAAACTGCATTTTCAAATAAGGCTGAACTTGTTATTTATGAAGGTTTATTAATACTTAATCAGTTGTTAAAAAGTTCATCAAGTCAGCATGTTGCTTATTCACACAGTTCATGCCCAGTTTCAGCATTCTCTCATAAAGTACTTACACTACACAGCGCATTCATTTATAGGACCATCATGTCAAGCCTGTAACATTCTTTTAACCCTATAAAATTTATAAATGCATCATTACTATAAAATATAACCTTACTGGGTATTTATTTTTAACATTTAGCATATCCACGTTTTAAACGAATGTCCAAATCTGTGCTATTGTTTTAAAATTATACGACCACTTACATAAGCTACAGCTCTGTTCTAAAGAAGTGGGTATCTCTGCAACACATGCAGTCTGTCTCAGCGTAGGAAATTGCTGGGTGATGAGCAAATGCTAAGGTCATACTAGTTAGTTATTTAAGGTGACTTTAAAAGACTGAAATGACTACTCAAAAGATGACAGTGTTCCCAGGGAAGCCCCTAGCAGGGGTAACACAGCAACCCATTGTGCAGGGCAGCAATTAGGAGTGCCAGTGCTGACTGGAATCCTGGGATTCATTGTTCTTCTTGATTTTCAGGTCATTCCACCCAATGGGCAGATGCTGGGGAAGTCATAATAGAGATTACCAGTTTGGGGATGCCACTTCAACAGAGAACCATGGGGTAGTGTGGGATTTTCACTTGTCTGGACTCTGCTAGAGGAAATAACTGCTTTTGAGAGGAAAAGCTAGCTACAATGAGCACAAGAATTTGGTGTTGTGTTTGGGGAGATAATTGCCAGTGTGCCTCTGGCACCTTTGGGGAGCCATCCGGGCTCACATTCCTTTCCCTCCTAACACCCTGTGATCACTGGGGTAAAGACCATCATTACCTGTTCCCTGCAGAAGTGTTCCCAGGATGTACTGGCAGTTGCACCTAAAGCCTGTGGACACGTGAAAAACTTCAGAGTAGCAGTAAATGGCCCAGAAAATGCTTGCAAGCAGTTTGGCAAGCCAGCTTCAGGCATATTCCTGGGAGCTGAATGCTTTCGGTACTCCCCTGTCTGTGCTGGCCAGTCTCAAAGGTCAGCATGGGGCTCTCGGCAGGGTGTGAGGAAGGAGGAATTGGAAGTGAAAGGCTTCCAAGTTCTGCCACGGAAAGACCGGTTGGTAAAATTGATCTTTCTCATGAAGTAGGGCCCCAGTGCAAGAGAGGTCAGCGTACCCTATTGACGTGCTCCTCAGGGAGCTGGTTTTGTTGAGCAATATCAGCACGTTCAGACCGTCTTCCTCCACCTGAGATGTTTCTCTCTTCCCCTTCCTTCTGTCTTGGACCAGACCAAATTAGGGGCACCTGTGTGTTCTCCTTTCCTTCTTTCGTCTTATTTTTTTAGCCCATTTGAGCTACCATAACGTTTTCCTGGCAGCAGCACAACAACCATTGCCAATGGGGTCGGGGCAAGGTGCATTTATGCAGGGGAACACACTGGGGGCTGCCTTAGTCTTAGCCTTGACCCTGCATCAGGCTCCTCAGTGGGTAAGGCAGCCTGGATAGCAGTGCCTGCCCCCACTGCTGAGGGATTACTCCTGTAGATCATGGGAATAAAGCAGGCAGATGGCATGGAGGCAGTGTTCAGGAGGGTAGTGACCTGAATGAAACCCAGGAGTAGTGGCACACAGCTGCCCTGACTGGGTCTCCAAGTGCAGAGAAGGCACATGAGAGTTCTTAAGGGGATGAACAAGCTGAGGGGCACTAAGAAGGGAGATTCTTGTGGCTGTCTGCAGCAGTACAAAGACTACAGCTGAAAGACAGAGGATTTGCACTAGAAAAAAGGGCATGAAAACTTGGAAAAGGTCAAAAAAGGGCAACAAGAAAGGCTGAGAAGGCTTTGCCTTGTAGTAAATGACATAAAGATGCTGATCTAAGTACTTAACAGTGAATGCAAGCAATTGTTAGCACAATTTACTGAAAATCATGGTCAAATATAAATCACCTGAGGCTTTTAAACCAAACTAGCTATGAAAAAATACAAGACAGCTGAAAAAAGACTTGAAACCATGAAACAACAAAATGATGTCCCATGCTCTGAGTCTTGAGTAATCCAAAGATGTTCATACTGGCATCTCAGAGCCTAAACATGCCTTACATCTTCATTATGAGCAACATACCATTCTTAGCTAAACTAATACCTGCGAGTTGAGCAAATTCCTTATCCTTGTAAGAAAATATCTCTAATTTCAAGCCAAAACTTCTTTTTTGTGCCTATGTTTTGCTAAATTTTTCACTTGCTGTACAATAGGTCATGAGGAGGCAGAAAAATTTGTGATCATGATCTTATATGGGTGTATAACTGTGCAGTGGTAAAGTATTTACTTATAGCAGATGGAATGAATATGGGAGAACATCTAATGTGGTAATTGACGCTAAAACCTAAGGCATTAATTAAATGTGTATTCTACTTAAGGAGTTGAATAAATGATGAGTGACAATTAAAAATGATGTCTTTATAATTATTCCAATTCCTATTTATGAAAGTGGAGTGTGACTGCATATTAAAACATGATTGAAGGTTTGATGACTCCCTATTCTTTCACAGTTAAAACGTTTGCAATTATTTCTCCCTCAGATTAGAGCAATGCATAGTGATGTAAAGTAAAACAGCGTAGGCTTGATTCTCCAGTAGCTTAACACAGGTTTTATACTGGCATATGGTGACTTCCTTAAGCAGAGCACTCCTCAGTTAGGGTGATTTGAATGGACAATTAAGCTCAGCGTGCTAAATACAGCAAATTCAATATGAACATCTGGGGATGCATTTAAGGATCAATGATTCATTTTTTAAAGTAATATTTGGTTAGGTTTGGGAATTCTGCTGCTGCTGTAAGAGTAGGGACTTCTCCTTCCTGATGAAGCAGTGGGAAAAAACCCTTTCCTTCACAGGGCACAAGATTAGCCTATTCATAGAAGTCAGGGTCCTTTCCCTCAATCTGCGTGTGTCTAACGTGTCTCTTTGAAAATACTTAATTAGTATAGCAGATTCAAACTTTGCCAAAGGGCTGCATACCACTGCCTTTGGATTACATTAACTAGAAGTCATAATTGGTTGCAGTACCAAGAGATGTTCTGAACCCAATTCTCCTACACTTCCACAATGACCCTCTAAGATTTCAGACAGTGGAAAACTCCTTTCTCTCACGAAGTTTTTAAAACTCCTCACAATCGCAGCCAGAGTTGTTTGGGGTTTTTTCTTGCCTACTATGTAGCCATTAATAGCCCTCATTTTCATTTATTCTTCAGAAGCTGTACTGCAAATATTTTTATTCAGAAACAGAAGTTTGATTTCATATTACACCCAAGAATTACAAGGTAGAGGAGTCCTTCCTTTATTTGAATGTTGTTTTTATTTATTTCTACTGTGCATATTCTTTTGCCTTCCTTTCACCCTCTGTAGCTGTTGTGGATATGCTGTGGAACCAGTGGTTCCTATCTTTGAGGAGGCAATAAGCTCAAGGCTACCTGGCAATGCTGTTGATTATTTTTACTGCAACTCTGAAAAGAAAGAAAACAAAAAGTGTGTGCGTGTGTATATATATCTACAGGTTTATCTACACACATACTGAAAATAAACATTCACTGAAGCTTTAAATCCAATACCGAGCTTGAGAAGCTGGTTTTTGCACTGGAGTCATTCCTAGCACCCAAGGCAAAGGACTCTACCCTTGTCTGCAGAGCAGCAGCATCCTTGCAGCCTCTTCACTTGCTTCTCTCTGGAGTGGATGGGAGGGTGGCCAAAAGCCTGCTTCATCTGTCTGCTTTTCATCCTCTGGTGTTATTACCAAGCCTCTCTTTTCAGCCTCCATGGCTCACTTCTCCTATTTATATTTCCTCAGCATTTTGCAATAAAAATGCTACCATCTCCCACCTTGAGCCTCTTTGCTGCTGCCCCACTCTGATAGGCACCCATCTGCTCCTGAGTGCTGCTGCAAAACACCCTCCCTGCCTGCCCAAAGTCTTACACCCTGCACAGCTCTCCTTGCTCTTTCCAGCTGCTATACAAGCATTTCTACATTTTCATTTTGTTTTTCTGTCTGGAAAACATCTCTCTTCCAGTCCATTAGCAGGTCTCAGACATCTCTTTCTTTTGTGTTGATTCCCTCAGTCACCTGGTGCATTGCAATATATTAGCTCTCTGCTTACCTTGTTCAACTAGCTTTTATTCTGCTCTGAACTGGATGTCAGCCACCCATAATTTGTGAGTATTTAGAATTAGATGTATTTTGTAAGCCATTTGAAAAACAAGGATATCAAGCTTCCAGATGGCATAAAATACTGGTTTCTGGATTTAGTACTTCTCAAGATAGAACCTATTAAAATCAAGTCTAACTGGAAGGGTGGGAAAAAAGCAAGAGGGCAGTCCAAGTACTGTGCTTCTGGGTTTTGTTTTTCCTCTTTTTGTTTTCCCTCCAAGAGGGCCTGTTGCAGGTGACAGTTACATGGAATTAGGCAGAGAAGATCAGGCCAATCAGTTCCAGTATACATAAGATGCATCTAAGAGATGGTCAGGATGTGCACAAAAAACTAACCAGAGACTCAGAGATGACACTTTTCCGTGCCTTAATTATTTCTCCCCTGATGGAGATTTTCCAGAGTCCTAGCATGGACCCAGTAGACGAATGGGACTTTTCACACTTCTTGCTTTCAAATGGTTATTTATTAAGTCTTATCAGAGAAGCCGGGCTACGGACGTGACCCGGCGCAGAGAATGTGAGAGAAAAGCCAAATTATCAAGATTACACAGTCTTTTAGAGGTAAATCACCCAATGAAAACCAAAAACAAAAGATATTTTTACTTTTCTACCAATGTTCAATAAATCTCTTTGTCACGTAGAAGGAACTGCCGAATTTTTCATCCAATCATCTTAATCCACTTTTGCCGCAGAACAGGGAGTAATAGAAGAAGAAGACGAAGGTCTGGAGGACAACAACAATTCTCCATTTTGAAGTTTTTGCTACTTATCTATTTACTGTATTAACAAACCCAACACCTCTAAATTTTCACCCTGTGACAATCTTACATAATGTTCTATCACCTAGTTCACACCAGTATAGATTCTATTTCTTCCCAGAGGGTAGGCAATTTTCTTCACGGACAAAGGTCAAATACAGTGTTGTCCAGGGGTGTAGAACACTTCAAAACAGGCAGAGAAATATTCCCTGCACTTTGGATTCCCACACAGAGACTTCTTTCTCCTCTTAATGTTAAACAAGAGGAAACAAGATGGTGGAAGTGCTGACATTGTAATTGGCCATACTAGTTTTAATCATGTCATAATATAAATTCACCATTATAATCTTATTAAAAATAAACAGCTGCATAATTTAGGATTTATTTTCGTTCAATATATGTTAATGCTATGAATTATACCTAAGTCACAAACTAAGGTGATTCTTAAGATCAGCTCTCCACAGCTCATTCAACTCTTAAAAAAACCACTTTGCTTTTTGCTAGTGCCACTACATTTTGATCTTTCTTCACTTCTAGATTCCTTCTTACTTTATAAAGCTACTGTTCATCACCTTATCTCCCCTGCAAAGCTACCCAGACCTTTAATCTGTTTAGTCCACGTGTAATGGACTTTCTCCTTTTTTAGTAGGTGAAATTAAAATATTCTCACAGGCAGTCTTTCTTTCTCTGGGAATAGTAGATCCCCAATGCACCTTTCTCTTGATGTGAAGGCTTTCCAAGTGCTGCTCCCTAAAACGTCTTTGCCCCAAAGCAAAGGCCTTGGTATCGTGCCTGGCTTTCCTTCAGCAGAACACAACTAATGAAACAATATGTGAAAGAAAAATCTAATCTGCAAGTTCCTACCTAGGGAGGGGAAAAGCACTTCTATCATGTATGGCAGACATCCAGACAAAGTCAGGACATGCTAAGTATCAAAGAAAGTAACACTGCAGGATTTTGGACACTGCAGAGAGTAAACGCATGGAAGCCCATCCCTTGGCTGACCACAGTATGACTGTGCATGGAGGAGAGAAAGCCACCGACTGGCAATCCCACTGAGCAGATGTCCTACAAGAGAAAGTCTTTTATCTCGTCACCTGCTGCATCAAAAACTCCTCTGACGGCTCAGCACTGAATGACCACAGGAAGAATCTCAATTACATTAATGCCCGTGTTTCCTTCACAGTTACGCCTGCCCAGGAACTATGATATACCAGGCTACACGTCAGTCTCTTCCCAAAAGCCCCATAATATTGTACATGAGCCATCCAACCCCAGAAGCACGTGCTGCAGCACAGCTGGCAAAACAAGGCATACACACAGTGGTCTTTCATTCAGTGATCCTATTTTATAATGTTGACAGAGGAATCTCTCCATGTTCATTTGCCAGTCTGCTGTCAGTATTGTGGTATTTATGTTACAGATGCATTTACATAATATTTACGTATTGGTACTGCTTTCACTAGTCGGCTTTCCCGCCCAGCAGTTGGCAGTGAGGCTGGTACCCAGCAACTGCAGATCTAAATGATACTGTTGTGCTCTTTGAGGCAACAGGTACGTACAGTTTTGGTGGATGCAAAGGGCAGGGAGTAAGGTAGGCATGTGCTAGTTATGCCTATTTATCTGTGCAGACATACTAGGCTAAGGGAATCTTAAGAAGTTTAAAAATGCATAAAGCCTGATGGCAAGTCAGAGGATCGCTAACGTTGAGCAGAGCATTATCCCTTCCAAAAGTTAGACGTGCTGACAAATTACTGCTCTAAACTAATAGCAGTGTTGAAGACCTCCCTGCTAACACTATCAGATAAATACATCTACAATCTCTGCTTCCCACATTTGACACTTCTTAAGGGCTTGCCTACACAATGAAGTTGTTCTTACATTGATTTTAAAAAATGTCATTTGGTTTATAAGTGATTTAGTTTAACACAGTTTAAATAGATTCTTTTGAAAAACATGTGTTTATATAAAACTTTGGATGTATGCAAGAATAAAAGCTCTGCAGAAACCAACACCATCCAGGTTCTGACTTGGACAGAAATTGGATTGTTGTATGATTTCCAGTCTTGGACTCAGATGAAGGTCTGCGTTTTGTTTTGGGTTTTTTTAAATAAATGAAAATGTCTCTAGGCAGTTTAAATTAACACTAAATTTAAAAAAATGATATATGTGTGTGTGTATATATATACGTTTATATACACACATATATAGACATATTTTACTTCTGTTGACGTAGCTAATGCTTTTATTAGATGTCTTTATCTGCTTAGAGACACTTTCACTGAATAAAATGAAGAGAAGTGCTATCTGAGACACTCACATAATCCTAGTATTTCTAGACTGAAGTGCTTTCCTCTGTGAGATACAGAATGTTTAACAATTCCTTATCATTGATACGGTTGTAACTAATGTGACATATCCTTTCTCTGTTGTCCATCAGCATTCTAACACCAAAGTTAAATCAGAATTGACACAAGTGAGATTTCTCCTGTTCTGTGATGTAGAAAGAATAGCCAGTCATGGTTTGTATAAATTACTTCATAGTCACAGTTATATACAATCCAGTTTCCTAATGAGGCCAATTCCCTAGGCAACAGCCCAAATCTGTAAATGTCTAAGCACAGAAATACAGCCAGCAGCATGTCTAATTCAGTTGAACTCAATGGAGATGATTTTGTACTCATAATCACCTCACCTTCATGAGCTGTATGCCTGTTTTAAGCAACGCATTGAGAAAGAAAAAAGTATTCAAATACTCATTCTTCAGGGAATTTTTTTAAAACCTCCTCGTTTGCCCTGGGTATTTTACTGTACATGTTTTGAAAAATTGTTTCTCTCTTGAAATTCAAAACAACCTTCAAGAAAAACAACTAAGAAATTAAACTCAAGAAGCCTTACGAATATTTAATACAATGCCTTGTAGTTTGAGTAATCAAAGAAGTCTGCTTTTGACCATTTTATGGTTCCTGAAATAAAAAGAAGTCTCAGTCTTTCAGATCACATGTCACGAGCTGATTTACTTTTCTTTTGGCCTGTCTCTCTATCATTCCACCTCTTCTCTCCCACATCTCTATTAACCTGAGTGAAACGGCTTCCATTACAAATCAGTAGGATATTTTGTCTTGTCAGTCCTCTCAGGCAACTTCATACGCACTTTTGCATGTGTATCAACAGATGCATGTACTGCACCTTGATCAAAAGTGAGGCCTAATTACTTCTTACAAGAAGACCGAACAGCAATGAGATAACTACACATGGGGATGATTCAGATTGCTGTGTGTCTGGGTCACCACAAAGTTTGGCTATGTCCTGACAATACTCATAAGTCTGAAACACACCATTCACTGGACCTGATAATTGCTGGTGTAGGTCACCACAGCACTATCGGGAAACCTCTGTGAAATGGCGCCAAGATAGAAGGAAAACAGGCTTCGAAGCTGTTTCTGTACCACTGCCTCCCAGCCATGCCGAGTGCTGCTCAGCCTGTCCCTGTCCGGGAACTGGTGCCACAGCAGCTTTGCTAGGGCAATAAAAAGAGCAATCAATTTTTACTCCTCCTAAAGGACAATGCAAAGCATACATGCCTCAAACCCAAGCTTTAAAATAGACAGTGAGAAGGTTTTACTAGGTCATAAACATGTGATTCATTACAACCTGTGTTACGTGATAGGACAGAGCTCACCTATGTGTTGGTTGCACTTTCGTTCCCAGTGAACCCACAGCATGTAATATTAACCTGCTAGACATGAAAACGAAAAGAAGCTTGAGGAACATTGCTCCCTATCTGTCAGAAAACTGCCTAGGGAAATGAGGTCAGCTATCTACTCAGAAATCATGCTTGAACACGAGGGAGCCTAGATTTGTTTCTCTAAATTGCAGGGGGTTTGGCCTTCCTTGTAATGAAAGCAAAGGAAAATTCCTTATGCACTTTCATCAAGGTAGGGTCAGCAGCTTTACAATGCACAAGGGTACACAAAGCAGAGGGACTTGCAATTTGAGCTGAATAATAATGTTTCTTTTAAGTGTATGCAGTGTTTAGTTGTATAGTGGTAAATGAAGGACTAAAATACTGACCTGTTTGGTTTTGCCTAAGCTGTCCTTCCACTGCCTCTCATTTAGCTTTGACTATCCTACTGCCAAGACCACGATCCAGTGGAGACACATTATCTGATACAAATGTATGTTATCAGGAATAAGAAGAAATTACTTTTCTTTAGCTGTATAGAGGGACTGGTAAGGATTTCTGCTCATAGTATGATCTTGAATCTCAAATTGCTGCTCAAGTAGATTTGAACTGCCACTTAGTAGGGGAGGAAATTCTCCTAGATCTGACTAGTGTCTCTGCTGTACTGTCAGTTTGCACATGAACTCCTTTTAGCTAATCGTGAGCAAGGGATAAAAATAAATAGCTATCGAAAGAAAGCCTCTACAATTATGTCTCTTTGGAACCAGAATATCCTGGACCTGCTCTCTCCTATGCAACATGTGAAAAAAACCCTGTAATTTGCTCCCTTTTCTAAGTCCTATAAAGATGGGAAGGAACAAAATCTGCTCTTTTACATAAAATTAATAGGAGAGGTTAGGGAGAGTTCTCCAGCAGATACAAATGGAAGATGCTTTTCAGGGAAAGCCCTTCCACCTTAAAGGCCTCTAGTAGGAAGATCCTAAAAATTGCAACAGAATCTAGATGACTAACTACTGAGGTTGTTTGAGGACTTAGCCACTACACAAATATGTAAAGACTGCAAGGTCTAAGAACTAATCATCACACAAGGAAGAAACAGTTTTTTGTTTTCCCTGTTTAGCTTTTACGGGTCGTCTGCCACTGAACTGTGAACAAGTCTGGGAAAGCTGGGACCCTTCCATCTCTCATATTTAAAGTCATGGTGTCCAGCTCTGGATTTGGGTGGAGAATGAAGCCTTTCATTGTGGGGCAACTCACTGATGGCTGGAAGATATTAGAGTTGTTGACATCTGTAAAGTATTTCAGAAATTACGAGGATATATAGTGATGAGCAACACAGAGGCCACATCAGACCAGAGCTTCATAGCCACCCAGGAGTTGCGTAATTGAGGAAGAAATGTGGATTCTTTCCAGAAGATGTCAAATCAAGTCCATCTGTACTGAAGCTAGACTGAAAAATGTGCATTGTATTCATGCATCAATTCAAGCAAAAGCTCAGTCAGAATTTCCCTTTTACAGCTCTGTCTGATGTGTAGTTCTGCCTTTACTCTGATAGGCTCCTTTACACTTCTGTAGCATACATTTCTCCTTGTTAGCTTTAACAAGGACAGATTTAAATCCACACATTAAATTCCACTTTCCTTCTGCTAATTCTTTCACTGTTGCATTTGCATTCCTCCCTCATTTTTCTTTGTTGCCTTTCCTAGGGAGGTGGGAGAGCTAATTAATTAATACTCTTATTATTGGGAGGTAGGAACATGTAGCTGAAAAGCAGGGGCATGAGAAATACTTAGCAGACGTATTGTAGGGTCTGGGTGGGAAATGCCACTTCATCAAAAGTCTGGGACCACATAGGTTTCAGTCAACAGTGGTTTCATCCTCGGATCCTGCTGTTGCATCCACTGTAGGAATTCCCCGCTGGATGTCTGGTCCCTCGCGGTTGACCACAGAGTGATTCTCTATTGTGGGTTTGCAGGAGCCTGTGCTGTTTCGCAGCATAAGGGAACGCTTTTTGTATGCTGAGCTGCTACCCTTCATATCGTATTTTGATTGCATCTCACTTCTTTCCTGCCCCTTCCCCATCCACCGAAGTGGTGATTGCAAAGCTGCCATGGTAGATTTCCTGGCTTGTGTCCATGTAAATGAGGTGTAAACTCCCAGCAAACAGGGCTGCCAGGAATTTAGCCAGGTCTGATGAACACATTGATGAGCCTGGGTAACCAAGACAGAGGAAAGCAGCGAAGGAGACTGAAAAAGCTTACAGGAACTAGTGTTGGAAAGGTGTCACTTAGGATATCAGGCTTTGCACAGCAAATCATGATTTCTGTATTACTACAGCAAATAGTATCCACCTCTCCCACCATGGTTCTTTTAATTTTGTTAGAGATTTTTCTTTGCCATGGATCCACTTTCTTAGATAAAAGCTATCAACTAGAAATTAAATTCCCTTTTCTCTTCAAAGAGAAGAGATAGACAGCCCATCCATTTTGGGGGGAAAGGGGGTTACAATCAGATTTTCCTCTCTTTCTAAATTTTTTTCTTTTACACATTGTCATACAGGACTTGCAAAAACAAGGAGAACTGACTAGCTAAAGAGTAAAGACACTAAAACTTAAAATATCAAGAGAGCTGTCAAACATATTGAGTAAGTGGGGAGGAGCAGAAATTTTCTTCTAATCTCTTTCAGCTATTGTAAACACATCTCACTTGCAGCAGCACATCTTATCAACAGATGTTGGTTGTTCTTGTCTTTAATTGCTGCTGTCACTTTAGCTTCTAGAAGTTCCTGCTGCTACAGCTCAGCTGTACAAAAGGACACTTCTCCTCTAACCTCTTTTTGCTCTGCTATCCTGCCCTCTCTCTGGGTGTGTGTGGGGAGGGTGGGTGCACTTCCTTTGCAGCTTCACTTTCCTGCTGCCATGCTCGCACTGCAGTGTCGGTGTGCGGAGGTTGGTGGTGTAATCCCTCTGTGCTCAGTGTGTACCACCGATTCAAAGGATGAAAACTGTTTTCTCCCATCTGGTCCCAATCCTGGGAAGCTGCAGGAAAACTGTATGGCAGGTGCTGTTTAAAGAAAGCTCTTCTCATGCTCAGACAGGATACCCTTTTTATCCTGCATAAAAAGTGGTAAAGTATTTTTCTCCACATAATCCTCTCAATTCCTGTCTATTTGCTACTCTTCCCTTCCTACCCCCACCACTGCCTTTTCTTTCTCCCATGGGACTGGCAGAATCTCAGAGGAAATAAGTAAAGCTTTCCTAATATAGAAGCTCATCTTCTCTGAAAACACTTCTCATTCTGTTAATGGAGTTCTGGAAATGTTTCAGTTCTCTCCCTACACGAATACTTTATTCTTTTCCTCTGATAGCTGTCCAAGCACCAGTGTCATCAGTTTTCCTAGCTTTATTAGCTCATTTTGCAAAGGAGTGCTCAGGCAGTCTAACAAAATAATAATAAAAAATTGGCTGGAGAGTTTTATAGCAATGTACTCTCTTTAAAAAAATAAATATGCATCTGGAGACATCTTTCTGAGACCATTTCTTTACAGGGGTTTTACACTTCACAAATATATGTGCTCTACACACAAATATCAGTGGAAGATAACACAGGTTGCTTAGCAGATTTACATATGTTCCTTCCCCCTTCCTCTCTTATCCTGATATATGTTTGGCCCAGAGCCCTTCTTCCAGAGTCTCTCCACCTATGATATCTGTGCTCAGTATTTGCAAATCCACTCATAAAATTTTATATAACAAAAGCACGAAGTGCCTGCAAATCCTCTGCATAGAAGGGAATGCTTTTTCTGTGCCTCCCTCCCCCACAGTTACACTAGTTCTGGGGAGAAGCATGGGAAGCGCAGAGCAGCAGACATGGAAACACTCTTATTCTTCAACGAGAGTAGGGTTTTCCACAAGGGAGAAGGTGCGGCTTAGTACCAGGGGCACGTGGATTTGCTGTGCCCAACGCTGTTCTTACAGGCTGCAGCAGAGAGGGAGGGAAGCTCAGGTACTCTCTTGTCCCCTCAAAACCCCAAGTTGAAGATGGGGGTGTGGCAGGGTGAGCAGGGAGCCTTCCATCCTCAAAATAGAAATTGTGGGGAGCAAGGACATGCTAAGCATGAATGCACGTAAGGATGGGAAGCTGGTGGGAAGTCAGTGGGAGGAGGAAGAGTTCTTCAGAATGGTGGCATCTGAGGAGACTATGGCTGAATGCAGAAGTATGGGCAGCCCATAGGAGGAGAAATGTTACACAGAGAGTATGAAGCAGGCTCGGTAAGTACATCCTTAAAATACTCCACCTGCATTTTGGAGACATTCATTAGCACGGGCTACCTTCCTTGTGCTTCACTCTAGCTGCCCAGGGTTGTGCTTTCTTGGCTACCCTTTTCCAGACACAACACATGCAGAAATAGGAACTGACTGAGGTAAGCACCACACAAGACATGGACAACTGCTGGCAGGCAGTGTCCTGTCTTATTGGCTTCTCCCAAATGCACAGGATGGGGGATAGGAGCAGAGTTGCCTGGGATGGGCTTTCATTTCACACAACCTCTCCCAGGGAAGAATAATGGGTGTCCCAGTCAGAAAGAGCCCCAGACCAGCACATACAAAATTTCCAGGCAGGTTGCAATATCTGGTCTGTCTGGTACCCTTTCCATTTGTGACCCATGAGGACGCCAGCAGGGCAGTTCCTTATCTGTGGTTCACCCAAAACTAAAAGTGAAGGCAAGAAAAAGAAACTTGATACCTGCAAGTGTAACTTGGTTGCAGGAAGTGTCGTTTGGGAAACGAACTGGTCTTGATGAAGGCTGGCTGTGCCGGCATCAGCAGTTGGAGTGCACATTTGGTGATAGCTACGTGCACAGAGTGCAGAGACTGGAAAAACCTGAGCCAAAAAAGTGTGTTCTCCAGCAGGAACACAGAATTAAGGTGCTACTTTTATGCTGCATTTTTATTAGTGGTATCTCAAAAATATCACTTTCAGCATGCCTTTTTCACTTCTCCCACAGAAGCATGAAAATTAACATCAGCTAACAAAATTTTCTATTGCTCTGGAGGAAATGTTGTTGAGAGCTGTTTATACACTATTTTTCTCATTTGTTTATTTTTTTTACTTTATCAAAGCCCAGTCATAATGAAATGCCTGATTATTTTCCTTTTTAAATAAAACTAATGCATTATTTAATTCTTTTTCCCCCTCCCAGAGTTTAAGACACACAAACACACCTCAGCAGGCAAAACACAAGACCCTTCATGCAGAGTCATTTCCTATCAAATTTCACACTGGGCATGATATGCCAGCTCAGATAGAATACAGAAGTGAAAGCCGCGTGGTCCCAGCACACATCTCCCAGGCACAGGCAGCAAGCTTGCCCCCTGGATGGCTGGAGAACATCTTCACTGATTGGATTCTGCCATGTGTGAGAGAACAGCTGTGCTGCTCATGGAGGGGAGGTGAGGTCACATTTGGGGGTTAAAAGTCATTATTCCCTACCCGTCCTTTAATCCAAGGGAAAGGTGTTTGAGCTCACGTCTTCTTTTGGCTGCTGCTGTGCCCCCTGAAGTGGTCAGAAAGGTCCTGTTTCCACCATCTTTCACCTTATCTCTTGGTGTCAGCACCACTCCTTCCAAACCAAGTGGGCAAGGAGATATTGAGACTGCACATCCAGGAACACACACTTCCGCAGTGCATAGAAGGAGAAATCCTAAGCTTCTGCAGCCCTTTTCCTGCATACCAAAATCCCAAGGCATCATGCCTACCTGTCTTTACCTGTTCCATGGCTGCACGTGAGTGACAACTAGGTTTATTTCCCCCAGGCTGAAGTGCTACCACTTACAGGTAGCTTATGCAATCCGGTACGTGAGTTAACTCTACCCCAAACAGGAACCTAAACAGGGTGAACGGCAATTCCTGTGAAAATATCCTATGCTGCTCCTTGGTCGATTGTTTAAATTACTCAAGGTCAGGTTTTATTTAATCATGCTTTCTTCCACGATTTTTTCCCTCCAATATTAAAATAAAAAAAGCAATTAGATAACGAAGTATATGTAGCTTGTTTTCTTGGATTGTTTCTCAGCTTTTTCCTAAATTGTCACTGCCCCTTTGGACTTCAGCAGTGGGATAACTGCCAGGTTTCCACAGAGATGCAAACAAATTCTATGCAATAAAATATCATCTCTACATAATTTAAGCCCCAAATGTACATGGTGACAGTTTTATGTTTGAGTAATATGAAAATCCAAGATATTGGATGTGAGTATAATTTAGGATCGAGAGCTGCAAATATTTCTGTGCCCTGGAATCCAGTTAAAATGCACCACTGCACATGCCATGTTTCGGTGGTGAAGTATTGCTTGCCTCTGATTGCTGCAGGGTAAGAACTTTATTTTCCTAACCCATGATTTAGTGCTTTCCACCCCCTGTAAAGTGTAACTAACAATGCCCTCTATGTGAGCTCTGGTGGCTGAGGAGACAGGGGGAGATGGCTGCAGCAGGGAAAGGGAAAGGCGGGGAGAAAAGTGCAAAAAAAGGAACATCTGCAATGGGTTAAAAAACATTTACAACTCGCCTTCTTAAAGAACTGAAGGCTTAATATTGGGCCAAAACCCCAATTAGATGGTGGCAGTGGAACTTCACTGATTTTGAAGGAGCTCAGCCAGTCTGAACCAGCTGAGAAGCTGGTCTACAGTTTCACATTTAGTGCCCAAAGTGGTTGGAGCAGGGGAGGTTTGAAACTGTACTCCTCACGTAGCACAGAGGGGCCTGCGGGAATAATGTTTGCTTTGGCATGCAGGTGGGTTAGTGTAGACCCAGCAGGTTCTGCAGTGAAAGGCTCCTTTCTACTCTGAGTGATGGTGACTTCCATAAAGACAGCAAATTCATCCAGAGATATGCCTTAACCCACATCCTTCTTTAATTCCTAAGTCCTTGCACAGTGCAGACCTCAAGGTGGATCTGTGTGGACGCTCCTGCCCTTGTTTTCCTCCCTGGATGTCCTCTGTTTCTCTGCATGGCACAGACCTCGTGGTGTTTTCCCTGGATACCTATTCCAGACTCCCTCTTTAGTACAGCAGCAGTCAGAGTCTGTCAGGACCTGATAAACCCTGATGGTTTTGAAAAGCCTCTTTCTACAGCTGTGGGTCTCAGTTAGGGAAAAGGAGCTGCTTGATTTTCTCCATCTTCCCTTTGCCATATAGAAATCCTCTAAGAGGAATTCTGTGCTAAGATTTTCCCATTTCTGGCATGATTTCTGAAATTTGCTCTCTTCTTCCTTCCTATCCTCTTCTCTTTTCCCAGGATGCTTTCTCTGGCTTCATCTTGTTAGAAAGATTATCTTCTCACAGCATGTGAAATTAAGAAGTAGCTGTGAGGAAAAAGTGGTGATAGATAAGAGGTTCCTCTCATCACAGGCAGCCTGGTGCAAAATGTTTCAGCAGTGCAGGAAGGCCTGAATGAGGCAGGGATGCAACAGAGCTAACATCCACCCCATGAAGGCCACTTTCTTTCCAAGAGATGAGTAACAAAGCAGAGGACAGGTGGACAGGGAATAGTGCCTGATTTCTTTTATGATATAGTAATCAGAGGATATCAAAAAAGAACAGCAGGCAACAGGTTTAAAATAGACAGAGATACCAAATTATGCTACTTATAATAAGTAGCTCCTCAGTTTAATCACAGGATTTTGTGAAGACTTAAAACTTGTATGGGTGCAAAACCTGACTGGCAAATACATTTAAATTAAAAGAAGATAACTCGCATGCAGGGAATCCCTGAGGCACAAAACATGAAGAACAGGGAACTACTGAAGGAAATACCACTTTGTGTTTGATATGCTGCTATGTTGTCCCATGTGCATCTAAGTATTGGCCACTCCTCCAGGTAGGGCGCCGGGCTGGTGGCCTTGGTCTGACCCAGTACCACCATTGCTTTGTTCACACGCCCAGTTGGTCAGGTGCTGAGTGCCACCAGTCCTGAAGCACCGCTCTCTTCAAGAACTTTGAAAATAACATGCTAGATCAACTTTCTGTCAAGACCAAATACTACCAAGGAACCGGTAATTCTGGATACTCTGTCCAGGAATTCTGAAGATATTTTCCTTCCAAGTAGAGGAAAATGAATGCCCATGATAGATACTGACTGCCCATATCTATAAAAATTCATCTAGCTGATGCATATCTAGCCTTTATATCTGAGCCAATGGTAAGATGGATATCTCACCAATCCCAGAGAGATACACCAGTCATTCTTTCTTCACATCCTCTGGGCTCACCGTGTGCTGATATTCCTCACCTGACTGCAGCTACGGAAAAGCATCTCAGGTGAGAAAAAGAAGGCATTTTTGAAAACCAGCACTGAATGTGTTTTGTGTGGCAAAAAACTCCAGAAACATCCTTTTACCCTTAGCAATTCAGAAGGGTGGTGTTGGTGTGGACAAAGAACATATACATGCCATGTTCAGGAATGGATGCCAACCCATGAACGACTGCACTGTTTACTTCTGATGCCACATTCTCTTTCTTCCAACATTATTGTAACTGACACCAGAAATCCTGACTCAGATCGTGTGCCTGTTGTCTTGCGGGGGCATCTGCAATATCATGGGTTTGTTACAAGCTGGTAAATGTTAGTCCCGTAACAGCTAAGGTTTGGTAGTACATTATATGCGGCAACTTGAGCAAGATGCTGGGCTCTCAGACAGAAATGCTTTATCACCAAAGGAGGTCTTAATTTGGATAAGCTGTTATGTCACAGCACACCACACCACAGTACTGACATTCTGCTGTTGAAACTTCTCAGGATCTTAGGCATGAGTGAGTAATATTCACCATTTGAAAGCCATGTTAGTAACATGTCCATTTGTCAATAGATGGAAAAAACTTCACAGTCCTGCCTTCCAAGTATCTAGGATTTCTTTTTAAGAAATAAGGAGCAGATGCCACAGCTTACTAATCACAGTTTCTTCTAAATTATAGAATATATGTCATGATGTCAAGTCTCCTTGTCAGGAATTATTGGAAATATTTCACTGCTATCTGTCTGGAATAAACGTCTCATGCTCTCAGTGCCCTGGTGTCAGCTAAAGAGTATATTAATACTAAGCATGGGATCTTACTAATTCCCTGCTGAATGAGGACTTATGGCCTGAAAGCATTTAGCAGTGGAATAGATCAATCATCACAACAAACTGATTATAAGCATTTCTAGGAAAATATAACAGCATATGCAAATTCTAGATCCTGTCACCCTTCCTCACATCAAACCCTACCTCAGCAAACACATCCTGCTTTCCAGAGCTACTCCAAGAGCAGGATTCCTCAGTGAAACAGCTATAGTGTATTTACAAATAGGAGACCAATGATGTGTTTCTTCCATTCCCCAAATTCTCTTGCTTCAGCTGCCTGAACTGGATACATAACACAAAACAGAAGACATATTAGTCCTGGTTCAAAATTGTGTGATAACTGAACTATGAGACGTTGCTTTAGGATTTCTGGGGGACCTACCTGGTAGTTCCTGCAGCAAATGAGGACAAGGAAGGAAAACTATTTTCTTTCAATGGATTATATGTGATTGATTTCAGTGGGATCTTCAGAGATTCACTTCACACTACTTGTAAATTCACACTACTTCATGAAGAAACATCAGACTCCTAAGAAAAATGTATGCATGAATTAACATGCTTAATTAGTGGGTGTCAGCTCAGTGTTGAGGCCTGTTTAATTTAACTACATATATGCTCCAGTCATCCTTTTTTTTCCTATTTATTACTGTTTGTCACACATCCTTTCAAGAAGGTGATGTCAAGTTCTAGGACCTTACACAACTTGATGTAGACATTTATACAGCTGGCTAACCTGGTATGGTGGCCATTGCTCAACCAGATCTGATATTAAACCTTCAGATATAATCTGACCAGACTGATCTTGCTAAATAATTAATTTCTCCACCATAAATTATATACCTAGATGTCATAGTAATTTCTGAAAACTTTGTAACTACAGTTAACCCTGTTAGCTTTGATGTATATAAAAGAACTGGGGCCTACCTCTGAGAATGAAGTACTTAAAAAGACAGATGAAGATGTTTTATGGATAAACTCTCAACTATCAGGAAGATGTCCTAAGGTACAGTTTGTTATGCAGATTAACTTACCCCATTCTGAGATTTCAGTAATTCTTCTGATCTTGCTAAGTGTGTGAGACTGCCACTTACGTAAACTCTTCTGTAACAAATTCAGGATTTGGTTGTTTGTTTTCGTTCTCATTCAAGTTTTGATTGTCTGTAACTATCGGAAAAAAAAGTGTTGGAATATGGTTTGCACATGAGGATTCTTAGATTAAGTGACTAGATAGGTCTAAAGGAGAAAAGATTTTGAATACTTACCTTCCTTTTGAGTAAAATCCATCCAATCTCCTTTAGTTCGGTCAATTACAGATCTAACCTCATTTCTACTCATATTAATCACAGTTTCATCCACTGCTTCAGTTGGCAGAACCCCCTACTGCAGTAAGAAGTACTGTAGCCAAGTTTGTATCAGAGTTCCCATTTCAAGTTGATTTTGAAATCTTATATTTTTAATAGTGTCTCTAGCGTCATGATGTGATATACCAAAGAGCTGACTCCCTGAAGGTAACAAGTTTCAAAGAGTTTTATTTGGACAGACAAATGAGATATATTACTTGAACAGTAGCCTTTAAAGAAAATAGGAATTTAACATTGGGATGAAGGTAGGTTTAATTGGGAGACATGAGGGAAGATGAAGGAGTGAGAAAAGGGAGAGGACATCTGTGTATATTATGAAATAAAAAAACATGTTTATAGGCAAACACTGCTGCGAGAGACGGACGATAACGAAGAAGTCAGCATTACCTTAATCCTCCTGGTCTTTTTTAAAATAAATCATCATTTCATATGGCGAGTCTCACTTTCTTGTTACCCATTTCCATCATACAGATTTAAGTAACAAATTGTTTGTCTTGAAATGTGCCAAAACACATGTTAAATCCATAAGTAAAACTACGAGACACCAGTCTTCTGCTTACTTCAATCTAGATATCCTTTATTTTTTAAATTTAAACCTTGCTGTAGTTGCCTACATGGTATTGGTTTCTGGAAGAGCCTGGAGTCATGAATATCACAAGATGTACTAAGCTAAACTTTGTTTTCCTCAGGTGTGTTTTATTTCACTCGGAATTGCAGCTATCTCAAGGTAGTATCTCCAAAATGTTTAAAAGACAAGCAGAAAGCATGTGTACTAGATTAATATCCTATAGCTATCTTACCCTTTGAGCTTTTCTGTCCACCTGAGTTTTCACCCTTTCTCTTGTTCATTTCTTTAAGAATGTGTGAAAATGCAAAGACGGGCAGCAGAAAAGTACCTGTGGTAGTTCTGTGGCACCTCTTCTGTTTGATCTCCTCATGGTTGGTCACTCATCACAACTGCTCACACTGCACCACACACCTGTCCTTCCGCCTCTTCTTGTCCCAGTTTACTGTTCTTCCCAAAGGCAGACTGCCTTTTTCTCCACAGACCATCTCTTCCACCTTTCCAGCTCATTCTGGCTCCATTCCTTTCTTTCTGATGTAGTTTTGCGGCTTAACAAGGCACATGTTATTTCCCCTAGGAACACAAATTGATGGGTATGGTCTACCACGTGTTTACGTTGACTTTAGAGATTTTTGGATGTAATCCTCTCCCTCAAAAATATGGACTGTAAAGCAATATGTTATGTCTTCCTTGTTGGTTCTAGAGTGTTCCATGTAATACTGCAAACTCAGTCCTCGCCTTGCACACAGCACTCAGAAAGTTGCTGAATGTTGCTTCTGTGCTGTACATTTATTGACTGAAACATTTGAGTTGTTGCTTTTCACACTGGTAATTTTAGAGCGCAGATGCCTAGCATGTTTACTCACATACCAAGGCTCACATTTAATGAGCAAAATGTCAAGTATATTGTTATCCACCATAAAAACTGTGAAAAATATCCTTGCCATCTGCAGTGTGCCTTCTGCTTCAGCCTAAAAGACTTTTACAAGAAACTACATGAAATTAGCATTAAAGTCAATATTTATAAATGGAACCACCTCTAAAGGGCCGGATCCTCTCCCCTCCCACACCCCCTGTTCCTCTGGGATCTAATGAGCTGGGGAGGCTGAGCGCAGGAAGGGAGCCGAGTTGCGCCTGGCTCCTGGTTGCAGTCAGCCAGAATAATCTCCTTGCACTGAGGAAGAAGCGGAAAGAGAAGAGTGGTACTAAATGGCATTGACAGTGTCCGAGGGCCAGATCCTGTGCTGATGTCAGTTGGTGTAATGTCATTGTCCTCGCTGAAGTGACGCAGCGAGCATAAATCAGCACAGTTTGGGTGATTGACACAGCACGGTATTTGATCTGTGCTACCTGAGGATGGAGTCTGTAATAACACTCATGGATAGATGGTGGGTAGCAGAGCTGAAACCGGGATTTGATAGACTGCCATCAGAAAAAGACAGCCTCCTCCAAGAAAATGTTTGCTAATACTCCACCAAATGTGGAAAAAAATTGGCCATTTGTTCTGGCTTTTTATGGTGCTGACGACAATGAAGATCTTGTCTGTTGCTAAAGTCTCTAGATTGTACCGCAAGAATATTAAAATGAACAATTACTAGCAATGGATAACTGCTCCTGGGCCTTCTCCAGGCAGCCTGTATGAACTTTTAATTTTGCTCTTGCAAAATCTTCAATCCAACCACGATTAATGTGTGGCAGAACTGAGATCTAGGGACATTTTGAAAAATGTTCCTGCCCACTGCTGTTATCCCAACATCCATAAGCAGCTGAAATTCCAGCCAGATCTTTATCGGGCAGAGCTGATGAACCAAACCCAGAACATGCTCCCTCAGATGGGTGACCAAGATAACTTTTGCCATTTGTTCCAGCTGTTCTGCCAAGCCACTCACACACCATCAGCTCAATCAAGCTCACATGAACCACATCCTAGCACTGACATCATGAAAGCTGGTCACTCCCACAACTGGAGGCTAACGAAATAGAGAAAGGTAGCATCATCATATAATCCACACCACCTTGCCTTTTTCCTTGTACACATGCTGAACAAGAGGAAGAAAATTGCTGTGGTGATTAGCAAACACAGCATAAATATTTATCCAGAAAATTCCAGATCAAATATATCTAAAAATTTTATTTACGGCTGTTTAGATGTAAATATATTTCCTTAATTGGACCTTAAGAAGGGCACTTACATGTTCCCTTAGAGTATTTCTAATATAATCATTGCTTGGGCAATTAGGCCACTCACTAAGCCACAAATCTTATCTTTCACACCGGTGAGTCATAAATAAGGACTGAGTCACAAATAGACCAGACAGACAAATGGTGTCAGGAAGGAAATAAGATTGGCTGTGAATATATTTAGGCTGGAAATTAGAAGATGGCTGCAGACTACCTGAGGAATGCAATTCTGATATAGTTTTCTAATTGAGAGGAACTGAGCTAGAAGTAACTAAAATTGCTTTATCGTTTAGCTTCGTAAGCTCATGAAAGGGATTGTATGCCAAGTAGGAGAATTTCTTAAGACTGAATTTGATGATAGAAGTCCTCCAGTACTCACAGTCTTTGCCTGCCACAACTACCTGCAATTAGAGGGTTAGTGGCCTGCTTACCCAAGTCATCCCAGCCAGTCCTGTTGTTATCAGTAGTCCTTAGGACTCATATACAGCAGGGACAGATTGGACAGATACAACTACGCCAGTGTCATCATACAGTCAAGGCTCTGAGCAATGCAGACTCTAGTGTTCACTCTGTGAGCGTGAAGCTGTGTTGCTGTGGCTGTTGCAAAACCCTCCTGTTAGAGAAAGTGAGAATACCTTGACTTCCTACGATTGTATTCAAGGGCAAGTTCAATTATGGAGTATTCTGTGATGGGGTGCACGTAGTAAAACGGAGATCAGCTAATAGCTCTATAAGGTAATTAAATGTTTTCCAGTGTTTGACCAGTACAATGACTTTCTGTCATGCAACCAGAGTTCCTGGGAACTCTTGTAATACAAATAATGGGATTTACGATATTGGCTTACCTTTACTGGCTTCTGTATTTCTCAAGGAGAAAGGGAGACAGATTTTCACTATTCATGGAAGACAATTTACTTACTTCCTTTGTGTAAATAACACTGAATATGCTGGTACAGCAAATAACATAGCCTGGAAGGATGTCTGTATGTGAATGCTATCTGCTAAATGAAAAGAGTCCCATGTCTGTCACAGCACGGATTTAACTGTGCCTTCCAGTTCCACATCAGCTCTGTTCTGCACCAGCAGATTTGTCTTTAAATGTGATCCTTGCTTTGCTGTGACACATTATGACTCAAAAACATTGTTCTTTTAATCAGTCTCTGGAGATGGACACGCATCCCATAACATACTGGCCACATCAAGTCTTTTTACCATTTGTATCCAGGACACAGTCTTCTCTCTCTTGTTCTCTTTCCTGCATGCCCTTTGGTCTCTGTCCTATCACATGATACAGGCACTGGTGTTTTCCAGAGATATTTGTGCTCAGTTAGGCAGCAGGAATTCATATGACATGATATTAAAATTATATAGCCATGTATGATTCTCATGTGATACTGGGTGCCTGCATTTTGCTATAAGGAGGTCCATGTTCCCCAGTGCACCTCCATGAAAGGACCCTTCCACTGCAGATATAAGGGCTATCTGACCACAAGGTTCAGTACTGCTATTGTACAGAATCACAGAATCAGCTAAGTTGGAAAAGAACTCCGAGATCATCGAGTCCAACCTATGACCTAATGCCACCATGTCAACTAGACCATGGTACCAAATGCCATGTCCAATCTTTCCTTAAATACCTCCAGGGACAGTGACTCCACCACCTCCCTGGGCAGTTCCTTCCAATGTCTAGTCACCCTTTCTATGAAGAAATTCCTCCTAATGTCCAACCTGAACCATAGGGTCAGTTACTGCTTGCTTTCTGAAAACTTGCCATCAGGTAGTGTTTCACTGTCCTGGAGAAATACTTCTATTTCTTGCTGTTTCTTAACATTTGGTCTGTCCACACACGACAAAAGAAAGATGCCCTACCTCATTGCCTCGAAGTACGGGAAGGTGAGTAGCCAAAAAAATATAAAGACCTCAACATACCTCACTTCAGTTTCTTAGAAATAAAGGAAAATTAAAATATTAGTGTGTAAGCAATCAAAAGAAAAAGTGACTTTTAACTATACAACATGCTGCAAAGTTTAGAGATGAAGAAAGCAAGTCTGACTCCAACTTGCACTTTGACCTCACTGGGACCAGAACTGGATCCTAGTTTATAATGCAGCCTGCTTTCTTGAAAAGTAGCCTGGCAGGGTGTGAGTGTCAGAGCTGAAATACACTCAGAGTAATACGTTAATTGAATTCTATAAAGCAAAACAACTTTTTATAAAAGTAGTTTGCTCTTTGCAAAACTAATTTTCTGAACTGCTAGTAGAAAAATGGAATCTGATTCTTCAGAAACTTGTATTTTTTGTCTCCTATGTAGTTTGCCAATGGTTCAGCTTTCTTTTTCTCCTTTGCTAACTTACATGGTGAAGATCATCATAAAATATTTATGTTATGAAAGAGTCCACTTTTGAAAATCCATGAGAAATCACCCTTCCATAAGCATGAAATAAAATCCTTATGAGGAGAAACCCCACTTCAAATCATGCCAAAGTTTCACATCTACCTAAGTGCTACTGCAGACTTTGCAAACCATGCCATGTATTCCACATATATTCAACGTACATCTGAAGATAATGTTTGGCTGATACACGTTTTTCTAGCTTCACTTCCATAGAGAGTTTAGACCCAGTACAGATCTGCTGTTGGGGATATGCACTGTAATTTACAGCAAAGTTGTTTGCTGTGTGCCCAATGTTGTTCATGCTTGAGGGTTTTGTTTTCGACCTCATTGCATATTAGAATAAGGTCTGAGAAGTATGTAAGCTTTCTCCCACTCTCAAATTAACTTATTTATACTGTCCCCAACATTTGGGCTGAAATTCTTCACCTTTCAATATCATGACTGCACTGGTTACTACATCAGTGTAAGAAGGAGGAAAATCTTTCTGCTTCTTCCATTTTAAAAATGTCTCTTTCATTACCCAGGTTTGCTCAGCTCTGACTAGGGAAACATACTGATGCCTATTTATGGAGAGTTTCACCATCTCACCAGGTTCCCTGGATCCAGCTGTGCTGCAGGGTATAATGCCTAGCAGGTATTCCCATTCAGAAATTCAGTTCCACTTTAAACAAGTGCTTAATTTGTTCAAGAGGTGCTTTTTGCGGACAAGTTGTTTCAGGAGTAGCTTGATACTCCCTGTAGTCTCACAGGGAGAGCCTATAGAGCACAGCCCAGAACCGAGCTGCTCTGGGTCCTGATCCTGCTACCTACTTTCTTGTGGGGCTTGGGAAAGTCTCCTTTTGCCCATGACTTTGTCTCTGCCTCTAATCAGCGTCCCTTAATTTCATGTGCTTGATATTTGGGTGTCATGCTTGTGGCAGAATGCTGGGATTTTAGAGATGCTGATTTTTCTTCAGATGGAGAATGGAATCTCTTAGAAAACTGTGGGCATGGGAATGCTGCAAACCTGACATGCATCAGTTTCCCCACGTGCTAAAGCAAGAAATCCTACTAACTCTTCTACCAGGGCACTATAAAATTACGTTCATTACTGTTTGTAAAAGGCATCAGGTTTCTTAGATCAATACTGCTGCTGAAGTACAAAGTAATAGTACTTCTCGAGGAGGAAGAGGATTGCCTTTTGAGCTGCCATCTGCTCCTGGCTTGACTCCAATTGCTTCCTAGTGAGTAATATGAAGGCAATTTTTTAGAATCAATTTTGTATCACATTTTCACAATATGACATATGTAGCTCTAGGTCTTAAAGAGGGAGGAACAATCCACCAGTAGTCTGCCTCCCACTGTAGAAGTAAATGATCTAAATTAGAGCATAGTAATTAAACAGATTCATTGATTTGCTGTAAATATCCTAGCTCTATCGTCACTCCATTGTGGTTCACAGAATGAAGTTTGTTTGATTTTTTCTTAATATGGCATTTTCTACATTATCTCATCCCTGAGGCATGGCTGAAATAATGGTCTGTTCAAACGCTTGCCAAACAATAACTAGGATAAGAGAATCACCAAATCTTTGGGGGGAGGAGGGAGAACCTACAAAGCAATCAGTGTAAGACCAGAAATGTCATCTGTCATCTTAGAACAAGGACTGTTTGGAACAGAACCCACGCCCTTGAGGTGGGCACACGGTCACAGAGGAGCCACATTCCTGCCTCAAGGGAGCCTCAATGCTGGAGCCTCACTTCAGCGAAGGCCTTTTTGCCATGCAGCAGCCTGTCTGAATCTTCATGGAGTAGTTAGTGCGTGTTACAAAGGCTCTTGGTCGAGGAGAAAGAACTGATCTTACCTGGTGGGTGTAACTGTTCTGAAAGTCTTTTCTGCAAAGATATTCTCTGTTCACTTTCACTAAACATTTTGAGGTCCAGTTAGCATCTGAGGTCAGACAGATGTGCACCCTTACCTGAGTAAGTTTAGAAAAACAGAATAAATCAGAGCTAAACCTTGGGTTATCAGTGACAAGCTTGCCTGTCCCAAACTTCCAGCTAGAGGTGGTGAGAGCTTCCTGAGCAGCACCAGTGGATTTCCTCTCAGCTGCTGCAGAGACTTCCTGAGACTTCTCACTGCCTGTGGATGTAGAGTGCTGCTGAAGATGAATGTCTGAACTACTGTGTTGTACCACATCTTTGTTTTTCTCTTGCACATCTGCTAAAGCATCAGAGGAAAACAGTCTGGGGTAATTTGACCTCAGTAACTTTAATTACACTATTTGATAGTGAAATGAAGAATCCTCAAAAATTTCCTTCTCAAGAAAGTTACAAATTGCTCTAAGAATATATGCAGATTATTTGTATACATCTGACAGTCATGGAAAAGAGGTCTTTTGATAAAGAACAACCATCACAGTTTTGAGAGGAGAGGAATCAAAGAATCATCAAGGTTGGAATGACCTCCAAGAAACCTTCATTTTGTCAGGATAACAACCACAGGGCAGTCCTTTCTGTTGAAAGACTGCTGTCTTATCAAAGGATATATATCACTTTGTTTATATGATATAATTTTTCCTCCAAGTTTTTCTCTATAATAAAGATTTGCTAAATGCCTGCGTCTGGCCAGACAGTATGAAGCACAAGTCCCGTCAGTCTCCTCGGATGACTATTTTTCCAAACAAAAGGAAATAATTTAAACCAGAGAACAACTTCTTACTCCCTTAGTATAGTTGAATAAATAGACAAGACTTGTAGAAAATATACTTTTAAATCGCTGCGGACACAACTTCTATTTTAACACAAGTTCTCAATGCTCTGTTTAAGCAGCCAACCCACTGCTTACTGTGGGTGGAGCAAGAGAAACTTTTCCTGCTAGCCAGTTTCTGAGAAAGTTTTGGCTTAATTGGCTAAGAAGAGTTAGTGAGAGATTAAAACTTTGTGATGAGGGCTTAATTTAGATGATAATGCAGTGTACATTGGTTTTGGTTTGGCAATTTTTTAGTAATTCTTGCACCAAAAAAGCAAAATATTACTTCCTTTGCAAACAGCAGTTTAAGCACAAAGCATCTAGTTCAGACTTGAATTGACTATTAGACATCTGTATTTTGCTTATTTAAAGTCACAGGATGGGAATGCTCTCAAAACTCCACATCACCTGCTCTGGAGAATGGCTTGAGACATGACCTGGCTGCTATGGAGAGTGGTGGTGCCTAGAGCACACGGGAAGAACCCGCCTGAAACATGCCTCAGCTCTGCATCCATACCCTGAAAGCCAACAAAAGGCACAGACTACTTGGAAGGCTGTGTTGTACAGAGGTGCATTTTAATTCAGAGGGGACTAAGAGTCTGCACACAGCTCCGTGCACTGACTGAGGGAAGATCTGTTTTGTTTCCAATACAGCTGGATTGCTGTGCCTCTTCTCTCAGCTTGGTAAAACCTACTTCTATGTAATCTATTTTTGTTTACACCATTTAAATGTTTCTGGTTTTCAGATGGCAGTAGCCTGATGATCTTGCTTCAGCTGTTGTGAAAATATGCTCTAAAAGCTGCAGCCTGCAGGCAAGTTATGGCATTGAAGATTTTCTCTTTGTCTTTATTATTTTAATTGGCCCTCCCTCAGGAACCAAGAAAATACTTGAGACAAAATCACAGTCACGCTAAGCTCCCTAAGAGTTTTGCCACTGACTGCAGTGTGGCTGGATTTCATTTTGAGTCACAATTCTTGTTGCCTTCTCTCCTTATCTGTGGCAAAGCTGTGAATGAGCACTACATTTTGAATAAATCCTGATTTCTCATGTCATAAATGAGAATATAAAGCATAGTTTGAACTGAATCTCCTCATATTGCAGTATAATTTTGAATATTTCTTCTAGTGTTATTTGGCATCCTAGTTGAAAACTTATGCATCAGGAAAGCAGCTGAATTTGATTTGCGGAAAGTAAACACTTTTAAGGTGTCATTTCACTTAACACCTTTGATGTCCAAAAGTACCCATTTTCTTCATCACTTCATTGGAACTGAGAGAATACAGCAATTTATAATTCTTAGTGTTGAATCAGTCTATGTGTTAATTGTGGAGCTAGCGGTGGGAACAGATGTGTTTTTGTAGAAGAGTGGGCTGAATGTATTCGTCTTTTTAATGCAGTTTCTGTTTGAATGATCAGTATCGCTTAAAATTCCCCTCTTCTCTACACCACCTTGTGTAACTGCTCTATTTTGTACAGTCCAGGAAGAGCACATCTCACTCACTGGAGCTTAGGACTCCATCTCAAATTACAAAATGTCTCTGACTATTCAGCCTTCTGAAAAAGCTGTAAATAGAGATATAACTTACCTAGCAACAAAAAGTAGATCTCCACAATGTGGTCTATGAACACAGTGAGTTTATTCAGTTATGGTCATGCCATAGCTTTTCTTTTTCTGTCGCTAGTCTTTAGACATAGACTACAGAAAAAGTAATTTCTATACTTGACTGATATTAAGAAATCCTCACGATAACAACTGGGCAGAAGATGAAGTCTCTAAACATCTTAAACTAATGTATTTGATGAAGTTCTTGTTGAATCAGTTAAAAACCAGAACTGAGAGAATTCTTGGTGGAAACATGTAAAGTTTTGAAAATTTCAGTCTTTTCAGTTTTTTGGTGAATATTGAAATTTGTATCCTTTAGCTCATACAGCTATATTTAGTGAGTGTTTTTACAAACTTGTTTAGTTTTTTTCTTAGTGCTTTCATTTCCCCTTTCAGCTAACAATCTCCACCACACATTGAGTGATAGAATAAATACAACGGAAAAGAAGGATGTAGACAGAAAGGAAGGAGAATGTTTCCCGCCCTTCCATCTTGATGTTAAAAAGACTTATTTTTTTCTGGACAGCTTTTAAAAGTATTTTAAGCATTTGCTTCATTTATAGTAAAAGCAACAGAAATAATTTTGAATTGGTTTTGCTCCAGATTAAGCTTTATTAAAATTCTACTGTGTTAGAAGACTTCCTGTCTATTTAAGGTGAAAAGCTTTGTCCATGACAAAAGAAACTTATTATCATTTCAAAGGTTGGTCAGCACTTTTGCCTATGTACCTACTAGGCAATAATGACCAAGTTGACCCTTTTTAGATCGCTGGATTCTTTTATCAGTGCATTCTACTAGTTAAAGATCATGCTTAATGCCGACTTTCATATAATGCTTTCATGAAAGTTCCTTTGAGAGTGAAAGCAGTGGCCAGATTCTGATCTCTCCTCTTCAGATCTTCTGCTATTGGATTTTCATTTCCTAAATCAACGTAATAGAAAAGAAAATTATGCCTGTTCTCAGTATATATATGAAATATAATAATGTTTCTAAAGAAAACTTCATATCTACTAGACAGTTTTCATTAGTCTATTTAATAAAACTTTAAAATGACCTTTTTCTCTCTTGGAACTAACTGAATTGTAGAGCTTAGTGTCTTTTGGCTAAGTTCCAAAATGAAAAGTCACCCTGCAGAGTTCAAGTCTTTGCGGAAAGCAAACCAAGTCCACAGTATTTGAACTCCAACAGCCATTTATTATTAGGTATTGAGTCTTAAATTTAGTGCTAAATAGACAGAGAATGCCTATATCCTGCTTATATTTTGGACCTAGTTTTGAACCCTTAACACATGAGAAACTTACCTTAATGCAAGTTTCCTAAGGAGTACAAATGGCAAAAAAGAGCATTTTCTGGCTTTCTGGATATCTTGAAGAAGTACTTTGGAGAATAAACTGGTATCCTAAGCCCAGTTGTACCACAGGCTCTGAGCTTGGAAGCTGTGGAGCAGCAAGACCCTCTCCAGCTAGGAGGGGACTGCACACCCTGTCCTCTTCTCCCCCAGTGGCCTGGATTCCCTCGAGCACAGCCAGGGAGTCTCATTAGTTCTTCCATCTTCTTCTTCCATCGTGGGTCAGAAGAATTTGTCTTCTCTGGCCCAAACCTTAACCACTGCAAAGAAGAAGAAAACACGGAGCTGGGATAAACTTCTCCTGGGCACAAAGTCCTGAAGGCATCAAGGCTTTTGCACCAATGTTTGCCTTTACTTTTTAGACTGTCCTTGAGCAGGAATAATGTTTACATAGTCAGAGCACATTATTGCCAACATTATTTCTTGTGTGCTTTTTCTTGTAGAAAATGACAACCTTTTTTTCTTAGAGGAAATACCAGCATTTTAGGCTGTTATTTTCATGATAAAGCATCATGTAGGGTGTTGCCAGAGATTCAATATTTAAGGGAAAAGATAAGCATGTACTTCACTGCCACTGAAAAGATGCATTGCTACTTCTCCACTTAACCATTTTAGTGGTGCTATTTTGGATAAACAATCTCATACAGACTACAGCTGTAGTCTAGGAAACTAAACATATCTTTCCTAGTGTTTTTATTTGTCAGATGACTATTTTCAATACTCATGCGTATCTATTTTTTTTAACCCACCACAAAATGAAAAATATTATACTAATAAGACTTGAGCAGTCGCTTATTTTTGTATGTGTTAGAAAGAAATTTAAGCACATACACACGCTTAATAATAATTCAATTGAACATTTTATCATTGTCAAAGGCATCTTTAGAGGAATCCATCAACTCTTCTGATTTCCATACAAGTCAATTTACTGTCTTCAAAATGTAATGTTAATGGCACTCAGTGTACACACTGTAATCCTTTAAAATAATGTACATGGCAAACGGATATGCTCTCATGCATTAATAATTTAAAAGTTAATTTTAGGTACTTACTCAATATGATTAACTGATGGATCAGCAGTCTTATATAGGAGAAACAGTGAGCACACTCAAAGGAAGAGCATACTGGACGGCAGCCAGGTGGCTGCCTGCGTGATGCTTCAAAAATACCTGAGCTTTATCCCTCCAGTTTCCCTCCAGTGTTGGATGCAGAGCATCACAGTCATTGAGGTGGTCTGGTTTTGAGATGAAGTGTGTAAATTGCCTTAGGGGTTGAGGTAGCAGGACTTTTGGAGAAGAAGGGGATGTTTTTGGAAGGTGGGAATCCCCGCAATGCAATCTTGCTGGTGGCTGGCTGGTTCTGCAGCACCAGACCAGTTATATAACTTCTCTCCTTTCACTTCTCGCTTTTTGAGGACAGGCTGTAATGCAGGGCTGTAAATTGATATTCTAGGGTGGAAATACTACAGATGACAAAGTATAACTGTAGCATTGCGCAGCTAAGGAATGTGCTGGGGGCAAATAGCATTCAACAGTGTGTAGAAGAGGCATGTGTTGAAGCCTTTGGCTGCGCCCACAGCAGCAGGTTCTGCGAAAGCAGCAAGAACTGGACACCTATTGCACAAACCCTGGTCAAATTAACAGGTACATGTACAGCTGCAAAAAAGATGGAGTTTCTCTCTTTGCAGGGAGGCACAGGGAGCAGACAAGCAGCAACAGGTACAAGTTGCATGAGGAGAGGTTTCATCCTGATTTTGATTCACTGAAAAAAAAGAAATTTTTTACAGTTAAAACAATTACCCACTGGAAAATCATCCCCAGGGATGGGGTGGAGTCCCCACAACTGGATGCTTTCAAGATGCAATTGGACAGGGTGACAATCTCATCCCTATCCCATAAGTTGGACCAGGTGATTTTTGGAGTTCCCTTCCAATCTCGGCTGGTCTACATGTGCAGAAAATTTCTCACATAAGCATGTGGGACTGTGATGCTAGCAATCCTAGTCCTGCCACTTGGGATCTAGCAGGGAGTAGGTGCCTCCTTGCCTCTGGAGTAATCTCAGGCAGGAATCTGATACCACCTGCATTCCCCTCTTCACTAAATAACCTGGACAGGAGACAGCTTCTCCTTTGGTGAGGCACCAGCACTCTGAGGCTGGACCCACAAAACGCAAGGTCAGGGTGGATAGCGGCTCACAGGAAGTCAGGACAGACCAGCCCGGCGGTGGGAAGAGAGGGCTGAACGGGGCTGAGAAGTGACGGTCCATAGAGCAAGGTCCCTATGGACTGCGTCAGGTCAGGACAGGACAGGACAGGACGGGACAGGACAGGAGGGGCAGCAGTGGTGCTGACAGACTGAAGAGCAACGCTCAGCACTGCATCAAGTGGAGATGGCCGAGGGAAGCGCGGTGCCGAGGAGAGGCCGGGGGGCTGGTGGCGTGAGCAGGATGAGCAGCGAGCAGGCAGCAGAGTGGCACGTGTGTCCAAGAGGCTGAGGTGACACACACAAGGAAGCTGGAGAGATTATTTGAGGACTTGTACAGGGAGAGCGAGTGGTGAGAACAGAGCGAGACCAGAGCATGGCTGGAAACACGGGGACCGGAGGGGAGGGCTGATAAGAAAAACATTCCTTTAAATACAGTAAAGAAGAGCCACGGAGAAAGAAAGAGCAAGAGCAAAGAAAGTGTCATGTTACATTTCAAAATATATTCAGCTCGGGCGCTTAGCCACAATACTCCCATTAGTGTACATGCATCTGTCTCAGGAGGAAAAGCCCAAAGATTTCTCCTACTTCTCCTTGGGCTCAATTTCCTTTTATAGGGCTGACCACTTTCTTATGAGAAGTGTTTTTGCGTCTAGTGAAGTGAATACTCCTCTCTTCACAGAGTGTGACGGCTCTTGTTGGAAGTCTATGCGCTTTACAACAGTAGCTCTTAGGGAAGCGTGCAGCTTCGCTTCCCTTAAGAGAGCTTTTCCACAGTCCGAGTTATTTGCAAGCTACTTGCAAACAGGATGGCTCGGAGCTACCGTGGTGAAATACCAAAGGTCCCAGCGCACAGAAGTTCGCAGCAGCAATCTGTAGGAGTGCTAGTGGCAGCCTGAGGATCCCGGGAGAGCAGGGCGCTTTGCAGTACGGAGGAGCTCTGAACAGCCCACCGTAGTGTTGGCACACGCAGGGAGCCTGCTCCGTGCTGTCTGGAGCGCAGGAAGGGGACCTGCGGCACTTTTCCCTGCGCAGTTTTGCGGGGAAAAATGTGAAAACAGGATCGATAAGGTTAAAGAAAAAACCCAAGCACAAATAAATGCCTCCCGTGTGCAGGTGCTCTGTTGGTTTTATTTCAAAGAAAAACCAGCCCTTCCCAAGAAAAGCACGCGCCGGTGCTACCTGCGGGTGAGCTTTTGGCCGCCTCCTGCCCCGCTCGACCCGGGACGCGGGAGAGCGAGCAGGGGCACAGCGCCCGCAGCGCCCGCGGCCGCCGGGGCTCCCGGCCGCCCCCTGCCCG
>VZTD01005314.1:1450371-1482052 GCA_013397725.1 Rhagologus leucostigma
GGCGGCCGCGGGGCTCCGGGGGTCGGCCCTTTTCCCCGTCTCGGGGCTTCCTTGCCGCGTTTTGTTTGCTCGCCTGCTGCGCGCCTCGCCCCGGCGGTGCCGGGAGCCGGGCTTTCCCGTCGCTGGAGGAGAGCGAAGACCTGCCCCGGCAACTGCTGGTGGTGCTGCTGCCGCCGGAACTCCCCGGTGTTCCCCCCGCTCCGCTCAGGGTTTGCGGGAGGACCGGCGGATGGGCAGTTCGCAGAAATGCCACCCCGGAGTGCTGCCACCTTCCTGCGCATCCGCGGCGGGGATGTGCGGCGGCAGCCGGGCGGCCGTGTGCCCGCCAAGAGCGGCCCTGCCGAGCCCCCGGCCGTGCCGAGAGCTCGTGGGTAGCCCGGGAGACCCTCCCTGGGGGGAAGTGCGGGGCTTCTCCTGCCCCAGCTCCCCGCCGGGGAGAGCCGCCCAGGCATGGCTCTCATTGTATAACTGTGGTACTGCAAGCCGGGGCTGAAACTGTGGCATCTTTATAAGAACAGTTTGCAGTTAATTGGTTTGGCAGATGAACTCCTGCACAATCCTCTTGCCCGCTTCTGTTGCTTAAGTGCCAGCGCCCCCTCCCACCCCTTTCCCCCTTTTCCCCTGCTTTCCTTTGAAGCGTCGCATAACTCTGTATTGCCAGCAGGATGGAAAGTGCTGATTCAGCAGCCAGGAGCCCCACTCCATCTGAAGTGGTGGTCTGCCTGAAATGCTCCCATTTGTTGAAATGGGAACATGTGTTGCTGGTATGTCAAAGCAGCATTGATCAGGTTTTCTAAAACAGACCCAAAGAATGTGGTTTGCTTTTCCCTTCACTAATGCAGAATGAATTTGGGTTTAGGGCAAAGCAGGAGGGGGCAGGATAGATGGGATGTGAGCATCTGCCACCCTAAGTTATGCTTCTAAGGGGCAGCTGAAATTGTTTTGCCTCATAAAGGTGCTTATGTGTTTTAACGGAGATGCTGTGGGATGCGTAGCAAGGATGCGTTAACACTCCAGCTCCCTCTATTCCTGTGTTTTGAGGCTAGTAGTTGTACTTAGAGGTCTAGAAAAGGTACGGAGAAGGGCAACAAGGCTAATCCTGGGATTAAAAGGAGTGAGTTATGAGGACAGGTTAAAAAAAAACCACCACAAACACATGGAGATTAGAACACCTGCTTGGAAAAGGGGAAATATGCTTGAAACTTTAAATGAGAGCTCTGGCCGTGCTTCATGATCGTTTTGGGGCTGAGGCAGGGTGCGGAAGGTAAGCAGGATGCTCTTCCCATGCTGTCAGTCTTCCTACGGGGCTTAACCTCTCCGTGCAGCAAAAGAAGGAGAGCTGTTCCAGAGCCGTATTCCTCTGGCTAGCTTTGTACGTATATATCAGGTATACGTTAATATACTGCGTGCTTGGGTTTTCTTTCTCCAACACTGGGCTCTTGTTAGAATCCAGCACAGTGCAGAGCAAGCAGCAGAGCCTGAAGAGTGCTGTTTGGTAGCCTTACTGCGAACAGTAAATGGACAGAGCAGCAGACCCTGACGCTTGCCTCCGGTGATCATTTTACCATGTTATAGTCTGATTTATTTTCTTCACTTGGACATTATTTGTTCTTAAAGTAGGTCTTTGTTTGCCCTGGCTGCATATTAAAGATCTTGTGGTACTTCCATGGTTTTTCTTGGTTTCGTTAACCAAACTATCCCCTCTCCTAGCACTGTGTGAGTTGGCTTTTATCCTCACATACGGCCACACCTGGATTTCAGTAGCTCATTCCTGTGTTTTTTACTGCGTAGTCCAAAAACATTGCCTAAATGCAAAATGGATCTCTGAATCTCAGTTCTGCTGAAGTGTATAGTGTGCATTCTGTGAATAAAACAAGTGTTTGCAGCCCTCTGTCTTGCGAGTGCTTAAATGACTCCAGCAAGAATTGTCACGAAGGTTTTTTAGAAATCTTTGGTCATTTTCTCATCTGTGTTTTGGATGTAAATGGGCAAAAAGTATCTGGATCTTTCTGGCAAAGGTATCCTTCCAAGGGAGGGAGTTCCCAGCTGGCAGAGGAGAGGCATAGCTGGGTCATGCACTGCTTCTGCCAGCAGCACCAGAGTGTTGTGCTGGGAATTTGTTTTCTGACAGCCCCAAACTAGCAGATGTCTCTCTAGAGTACGAGGCACTGTCAGCTTCCCTGGGCGTGTATAGCAGTGGCAGCAGGCAAACTGAGGGGCTCCTGGGTAGTGTCACTCTGGGTGGGACCCTGCTGTTGCTCCCTTTTGCTGTGCCTCTCTATGTGTGGTTATGGAGGTGACGGTGCTAAATGAGGCCAGATTTCTAGGTATAACTTAGACCAGCTCAGATCTGTCTTGGGAAGTGTGTGTGTGTGTATGTTTGTGTGTGAAATACACTCAGGTGCTTCTTCAGTGAAGCTGAAATGCGGGGTGGGGGAATAGATGGGAGGGGTACCTTTTGATGTCCAGTGGTATGCATTTTTAGGATGCATTTAAGTATTTGCTCAGTTAAAAATTCCACTGGTTGCAGCAAACACTGTGGTGAAACCCCCTACTATTTTCTGCTGGCCCTTTTATTCTAAACTTCTGAGTGAACTTTATTGATGGGGTCAGGGGAAAAGCTTTTCTTCGCTTTAAGCCAACATTTTTGTCCAAACTAAGACTAAGGAAGCCTGCTTTTCTTTGGATTTGTTTTAGCTACGAGAATGTTGATGCCAGTTCCTAGTGCAGTGTTTAAGTGTGCCCACCTGGCCCAGTGTTTTCACAAACAAGGAAGATAACTCCTGAGACCTCTGCCTCTGTCAGGCTTGCATGCAGCGTGCCAACTGGCTGGGCTACAGTGTGATTGCATAAGCCTCCTTCTGTAGGAAAGCAGGCTAAGAAGTTAGGATTGTTTTTCTTGGAAACTGGACCTGCTCCTGGCCATGTCCGAAATATACCAGGTGCAACTCTTCGCCCAGGGAAATCTAGGAATGGAGATCCTTTACCAAACAGTTGAAACCCCACAATCTTTTTTAGGAATGACAAGGAGTGAGGTTACCAAGGAATCTCGGTATTAACATTGAGCTTTATTTACAAGTTTGCTATCCTTGCACTGCCTGCTGGTCAGGAGAGCATGTTGCAGTCTAAACTTGGATGTGGCAAAGTAGTATTGATTTCCATCATTTTTTCTCCCAAACCAGTGGTTGTTTTAAAACATAATATTATGAAGTAAACAGATGTTACCTCACTGACTTCTCTTTTTTTATGCATGTTGAACTGTGCACTTCTGAACTAGTCCCATGCCAGGTCTTTCCTATTCTCATGCCATCTGTTGAATTGGACAGCAGTTCTCCCTTTAGCTCAATATGGCTCCTCTGTCGCATTGTGGATGTGGAGAGTAGTGTCCTAGAAAGCCAGATTCCACTATGAGTACATCATTAAAGAAAACGTTTGATCAGTATGAGGCATCCTGTCTACAAACAGTCTTCTAATGTCTTCTGTGATGAAACAACCAAAATAGCCTGACTTTATAAGATTTGATTGGATGTATTCGACATTCCCTTTTCTTATATGCTTTATTTCCCTGGATACCATCTCGTCAGCAGGTATCTGGTGTAGAGAGACAGACAGACACTACATTTTTTTGTGCAGGTACATTCATCTGAAAATGGTGTGGTTATGGTTTCTAGCAGCTTTTGGACTTCAAATGTACATAGGAGCACTGAATCAGTGCCAAAGTATCCTGAAACTCTTTAATAAAGAGATGTTCATATTCACGCTAATGTGCATCCCTTGACTGAGAACTTCCTTCCTTCCTTGCCTTCCTAGAGTCCTTCGTAAGTCATACGTGGATCAGTTCATGCAGAACAGATGGACATGGATCTCAGGACTCAAGGCATTGCAAGTTCATCCCCTGCTTTAGAGTAGTGCCCTTGTGAACAGTTCTGTCTTTCCTGGTCTCTGTAACAGAAAAGACCAGAGATTTCTGTTTAATGGTGAGGAGTCACTCACAAAAATACGAAGTTTTGAGCACTGGGTGAGTCACTTTCTGTTAGAAGGTGGCAGCAGCTTTATGGCTGCTGCTTGGGTTTTTACAGGCAAGCAACCTGTAGTGGCATTGCCCAGAGACTCAGGTTGGATTGAACAGAAATATAGTCAGGATGAATTAAGGATGGGTTCTTCAAAGCCCAACACTAATGCTCATTTACAAGTCAAGAGAGCTTTTAATGAAACCTGCTAATTGCATCCCAATTAGTTAATCCATGGGGAATGCAGATTACCACTCCTGAATGGCTGCAGCAAAAGCTGTCTGTCATCAAGATCAGTTGTTTTAAAATGGGTGATCTTTTTAGCAGAGTAGGACACCTTCTCCAGTATTGTGGATAATACAGCATGTAACTACTGCTGTAAATTAGTGTGAGGGACCTTCTTCCTGAATCCTTTCAGAAACCTTTGGTAAGTCATTATATCCCTGGGTATCAAATGATAACTTTGGAGAGAGTAAAGTGGTAGAGGAAAATGTGTAGTTCTCTGACATATGATATGAAGTAAAATTACAAGTTATATCAAGCTTGTAGATTGCCAGACTAGATGTGGAATAATCTAGGTACATGGCATGAAAGTCTACCTCATTGACACTGAGAGAGGGGAAATGTGTCTCTTTTGGAACTCTTTGCAGCTTTCAAGACTGCTGTCTTTGAGATTATGCTGTCTCAGGTATGATGGGATAAGGCATATTTGCTAGAATAGTTTGACCTCTTCTTGGAGAAAGGATCAGCAGCGAGAAATTCCCCCTTTACCACACGATGATGGAACAGACTGTTTATTCTTCCCTTAAGTAATAATTGCGGAGAGGGTGAGTGGGGTTGCAGGTCTTAATTATACCGTGCAGTGTATTTCTGAAAAGAGCTTTGGGACGATAGTGATAGTCACGGTCCTTGGATGCAGAGGTGGTGAGTGCCCTAGACAAACTTACTGGGAGTACCACAACCATGTCTGCATTCTCTTCCTGTGGGCAGATGCTGTAGAATATTTGAGAAGGAAACACGGTGCCCTGTTTCTGTTGTATTCTTTTGCTGGACTCCGGGGGAAGACTGCAAGAGGTTTTCCCATTATCTTACCCTCCTGCTGTTGAGCTGTCATCCTTAGGCCAACAGCAACAAGCTGAGCAGCTATGTTTATCTTAGTGCTCAACAATTGCATTAATGGTTGCAATATTAACCATAGGACAGTTTTGTTGCTCTAGCTGTAATATTCAAACAAAGCATTTCTTAGTGAGTCTGTTTTAGCTTTTTTGGAGGCCAAACCCAAGGACCATGGGGACGTTCCAAAAAAGACAGTTTTGCACAGACAGGGCATGATGAATGGGGTAATTGTAAACATATGTTTGGTTAAGCCACTAGCAAACCAACCTCTCATTCTTCCCAGCCTCCATCAATGCCAGCTTCTACTAGCTCACAACAGGACAAAAATAGGAAATGACTTTCCTGGCAGACAAACCATAGAGGAAATACCATACCATCCTGTTGGAATAAACCTATAGCTCAGTGGGAAGGAGCTCTCCTGCTGAGCAGAAGTGGGGATTTCTACATTTGTTCACACAGTAAACATCAGAGTGTGGTCCTTGCACTCCCTTCACGCTCTTGCTGCAGAATTTTATGTCAGCAGAGAAATCTGAGAAACTGAGTGTCCGCATTCAAGATGAGCCTGTGGTTGCTAAAGGCAGCTAAGAAAGGCTGGATAATACTCCATGAGACCAGAATCATTCTTCCATTATGCATCCCTGGTGAGAAAATCAATAAGCAGGGAGAATCTATAAGTCTGTAGACTCTTTTCATGGTGGAGATTAGGACTTGATGAACACTTAAAAACTTCTTTCAGTGCCCAGCATCTAAATTCTGCTTTTTCGATCACTTGATCAGGTGCCTGTAGCTCTGTCCAAACTTATGTTGTTAGTTTGTAGCATAGATTAAGTGTTCAGAAGTTACTTTTTTACTTTGCTTAACTTTATTTATAGGTCATCTTCAGGTATTAATTTATATTTTGAAACTGTGAGGAAGGGAATCCATAAAATGTCACTCAGATCTCTTTCACTGCTGATGTTGCTGTTAGTGAATGATCTGTGGTTCTGTGATTCTGATTTGACGCTTACATGTATTTTTGGTCAGGGAGTTGCAACTGGGCTCTGTGTGCATGCTTCATGTATTTGTAGTTGTCAAAACTAACTGGCAGCAAGGATTTGAATCCTTTACTAGAGAAAAAATGGCTAGAAAAATTTTCCCAGATACTGATTCTAATGGGGGGTGGTAGGACAAGAAAGTTGTGTATTAGAAAGGATTAGAGCAGAAGTTTTCAAGGCTGAAATAAAAATGGGGAGGTGATTTTTTTTTTTTCCTCCCTGCTTTCTTCTTTCCTTCTTTTCCATGATGTTCATCTCTGCCGAACTACTAGGTACAGATTCAGATAGGAGAATGTTCTCTCTCCTTAAATGGGAATGGAGAGAGGGGGTGAGAAGGACTGGGGGAAGGTAAAATCTGTAGGTTGGTCTTGCTTAGTGTACTGTTAAAGCTCTGAGCATCCTTGGAAAGGAATGAGGAGCTTTTATTATATCAAAGCACAAGTGTGGAATTAAACTTCAAGGAGTTGGAAAAGCTAAAAATTCAGAAGGCTTTGGCACAACACAAAAATATCACAAGCTTTCCTAAAAGGCCTGCTTCCCCTTCTAGCTCAAATGTATTAAAGTCCATTTAGGAGAATGTTAAGGGAGAAATATGTATTGCAAGGCCATCGATTCTTTCTGAATTAATGACTTGTGGGGGATCATTCTTCATTCTAATAGCTGCTCGCGCTGACATCACCCGAGATGTCAGGGGATTGTGTCAGAATTCAAGCCTTGATATTGTGCAGAACAATGGCTCAAGTGCTGGCAGATGCTTTCTTGGTGGGTCAGGTTGCTTTTGCTTATCCTGTCCATCTCTAACTGTGATGTTCCAGTTACTGTACATGGTCACAGCAAGAGATGTAGTAAACAATTTCCAAGAGAAGCATATCTGTGCAGCATGATCGTGAGGACTAAGCACTTCTTGCCTCTGCGTCTTATCTAGAGGCAAGTTTGCCATCATCTAGATGCAGAATGCATGCATTTTTAACACTTTTCGAAAAAGTTCACCAGCTGTAACATTGTCATCTTTTGTTTTGTTCTGTTATTTGTTGTATTATTTTGTTTGTCATTCCAGGAATTCTGAAGTCCAAAAAGTTGAGGCCAAAAGTGGGTGGGTTTGGTGGTAGAGGCTTTTTTTCCCCCCTGGTCTGTTGGTTGTTTTGTTCTTGTTTTTTGGTTTGCTTTTTTTCCCTCCCTGGCTGTTGGGCACCTAGTTTTAGTTTTTAAATGATGATTATAGTGAAGGCTCTTGTGGTTTAACCTGTCAGGCAGCTAAATGCCACGCAGTTGTTCTTTCTCTCACATCAGTGAGATGGGGAAGAGAACTGGAAAGAAGGCAAAACTCGTGGGTTGAGATAAAGACAGTGTAGTAGAACAGAAAAGGAAGGTAAAATAATAACAACTAAAAAAGAGTATACAAACAAGTGATGAACAGTGTAATTGCTCACCACCCGCTGATTGATGCCCACCCAGTCTCCAAGCAACAGGCCACTGCCTCCCAGCCAACTCTCCCCAGTTTTTTTGTTCAGCATGATGCCATATAGTATGGAATATTCCTTTGGCCAGATTGGGTCAGCTGTCCCAGCTGTATCCCTTCCCAGCCTGTTGTTCACCCCAAGCCTCCTCACTGGTGGGGTGAGAAACAGAAGAGCTGTTGACTTGGTGTGAGCACTAAGCAACGACAACTACGACATCAGTGTGTTATCAATATTATTCTCATCCTAAATGCAAAACACAGCGCTGTACCAGCTTCTAGAAAGAAAATAATTCTACCCCAGCTGAAACCAGGACAGCCCTGTGAGGGGAAAGCAATCAAAATAGCCCTTTATGATGCTCTAGAAATGACTAGACTGGAATGTCACAGTCTATACGTGATTTTTATGAACTGATAATTTGATATGCTTTACTGGTAGGCTATTATAACGTTACACGTAGTCATCACATTTAGCAGTTGAAAGGTTTTCGAAGAGGCATTTGGTTTATTTTCCAAAAGGCTTCAGGAGAACTGAGCAGCAAGACTATGAGATGAGCTGTAGGAGTGGAGAGCAAATGCTGTTCGAGTTGCTGACATCTCTGATGTGTACTCAGACTTATTTCACATTCGGCATGCATTTTTTTGTTCTAGAGCTGATGCTAAAAAAGGTCAGGAAAAATCTCTGTGGAGCTCCTTGCTAGCAGAGGTGGATTAAACTGTTAACACATGGGAAGTCAGAGGAGCATTGCAAAGGCTGCTGCAGCTGCTGCAGTTCAGGTGTATGGTAACAGTTCTAACACCTGGTTGAGTTGTTAGATAACTTTCCTCCCCAGTGTTCTTTGAAAAACAGTACTGATACCAGCCTTCAGTGGAAGAATGGCATTGCAAGATGTCTTGCTACTCTTAGCCTTAAATAATTTTGATAAATGTGTAATTTGTCTTTGTTTACTTGCAAATGGTTCAGCTCTTCTTCCCAGGAGCAGGAGTTTGGAAAATGGATTATTTTGAAAAATTCAGTGAAAGAGTCCTGTGCTGTAACAGCCTGACTTTGTTTTGCTTGTATTCATCTCTGAGAACTTCTAGGGTCCCTTGTGTCCAACAGTCCAGCTCTTCCTTAGCAAGATTTATTCCCGAGGTCTCATTTGAGTTCACGTGAGCTAAGCTGACGTATCTATAGGTGATGTGAAGTTGCCTTTCAGGTCAATTTGACTGTGCTCAACTTTGGTAGAGTTTCAGGGAGACAGCACACCTGCAGCTGTCAGAGAGGCAGGTCACTTTTACCTCTTTGAGTGTTGAAATACTAATTTTTTGTGTGTGTGAAAGCTCTACAATTTGAAGAGTGGAAGAAACTTTTCCCCTGGAAGAGAGGCACGTCTTCATTTCTCAAGGGATATGGGCTGTGCTGAGAGCTCACTGCTACCAAAAGATGATGATGTTTTTGTTGGAGTGTTTGGGTGTCTTACCTTGGGCCAACTTGGTGGTTTGCTACGTGTGTGCATGGCTGACTCTCTAACTGGGTAGGAAAGCTATCCTGTGTACTTGTTTTCTCTGGGTTTGGTTTTCCTCTGGGTTAAAGGATAGGATCAATTCTTGGAAGCATGTGGTGGGGCATCTGAGGTGTGGTGCTCTTCCAGGGAAAGAAAGAGAAACGAGAAAAAGAAGAACAGGTCCCATCTCTTTTTAGTGGCAGCAAACTGCTGGGCCAGCTTGGCAACCCAGCAAAATTTCTTTTTTCGTTGTGAATTTCAACAAATCTTATGGAGCTACACAAGCAAGCAAGCTAAAGACTAGACCTGGCTTTGTAGAGGGTCTCCAGAGCCTGCCTGTATTTGCAAGCTTTACCTGTTGAAAGGAGTTTTCTGCAATGTGTGGGGGTTAACCTTGTGTTTGATCTCTTTGCTACTCTGGAATGTGGATGAAAGCGATGTTGTCTTTAACTTTACTTCTTTTTTTAATAAAATGGACCTGTGTTGCTGGGTTGTTTTCTTAAAATGAATATGAAATATGTCAGTGCTAGGTGGGGTTTTTTATTGAGCAACTCAGCCGTAACAAAAATGTTACTATTGCTCTTGTACATTTAAAGAAGATAAAAATAGCACCTTCACAGTTTCGGAAGATTATGTAAGGTATGTGTAGCTGTATCTTATTATATGATCGTCATAAAACAGAGCAACTGAGGAAGTAACTGGTAATAAATCCATCATTATTCATATTACGAGAAATAGCAAGCATAGTAGCTGTTCAAACACCAGAGATTTGGTTGACTTGCTCTGAAACGTAGTGGTAAAACATACTTGTTTCAGACCAGTTACCAGCTGTTTTTTTTCCTGGAATGTCTCATCTGTTCCCAGTCTCAGAATCCTAGAACTGCCTGTGAGCTGGTTCAGCCGGTCTGCTCTGATCAAGAAGGGTTTCTGTAGCCAAAGTCAAATAAAGGCATTTGAGGTGAGTGCTCTGGTGCCTGCTAGGAAATGGTCTTGGTGGCTGTGGGGCAGATCTTGCTTGTGAACTCCTGTGATTCTTGAGGGGCTGCCTTAGAGCTACAATTTCTCAGCAGTGCTAGAGCTGGCCTGCTTTAGCCTGAAGAAAACCAAACAACCAACAACCCTGCAGACTGAAAACCAAAATAAGTTCTTCTGTAATTTCAGTTATTATTCTTGTCTGTGGTAAATGTGGAATGATTTTGGGGGCAAGGTGACATGTCATGGATTTTCTTCATTTTAGCAAACAGAGTTTGGGAAGGCCTGTCGTTAAGGTTCTTGGGTTCAGGATTGCACAGTAGTGACTGGGGTTTCTCTTCAGAAACATTTCTGAATAGTTTTTTCCATAATTTTAGCACAAAAATGATTGAGTTTTGACTAGCTTAGTCTTTCTGGCTGGATACCAATTCCATTATATATGGACTCTTGGATGGATGGAGGAAGAGATCTTTTCTCAGCCTTTATTATGGGGACTTGCCTCATCTAGAAACAGTTTGTGTCTCTTGCAAGGTCATATGGAGAGTGACAAAATGTATATTAAATGTTCTCCCCATACCCTATGTTGTACTTTGAGCGTTCTCTATCAGATGCTGAGTGAAGTTCAGGTTTTATAACAAATGGTACTCATAATGCTTCAGTTGCTTTGCATAGCTGTGTTAGGTTTGGGGCTGTTGAAGTGAAGGAAGTAACGAATGAGCAGTAATTTCATGGGCACAGTAATGTGGTTGCATACAAATAGCAAGTTTGTTCCTCTTCTCAGGATATCTGGCCAACTTGTATGCTTGCCTTCAGCCATGTCACATCTGTACTGACTTTGGCAGTGGTTCAGAGAAGACTCATCCAGCCAGAGAAGCATTCATGGGACGAGTACTTTTTAAAATTAATTGTTTTGTTTATTTTTTTTAAAGTGTGTGGGGACTGAAGCTTTTTTCCTGTGTGCAACTGTGGCTTGTCTAAAGTCAATGTTTGACTACAGATCAAGCGGTGTGGTCAGAGTGAATTTTTGCCTAAACCTATGTTAGAGCCATAAACTGTTGCATTGTGTGGGCAATGATGCTTTCATCCAGTACCTGATCTTAGTCACCTCTTCCTCCCAATATGCTCTAATTCTGCAGTTGTAACTCTGTGAAGCCAAGCAAGGAGGTGTGTGCTTTGTGTGAGGATCTCAAGAACTCTTTAATCCTGACTTACCATCTTGAAAGCCTGGAGGTTTCTGAGGTGGAACATACATATATATATATATATATATATTTATATACACAGCCCTTTTATGGTGTCTGAGAGAGGTGTATCTCCTCTGCAGTTCAATGCATGCTATATCCAACACTTCTTTGGAATCCTTGGGACCTTAGGATGAAGCCTTTCAGCAACGTGATGTATGCAGGGCTGGTTTGTGTCGAAGTTCTGAATGGGGCTGGGGGGCTGCTGGGCTTGGTGGTAGTGTGGAAGCTTTGCAGGGCTGTGGCTGTGCGTGGAGCTGAGAGGCTTGGAGGAGGGAGCTTCAGGTTAAGTCTTCGTGTAGTCTTCTGGGATCCTTTTAAAAGTAGTGCTGTAACAGGGCAACTCAGGATACCTGACACCTTAGCCATGTCAAATGAGGTCCCTAGAAAACCAAGGGACTGAAAGGTTTTATTAAAAGTGATTTTCACCCGAGATGCTGTCTTTGAAATCCATTAGCAGTTTAAAATTACCAAATATTCTAGGTAGCTTAAATGAATTTTAATGACTTTCTGCCATTTTTATTACAAGAGTCTCTTGACAACCTTGTTGCTTTAAGTGCAGCCTGGATTGCAACTGTTTTATTTTATCAATGGAGATGATTTTGTAACGTGGCAGTAATCTTCCTAAAGATTTGCCTGATCAATGGAGAAGTAACAGGATTTGTATAAACTAAAGCAAAGCAATCTGAAGTAGCTATATCCTAAAACTGACCTAACCTGTAAAGCTTTGAGTTATGTCATCTTCCACTGGGAAACACTGCAAAGTCTCCTGCCTTTTTGCATCCTGTAAGAAAGAATTGAGCCATGCCATTATTAGGGAGGAAAAACTGAATACAGACTTTTATCTAAGAATGTAAATGAAGGCCAACTAAAAGTGGTTGGATGTTTTTTTATTGTGATACGTACTGAAAAAGAAATATTAGAAACCATTTCAGTCTGTTTTTTAGCATTTGATTAGCAGTTTCTAAGTGACCTCTGCTCATATGTGTGTTTGTAGAATTGGGAGGGGAGAGGGAAAGCTGCTTTAAAGGGGAGAGTTTAGGAGCCATGCCGAGAACCTAGAAGAGAAGGCACAAAGAAGGGCAATATTGATGCCACTCAACTTTTTCATCCGCTTGATCTTTTTGAGTTTTTTTCCCCTTCTCATAGTGCATCCACTGCTCAGCAGTGTGAGAGGAAAAGGAATCAAATTGACTTCCAGAGTCATGTGTGTCTGTCTAGTGTGATATGGAGAAAAGGCAAAGTAGGCTGCACCCCCACCCTCCTTTGGTGAAGATGATGTGATGGGTGGGAGAACGTCTTAAGTCACAGCATGGCTAAATCGTGGCTCTGCAAATGATTACTGATATGATTATCTTTTTGGAGTAATGCTTATACTTTCTTGGAGTTGCTGTGAGGCATCTGTATGGGAAAAGCCTGCAGTTTTTGGTGGATGTGTTTTGCCCGTGTGATGGTTGTATCACTCTGTGTTTGTTCCCATGTCCCAGCTCATGGAAGTTAAATTCTCTCAGAGATGATGGCTTCTCCAAAGATGGAGGAAGTGTTAGGAAAAAAATGGGGAGAGGAGTATTTATACCACAGTGCATAGTAAACATCCCACTTGTGATACAGGTAGCTAAGTCGTGTCTAAAACTTGGCCTGGCTTCTGTTCTGGTGTAAACCACAAGTGTTACTTTTGAGTGGGTGTTTATGTGCTGTGGCCTGGTGGCCGTTTGGACAGCCAGGGATTCCAGGGATAACCACATGGTGAGGCACCTGAGCAAAAATGCTTCTGCTGAATGCAAACAGTGGCACAGTTGAACTCCATGAAATGGCAATGTGTGCTTACCTTTCTTGACTTCAAGTGTCTACACCTATTGATTTTGTTTTTTAAAACAATTTTATTTTTCCTTGTTCTATTTTCCAGCCCTGTCACTCTTTAGGAGTGACTAGTACTTTGCCTTTGTGGACTGTCAGCCTCATGCTCCAAGATCCCAGTATCTGCAGTCGTAAATATGCAAGGTGGAGAGCAGAGAGTCATTCCTGATGGAGAGGGATGGGCACTGCCACTAATCCTGTAAATCCACAGTGGGTCCCTCCCATGCACAGAAACCTCATCTTAACTCCTACATCTTCCTTTGCTGTGATATTTACATATAATTCCTTCTTCTTAAAACAAGAGGGAGTTGTATTTAGTCAGATTTGAGGAAAACTGCATGAGCTAGCCTTATGAATATTTATCTCTGCATCAGCATCTTACTCAGGGATACTCAAGAAAAGATGACAAATGACTGTCTTTTTGACATGCACAATATAAAGCAAATGCAATTTCAAAGCCTCCCTTAAGCCTCTGTGGCATGCTTAAATATCTTCCAGCTGCATGGTTAAAGGCTGAAATAAGTCTTGTACCCAGGAGTGCTGGATTTGGGAGATTTGTGAAATGCCCATCCCCAGCTACTTCCATTGATGCAAATGGTGGGAGGTCAAAGTGGTGTGTGGGGAGAGGGGCTGGAGAGAGAAAGCTGGCTGAATAAGATGATAGTGCTTGCAGTTATGTCTAATCAGAGTTCGTTTCCTGTAGATATTCTCAGAGGTTTTGCATAGTGAGAACAAATGCAAATGCAGTTTGGAATACACTGGTGCTCACAGTCCATGAGCTAAAAAAAAATTGAAGGAATTGAGGTTTTGTTGATTACCCCTTGCCCCGCCCCCAAACTTCCAGAGATGCTTGCTACTGAGTAAGTGTTAGTGCCAAGTTGCAGAATGATAGGATTGCACCTTGCAGTACTGACTCCAGTTAGTTGTGCTGGGGTAGCCGTGTATAAATTATTATCTTCCACCCTCTTCTGCAAGAAGAAATTTCTCTATTCTATGTATCCATCAAAAACCTATCAGGCAGTGGAACCATAAGATTTTGATCTACAGCTTGTAGATTGAGGCTAAGCATTAAAAAATACACATAGATGTTCCAGTCAAAGTGGTGTTTCTGCTGTTTGTCCTCCAGAATGAGACTGAAGAGCAAAATTGGTAGGGCTGAGGGTATGGCCCACGTGCCTCTCTGTTGTCAGGTTCTGGTTTGTTTGTAGTGTTAGGACAGAGCTGGATCCGTGTATCAACAGAGGCAAGCGCCTGTGTTAGACTTCTTAAAAAGATACTTTGACGCCTAAGGTTTTAACTTGGTTGGAATTTTCTTTTTTTTTTAGGACATTTCAGCCCTGAAGGTTACAGTTGGTATGCAACTTGTTGGTATTCTCATTTTAGGTATTGTGCTTTGAAGAAAGAGAGGAGACAATGCATCTGTTAAGCTTATTTTTCTTGTAGCACAGTGCTAGATCTGGAGAGGAGACTTTACACAGGTCAACTAGTCAATGGAAAGCTGGAGTATAGGTGTGTTTCTGACAGCGGCTTGGTGGCAGTGGTTGGGGAAACTGCTTATTCCTCACATATCTTGGCTGTCGACTCACTGGGGTTTTTTCCCCCCTTTATCAGTTTTGACTTGGTGCTTCTCTTTTATCTTTTCCCTATGCCCTCACTCCACCCAGTACAGTAATGTTTTCCTAAATCTTTGCTTTTAAAACCTTTCTGTTTCTTCTGAAAGTTATGGGCATGGAGAACATATTATTCCCTCTTTCTTTGCAGCAGGCTTTCACAGATTTGAAAGATTTCATCATGACCCTTACTTTTGCTTCTTTTGGCTGAGCTCCAGTTAATTCTGTGTTTTCTTTTTTCCTCCCAGATGTCATGTTTTTCTAATTCTGTGATGTTCCTATTGCTTTTGCTTGGATTCTTTCCAGTTGATCTTTTCTGAAATTTGCTGAAGATTGGGTACAGCTTCGTGCTGGAAGCTTTATCAGCCACAAGTAGAGCGGAACTGTTGCTTCATGATTCTCACATATGTTCCTCTATACATTCCTCTATGGTATTTGCCTCTTTCTAGACAAAGAATTTTCTAGTTTCTAAAACTTGCTTTGAGTTAAGTCTTCCAGCAAGCTGACTGCTTTAAGTTAGCAGCTTCCCCAAGTTTAATGAGTGTCATTTTCTCCTTCGTTATCTAGATCATTAGTGTTGGAATAGTGCGGGACCAGGGCAGATCTCTGCAAAGGTTATTCAGAATGTCAGGCTCTTTTGTGAGTATTTCAATTTTTTTGACGTTCCAAGCAGATATAAATCAGTGCAGTTGCCCAGTCACTTTCAAATCTGCCATGACTGTTTGCATTGATAACAGTATGACAAAGTTTTCTTATCTTTTTGTAAGAATGCAGTTTGAATCTTTTGATGTGGTTTCACCAACGTCGAGATTCAGATTCAGTGTCTGCTGCTTCTGTGTTCCTAAAATACATTATTCTGACATAGTAGGATGTTGAGTTGGTTTGAGTTGGCTTATACATGAACAACCAGTTTTTGTTGAGTTCAATCTTTCATTTTCTTCTTGGTGCTAGCAGATGGGTTTAATGGCAAATGTGCAAATTAAGCAACAAGTATCATTCTTAATGTTTTTCTTTCCACTCCTTTCCCCTCCCACTTCTGTAGGAAATCACTGTTTGCCATTCTCCAGCCTCTCCTACCTTGTCAATCCACTATGAACTTTCAAAAATAACTGCTAATGATGAGAAGCTTTAAAAAAAAATCCAAACTGTTCGATTGGTTACTGAGTTTCGTGAAAACTAGCTAATTTGAGGGAAAGCTGATTCATCTATTTTTTCTTTTCTTCTTCTCTCTCCTGTCATCACTAGTAATAGTTTGGGTTTGTTGTTGTTGGGGTTCTTTTGTTTTTTTTGGTGTTTCTTTTGTTTCTTTGTTTGGGTTCTTTTTGGGTTTTTTGGGTTTGTTTTTGTTTTGGTCTTGTTACCAGTAGCTTTTTTGAGAAAGTGATGAGTTGACTGACCTTTCCCTTAATCATTATTTTATTGCTGTGGACTTACAGAATGAGTTTTTGATGTCTTGTTTCACTTTCACTTATTTTGGTATGGCAATAATTGTCTGCAGGCTATTGCTCTTTCCGTGGAGTGCAGGTGGATGGACTTTGCCTGACCTCTCTACCTAGCGAGGCAGACAGACTAACTGTTGCTTGCTTATTGTCATGTATGGGCAACAGCAAAATTTAAATATCTTGGGTCTGAGAATTAACTAAAAACTGGAGATGAGAGAGAATGAACACTCAGTGGCAGAAGGCTCTCTTCAAATACAAAGCAAATTCTTTCATCCAGAATCAATATACTGAAGTGGTTAAAGGGCAAATGCCAAAAGGCTGAATTTTTGCCTCAGCTTTTTTGTCAGACTTGGGTTTGAGAACAACATTTAGTTGGTGCCCCTGATCAGCCCAGCTGTAATGCAGAAGCCATGAAAGGTTTTATATATGTGGCTTCTGCTACTGTCTGAGACTAGAATAATTGAAAATAGAAAGTACTGAAATATAATGATGAACCTAAAATGACTAGATAATGATATGATAAACTAGAGGCTTAGTCTTGTGTCACCACCAGATCTAGAAGTATGTTGGATAAGGGGATGTTGACAGAGTGGAGAGAGTGAACAATGCTAATGCTGTTCACAAAATAAGAACCCTTCTGAAAAGGAACGTACAGTTTCAAGAACAGATGGTCTAGTGGTAATAGAGACTAACAAATTTTTGTTGGCTGGCAGCCGTCTTTCAGGTTAGGATTTTGTCTTTAAAGCTCTTTCATAGAGTTGACTTCCTTGCTGCAAAGTACTTCGTAAAAGGACAGAGTAAATTCCTCCTGGGAACTTGTTCTTCCTGGTCTAATGAAAATGAGATTACAGTGGAAGCACAAGGCGAGGGGACAGTCAGCTCACAGTGACAGGTAGGCTTTGTTGGAGCAGCCTATGGATATTTTGGATTTTGTTCTGCTCCCTGCACTCCAGAATTAGCATGCTGCAGGACGGTTGTCACCCCTGTGATGGAAGGTGGGAAGACTGACTTGGAAACACGCAGAAGTCTTGCTTTGATCATCTCATTTCTTCTGCAGAAGAAGCATATTGTTTGTGAGACAGAGCTTACATAATCCTCCTTCTGTGGTGTGTGTAAACATATTTAACACAGGCCTTTTGTTTCTTGACTACTTTAAATTTAATCCATAGTGTATGTGCAGTGTGGAAGGGGACAGAAGACGGGTGAGTTAGAGTGCATTTTGGATTTATCCTCTCCTCCAGTAGCCCAGAACTTGTATGGACTCAAACCAAGCAAAATGGAGGTAAAATAATCCCATTCTTATCTTCTATCTGTGCCCTAAAAACAAACTGACTGTCTCTAACTAATCAGTGGTATTGCAACCCTCAGTCTTTCCTTGCCGGGTTGATTCTCGTGTTGCACAGTAGCTGGGAGAGAGGCTTTAAATGCAGAATTAGCATATAAGCTTGTGCCATTTTTGGCTGGCTGTTAATGTTTAAAGTCTTTAAAGTTGCCCGCTAAAGACACGGCAGAAGAACAAACGTCGGCCTGGGTATGTGGCATGTGTGTTCTTGTTTAATATCGGAATTTCTGGTATGGCCAGGGATGCATGCCAGCTTTGGCAGTACAGGGCACAGTTCAGATACTTAAGTACTGTACTAAAAATAACAGGACTATTTTAGACTGGGACCCAATTAGGGAGAGAATAACTTGTTGCTCTGCAATCAGTAATCTGAAGTAGCAGGCAGGCTTCAATGCACACATAAACTCGGCTGTTTTGCTTGTGGAGTTGCCAGTTTTGACACTGCTTCCTCACTGTTTTCCTTAGATGCTTTTCCAGAGGTTAAAAAAAAAAACCCAAAAAACCAAAATACCCCTCCTCTTAAGGCAGGCTTTATGTGCTTTAGTTCACATTTTGGTATTGCAGTGTTTAATAGCATTACAGCTCCTAATCCGCCAGTGTTGGCTTGGGAAATTCCTAGAAGGCAGGGAGTGGGAGGTGAGGAGCGGTGCTCTCCCTGACACAGTGAGTGAGCTTCACTGTGCCCCACAGAAGGGCAGTGAGGGTGAATCTGGGCAGTCAAGGAGCAGAGGGGCTGTTTGAACACGGTTGCTTTTCCCTTGGTTTGCCTCCTGGGGATGGAGGAGAAGAGAGTATGGTTCCTGAAATTTGTTGCTGCTGCTGTTGCTTGCTTTTCTGTGTCAAGAAGTACAGTGAAAATAACTTGCACATTTAACCTCCTGAAACAAAGCATTATTTTACACTTCACTAGTTTCTCTGATGGTTTTATTTTTGTTGATGCTGCTGGCTGCCACCTATTAGATTGCTTGGATTTCAGTGAAGCAAGTTAGAGGAATCTGGATTTCTAAGTGTACAGTGTGTGTGGGGTGATGGAGAAGGGACAAGCATGCTCCAGCATCCAAATCTTCTGGTCTTGGAGAGCTTTCAAGTGATTGGCTGCATCTGATCACAATTTTCTGCCACTAATCAGAGTGGGGTTGTGGATGAGGGAATGCTTTATGGAGCCTTTTGCAAACGCTACTTTGGATAGACTTGAGCTGATGCTCGAGATGAAAGCGAAATGCACCTAAAATTTCTCTTTTTGTAGACGTCTTTCTAGCATGCTATTTTGAGAACATGAAAAAGCCAGAATCTTTCTGGCATTGTGACTCTCATGCTGTTTTGAAAGTAGCTCTACTTTTTTTTCAAAATAAAAAGCTGATAAGAGGTGTTCAAGGCTTTGTTCAGTTGTGGTCTCTTAGCAGCTTTCATTATGGTGTTGGCCTTAAGTTGTGATTTTGGGAGGACTTGATCAGGTTTCCTTAATCATGCAGAAATCATGTTCTTTAAAACCTTAGATTTCAATTTGCTCTTGTCCTGGCCTGAAATGAAAAGGAGGGGTCTTCTTAGATGCCCATTGTGAAAACAGCGTCTTTTGTATTCAGTGCCTAAACGTATTGCATCATGGATGTAGTAAACTCCCAGGGAAATAGTGGGAGAGGCACTTCGGTGAAGCGGATCACGTTGTGTGTTGTAGAGAGCCAGCATTTAGGCATGTGCTTGTCAACTTGTGGGCTACATGTATTCTACCTTCTGCATACTGCAGCAGCCTGCAGGACTTGCTGTTAAAAGTAAATGTTACATGGAGGATGCCTAGCAACTGTAGTGTTTAGGTCTGTGCCAAATAGTTAAAGGTGCAAATCTGTTAGATTGGTGCAGTGTTTTTTGGAGGATGCAGTGTGGCAGTGCTGAGGTGGTGCTTCAACACTGCGGTGATGTGGCTGTTCCTCCAGCTTTCCTTCACCACCATCCCCATTAGGTTAATGTCTAGCGCCCACAATTCTCAGCCAGGAATATTAATTAAAAAAGAAGAATGTTGATTTGAATTGCAGTTGCTTAGGTAGAAAGCCTGCAAGGAGTTTTTCTCTGCTTTTAGACCCTTCTGCTTCATGGTGAGCTGTGCTGCAGTTATCTGGAGTGTGCACATCTATTACCATCCTTGCTATCCCTTCTAAGCTGTCTTCAGTGCTTGCCTAAATTATTATTATTTTAACACATTCATAAATCCAGTCACCCCATGGAAAAGACTTTTATGTTTTCATCGATTTCTGATTTTCTGAGTTGTTCTTTTGAGAGAGAATGCGTACTCTCTGGGCACTTTTTCCGTGTCCTCTATAACTGACTCAATGTCTGCCTTCTTTTCCCTCAGCTGTCTCTTTTCTGTGCCAAATGATCCAGGACTGTTAGTTTCTGCTTTAGGAATTCCTCTTCTCTGTACTCTTTCTAATTCTGTTTTACCCTTTCAATGTCATAACAGCCCACAGTTTTCAAAAAGTGGGTGTGCCTTGGGTTTAATGACTTGTCATGATTCTGCTTTGCTTGTGGCAGTTCCTTGATTCTCAGTACTGTCTTTCCTTGTGAGGTACTGTCTGTTTTTTTTCTTTTCCTCCCCTCCCTCTTTCCTCTAAGATGATACTTCAAACAAGACTTCAGACTCCTGACTCTTATTTCAGTGGTACACACAGGCAGGGTTATTCTTCTAGCACGTTGGCTTGGGTTTGTGGAAATTAAATCAGAGTTGCCCTTTTGGTTACCCATTTGCCTGTGATCATGAGATCGTTCTGCTGTGCTTTGCATGAAGCTCTCCAGCTCTGACTGAACACACCATACTGCTGGCAAACTTCGTGTCACCTCCCTGGTAGTCACATTTTGGAGAGCTTAAGAATATGTTGAAAAGAATGGCAACTATGGTAATTCTGAAGACTCCTTGTATGGAAAAAAGCTCCATGTTTTCCTACCTTTAACTGTTATCCTTTGGCTGGATGTAAAGGCGGGGAACCACTCCTGCAAGGTGCAGCAGCTCAGGTCCTTTTAAGAGTCTCTAGGATTAATGCTGACATGTGTCTCATGTCTTTATACAGTATCATAAACCTTGGGTGGATTTGAGTCATAACTTCTGCAGAAGCTGTACTGACTCTTTCTCATGCCAACTTATTGATTATTCATGTCTGTGTTACCTAGTTTTATCTAGTTCTTTCAGAAAAGAAGTTTCTTCCTGATTTTTAAGTTCCCTGGATTTACCTGGAACTCATCTCTAAAAACTGATATAACTTAGTGTTTTTCATGCTATGTCCAAATCCCTTTAGGTATGACAGGGTATGTACAGCAATTAACAGCTTGGTAGTTTGATGTTTTCCTTTAGAAATCTTGACTGAATTCTTTCCATTGTGCAATTTATAACAATCTTTTAATGCTGCTCTTAATATGTTAATCTGTGAGCAGTTATTTAGTATACATGGTGCCTGGTTGGCTTATTTATTTTGATTTCTTTAGTGGACAAATGTAGTATCTCTTAAGGAACTAAAACCAAAACAGTCCTTACCTTTTCTTTCTGTCAAGAATCCTTGAAGATGTTTGCAGTTCAGGTGAGTTTTGAAGTGAGAGGTGGGGGAAAGACTTGGTTTCTCGTATGTTGCAGCAGAGCTGGTAGCTGATGCCATTCTAGTCTAGTCTGGTTTTGGGTTAAGTCTTGTGCACCAAGTTCACTCCAGGCATTTGCTTGAAGGCAGCCATAAACATGAAATTGATCTTCAGTATCCTGACTTCTGGGGCTCCTGGCTTAGGTTATAGGGCATGCCTGTTACCGCATCAGTACATCCTGTGTTTCATTTCTGAACTTGTGTCCCTCCTCTGCATTGCCTGGTCTCAAATTGCTGGGACACCAAGTTAACATCTTCGAGTAAACTTGGCAGAACGAAGTCAGAGGAATGTACTTCTTGGTTAGAAAACTTAAGTCTCCAAGTTCTGCAGCAAAAAGATGGATATAAAATTTCCACACCTGAGTAAGAAGTCAGGCAGGCTTCCCACTAGCAAAGGAAAAGACTGGGGAAGCTCACATGTATCTTTTGCAGTGTTTCTAGCACATAATTAAATGCTGCTTTCTTGTCCAGTCTGAGAACTTGTTTATGAAACCTAATATTACCTCGTGAAACTCAACACTTTGCTTCTTAATACTACAGCTTTAGTGATGCTCAATGAGGTGGACAGAGTGCTTTGTGTATCAGCTGTTTCAGGCGTCATGAAGGCTAAATACAGCACTTCCTTAGCTGGCACTTGGAAGCTTCACCCGTTCCTGGGGAGGGGGAAGAAATGTCAGTGTTGAGGCTCAACCCTGTAGCAGATGCATCCTTCAAAAAAATAAATAAAACAGCTGAGTCATTCGTTCATTCTTTTTCTTCCATGCTGCCGGCCAATCCTAATACTCTTGTATTTCACACAGGAGGGAGAAGGCAGACAATACTGTCTTTTATTATTCATACCCTGCAGCTCACTATCTTCTTCGCAAAATACGGGTGGCGTCTGTCTGTCTCCACTTCATGGGAAAGATTAACAACAATTAAGGTCAGCAATTAAGGTTGTGAAAACCTTCGAATAACTGCAACATCTGTTCTTATACTAGAATAAATAAAATAAAGCTGGAGCTCTAATTGCCAGCAGAGTACTTGCTCATATCCATTTTGTAATTGTGGGCTTGTGAAATTCATGTTGTTAACTGGTCCCTCGCTGGCCAGCATCACTGGTCAGCAGTCAGTGCAAACTGGCACACTTTAGCCGAGAGCCACATGCTGAAAGTGAGGGTGCAGGGTGAGAAGTGGGAATTGTGTGTAAAGTGTGGGGCACTGTGGCAGTGGGGGTCAGGTGGTTCCTGAGATGGCTGTGGGATGTTGTCAGCCCCTTACCTTGGACGTAACAGTTGATCCCCTGAACTTCTCAGTCCATTTCAATGTAAAATAAAACTGTTTTTCCTAAACTGCTCTAGACTGACTGGTTTTACTCTTACTTTGAGACAGAACATGGTTGTTGAGGGGAAGGTTACCATTTCTCACCTGACTGTTGTTTTTTCTATAAGCTCAAATTTGATGGCAAGAGAGCACCTGAATGTTCTGAGATGGACATTTCTAGAAGTGGTTATTTCCAGTGCTGCCTCAAGGCCTGACTAGTATGAGAAAAAAAATTAAAAATTAAAGAAAGAGAATGTCCTGAACTTCAATTAAGACCATTCACTCGGGTAAGGCCATTTTGGTATAAAAGAATGTTTCTTGAATGGAACCTTGAATGTCTGATGAATGGAATAGAACATTCCAATTGGAAGGTACCTATAGTGATCATTCAGTCCAACTGTCTGACCATTTCAGGCCTGACCAATGGTCAAAGCATGTTGTTAAGGGCATTGTCCAAGTGCCTCTTAAATACTGACAGGTTTGGGACATTGACCACCTCTCTAGGAAGCCAGTTCCAGAGTTTGACTACCCTCTTGGTAAAGGAAGTGTTTCTGTGTATCTAGTCTGAACCTCCCCTGACTCAGCTGTGAACCATTCCCACACATCCTGTCACTGGATATCAGGGAGGAGGTTTCTTGTAACGAATGACACTTTACTTAATTTTGTCTGACTATATGGGGTGATTTCTTAACTTGTCTGCAGAGCAAATGATCAGCAGTGTTGTACTTTCCATCCAGAGAATGAAAACTTCAGTGCCGCTCAAGTGCCGGGAGCTGGAGCCTAGTCCTTCTTGGCACAGGTGGCCTCCACAGAAGGAACTGTTTGTGTTCCGACTTGGCGCAAAAGCAGAGTGGTTCTGCGCTTTCCAGTTGTCTTTTTTGGTGTGTTTAAAAGTGGATCTCATTAGGCATTTAAAACTTAAATGGTTTAACTTGCCTAAGACAGAGATCTGTATAAAGACTTAGGGATCTATCATCAAAGTCTGATAGAAAACCAGCCATGTCTTTCTGTCCCTTAGACCATGGGAGCAATTCAGGTGCTTGTTTTCTGGTGCGCTCAATATTTCTCCCTTCCCATGCATTGGTAGTGATTTTCTATAATTGTGCATTTCTTTACTTGAGCTGCAAAGATCTTTTCTGACCAAGTGCTGCTACTTGCTGTTATGGGAAAAATAATATCTGTGTCATTCCCACTGAGACTGACTGGGGTGCTGCATAAGCAATGTGTTGCATTTCTGCAGGAGCAGAGTATGGAGGGTATTCTTGTATCTTAAGAGACAACACTAGGAAGTTCTGCAGCTGGGAGCTTCTCTGGGAACAGTGGCTATCATTGCCTGCCACAGAGAGAAGAGCACTTCTGTATGGAGCAGCCTTCTCAAACCTGACTCTTCAGAGGCATCCAGCTTCAATGAACTTCTGCTTCAGTCTTGTGTTTTGGAGAGAAACCTTTTGGTTTTGTATAATGAGGAGGTTGTCATTTAGTTAAATGGGAGAGTCCTCATGAAAATCGTGCTGCTCATTTTAGGCTATTGACTTATACGAGTTATTGGACTGGAAAAAATGCGTAGGCAAAGATGTTGCAGGAAACAAATGTGATAGTTTCCAAGCCATAGTGTAATTTATCCAAGACCAATAATACCATAAAGAGGAGACAATACTGGGCACTGGGGGCAAATTCTGTGGTACTGCTGTCCATTTGAAGGAGATGGGGAATATTACAAGCTAGTGATTGCTGAAATCTGTAAGCATCAGAGCATTAGGTGAAGGGAATTTTCTCCTTCTTCCAGTGACAGAAAGTAGCACGAAAGCCTGTGGGAGGTATTTGTGTAAAACAGGCAGTTGTGTGAAGCCATCTCTTCATGCAGAGCTGGTTTTTAATAAAATAGAACCACTAATTAGCAAGGCTGAAATGCAAATCGAGACTTTTCTGATGCATCTGTCAAATTGATTGTATTAATGATGAGCAAATGCTTTTATAGATCAAAATATAAAGTAGCAAAAAAACATTTTTGAATTGTTATTTCATCAATTAACAGCAGCAATTAGAAATTCAAATTTTTGATATTCACAGAGGCTTTTGCAAGACAGCTCATCTGCTCCTTTGATAGATGTTTTGTTTTATTACACTGCAGTGTATTTCGGGAGGGGGAGAACTTTTTGGAAGAGCAAAGTGTGAACAAAATCTCTGCCTCAAACAGTAAAAGAAATTCAGGGAAGAGACCTGAGATTTTTTTATTTTTCATTTTTCTTGAGGTTGGCTGAGTTCTGCTGTGTCATCTTGCATTCTGTGCTGCTCCTAAAGAATCTCTTCATCTGTTTATAGAGTTCACACGCACATATAAGTGCATGTGTGTAATATATGTGTTATACACACATACACACTGAGTGAAATTAAACCCTAAAAGTTGCTAGGAGAAACAGAAGGATTGTCAGGATTGAATTCTGCAGTACAGAGACCAAAAGTCTGGGGATAGTGCATGACTGATCTGGCATAATTGTCAGTCTTGTCCAGAGGTGCTGAGAGTTTGAAGTTTAGGTGCTGTACACTGGGGAGGGATTCCTCTGGCTGGTTTTGTGTCTGCAGATCATGGATGGCTACATCTGAACCAGTTTTCTATATTCCTGTTGTTGTCGATGGGAAGAACCAGGTGCTCCAGTGGTGTGCTTCACTGAACTGTATAGGTTGTAAGTGGCTCCTTGAGCTCACCTCAGGCAAGCCCCAACTTTCTCTGACATCCAGGTAGCTGCTGTGGACTGAGATGGACTGCACATATGGAGAGCCTGTTTCTCCTCCCTGACTGATGTGGCAGTGCAGGCCTATATTCTTCTCCTGTGCACATACCACCACCACCACCTGGGGTATGTGACTGCCTTCATATCCTGGAAGAGTGTTGTGGTCAGCTCTGTGTGCAGCTTGGATGTTGATTTGCTTCTGTGGGCAGTGTACTCTGGGCCTATAAAACGATGTTGTGTGTGGGGACACTTACGTGCCGTCTTCTCCCTCCTCCCTCCTTTCCACTGCTGCCAGTACCAGTTGGACAACCTTGGAGGTGGGAGAATGCAGATGGGACCTATGTGTGGGTTCCAGACTTGGAGTATGTGTGTTTTGTGGGTTAAAGCACATTGGTACACAGGGAAGGCACTACATCTGGAGCCTACACCCTTGGAGAACTAATGTTCCCCTCTGGTAGCTCCAGAATCTGAAGGTTAACTAGGGATGTTCCTTGTTTAATGCATATCTAGTTAACCTTCGGTGCTGGGGGTATTCAACATTTCATACCTCTGTTAAACAGCCTCAAAAGGCCTGAAACAACAGATTTCCTTCATGGCACCCTGCAAGTACAGGGAAGTAGCTCTTAATGTAGGTGGCTTGGCAAAATATTCTAGTCAAGTTATTTGGCCTGCTACCCAGCCTTCGATATGTAATCTTTTGGTACTGCCAAAATACCATTCTAATTAAGTTGACATAGTCTATGAAGCCTGGGTGGTATTACTTCAGTTTTCTTCCCTGTGCTTTCCAACACTGCATTTTGAAAGGGTTAGTGGAAGCTGTGACACTTGCAACCTCACCATAGTCTTCATTAAGCTGGGATTTTGGTCACCTTGTGACCTTCAGACTCAAAGGAAGAATATTCTCTTTCTTCCTTTCTGCAGGTACAAGTTAATAGCAATAAATAAGTGTTCACTAATGCACATGAAACATGTGATCAGTTGGCCAGATTTCAGCTTTGTTGAACATTAGCCCTTCTACAAAATATTAACCTACTATGTAGGTTTATTTTCTGTTTTGTTTACACTTATTTGAAAAAGCTATGCCCTGTTTGTCCCAGGGTGGTATTATATTTGCAAGTAGGTCAGCATACTCGCTTTTGAGATGTCAGCTTGAAACTGTTTTTCAAGGGCTAAACAACGTAAGAGGGTAAGAAAGACTTTTGCATTGCCGTATCCTATATTTATTTATTTATTTGTAGAAATTCTTAGCCTGTATTCAAGAATAGAGCACCAGTAACATTTTACTTGTGTTCTGAAAGTCGGCACTGATTTGCCTGCTGCTAACCATAAGCCACCCGTGGATTTGAAGCTTGTGTGTTGCATAATGCCAGCAAATGCATTTGAGATTACAAAATGGACTCTTTGCTCTAAGAAGAGATTGCTGTGATTTGTTAGTGAGGCAGCGTTAAAGTACACATGGGGTATCTGTGACATCAATATCTTAAAACCACAGTATCTTAAAAAGCAGGTTTTTTGCAGTTGAGCGAGCTCTGGCACTGCTGGTGCTTCATTGCATGGGAGTGAATGAGTGCACTCTCCAAACTGGGTACAGTTTTGTTATGTTCCAGTCGATCAAGGGTGTATGTATTCATTTAATTTCTGTGTGTTATCCCTTGCACTTCTTGCACTTCTTTATTCTAGCCCTCTTGAAGAGACAGGATTTTCTGTTCATCTCGAGAGCAGCATGGGATTTGTTGGAGTTGCCCCCTTGCACTCCTTGCAACTAGAAGTGGAGTTGGTCATTGCCTGCTTGCTTGGGGTTGATGTAGTCCAGGGCTCTCTTGGCTCTGTTGAGTTATCACTTACAAGTCATTCTGTGGTAACCCTTACCCTGCTGTGCATGAGAGGTAAAAGGGGTTTGCTTGTTTATTTTTGCTACTTGCTACTGTTACTTACTATGGTGTCTTTGTCAGAATCGTTTCAACAGTTGAATTCTTTAGAATAAGTCATATTTGGGCATAGTTACCACAAAATTATTTGGAGGGTGAATTAATGTACTGTTGATGCTGGGGAATGCATTTCTGCTCACAGAATGTGATGACTTTTTTTTTTTCAGAGGCTAAGCAGTAAGTCTTTCTTTTGAGTGTTCTAACCATACAAATGAGGTATACTGAGAGTAACCTGCTGACTTAAGTGTACCTCTTATGGTATCTCAGAAAGATACCATCTTAGTGAGTAGCTTCCAGTTTGAATTGAAATGTCTCAACTTGCCTTCTAGTTTCAACCATTTATATGGGATGAGACTATGTAAATAAACCAGTGCTTATTCATGAACATAAATCATACATAACTGTAAAAGCCTCTGTCAATTGATTTTCTTCAAAAACACGAACCTTGATGTCTAAATAAAAGCTTCTTATAATCCTAGTTAATAACTCTTCCAAAAAAATCTTGTACCAAGAGAACAGCAAGTGATACATGTACAATTACTGTATTAACTATCAATATTAAACCCTGCAAATTGTCAAAATAAAAATCCTAGTGTCTGATATCACTGGTCCACAATAATGAAGTTTTAAATCCAGGAAAAATATTTTAACCCACCTGAAAGCCCTGAAGATCAGGAGAGACCCTAAGGAGGGACCTTAATGGTATTAATAGATACGTGCTTGTAGCTTTCTGTGCACAAGTGTGAGTGTTGGTTTGGAAGTCAGGCTTATGGTCAGCCCTTATGGATAGCCAGTATGGTGCAACAAAAACTAGCAAGTTCTTTGAGAAGCTACGGAGCCCCTTGCATAAAGATCCAAGTAAAGAAAAATAGGCTGTGAATAATTGTAATGATTGATGGATGCATCATTTGGATGAAACAGGCTTAAAATGCTTGAAAAACTGATCAGTAGACCATGTGATAGGAGATTGCCTTTTGTTCTTTGTTTCTCTCTCTTTTTTTTTAATATCTTTGTCTTTTGCATCAGCCAGGAGAGGAAAGAAGGTTTCTGCATGCTTTGGAATATTCTCCTCCAAAATGAAGGGGTGTTGTAGAGAAATAAGGGAACAGAACCTGGGAACAGGGCATCTGTGCAGCAGATTGCTACTCTATGAATTTAAAAGTCTCTCTATCAAACCTTTATATATATATTTCAACTATTATGTCTCCTACCTTTTGTCAGGAGGCTGTAAAACTAACAGCTGAGGAGTGCATGCTACCATCTTATCACCTTACTAAAGGCGAGTTGAGTCTGGTAGGTCTTTCCCAGTGAATGTTTATGGATAGGCCTGTAGATTAAACTATGGTTTCAAACAGAATCTGTAATGATCTGACTTTCTTAAAAAAAAAAAAACAAAACAAAACACTGTGCGAGGCTGATGAACTTACTCTAATTGTTTAGAAAAATGTCTTGTGTGTAGTTTAGTCTCTGGGCTGGAGGGTCTAGAGCCCTTGGCTTTCAAATCCCACCACAGAGCAGGGGGCAGAACCATTCACACCAGTTGCAGGTTGTAAGCATAAAGGCTCATTAGGGTGTTGAATGCAAAACACAGTGTTTTGCTAAGCAGGCAACAAAAGCAGACTTTGGTTGAGTTGGGACCACAAGGTGAAAGTAAGTGCCTTTGAGAAAAACTTCATATTTTATTTGGAGATCTATCCGAATGTTTAACTTCTCTGAGATGCCTGGAAAGCAGTAATTCTCACGGATGTGCAGTAGGAAAGGTTTGCCAGCTCCTAATGGCAGTAAACAAAGAAAATGAAAGTTCACAGGTTGCCTTGGCCAGTGTAATGGTTTGCTGCCACTGGAGAGGGGTGATCCTGTTCCCTTCCCTTCTTGCTCATGGTCTCCTGCCGTTCACATTGTGCCAGCTGAACTGCCTGTCAGATCTAAGTTTATTGCATTTGCTTCCTTAGCAGAACACTAACCCAGCAAAACAAATGCGTTAATTAACACAAGCTGAACTCATTAAGGACCATACATGACACAAAAGGGGGAGAAGGAGGGGGTGCCATGAAGCTGCTGGGAGGAAGTGGAGGAAGAAAGCAGAGCAAGGGCTGATGAAGAGAGTGGGATGTCTGTCCTGTTCTTGGCAGTAACAAGCTATTAAATCATCTTGACTGTTGTATAACTTCACTCTAAGTCTTCAGGTTGGATAATAAAAGCTTAAAATAACATAAGGAAATAATTATTTAGACTGCGTCCCAAAATTACAGAATTTTGGATTCTGTTTTATGAGAAATGTGACTAGAGTGGGGTGGAGAGGGGAGGGAAGACAGTGACAACACAGTGAATAGAGACTGTTTTTTTAGTTCCCTGGAGGCAAAGGACGTAGTGAGGAACTGTATATGCAAAATTAGAGACCACTAGTCATGGCACTGTCAGATGAAGTTCACCTTGGGCTGCCTCCCTGTGCATCTCATGTCCCAGTCATGCATCCTTGTACCTGCCCTGCCTCTGCATATGGCTTGCTGATGGGGTTGTCTGCTGTATACTATGTAGTTTTTTTATTTCAGTTTCTGTCTAATTAACATTTCATTTAGACTTGGGTACAAGTCTCTGTTTAGTTGCCACAGTTCCTGCTTCAAAGCTATGGATTTGAAGCTATTAGGAGACAGAAGAGGATTTTCAGTGATCAGGGAAGACAGTAAACTGCAGAATTTTGTAAATATTTCCAAAGTGTCTTATAGGTTTGGGATTTGTTGTTTGGTTTTTTGATTTTGTTTGGTGGGGTTTTTGGTTGTTTTTGTTTGGGCTTTTTTGTTTGGTTGTTTTTTTTCTGTTGGTTGGTTGTTTTTTTGTTGATGTTGTCCAGTGTTGTTGGGCTAAATACTGTTTTTCTCCCAGGACTTTATCTTTGCTGTCAGTAAAACTGTTCTGTCAGGAGGTGAACATGAATTCACAGGCTATGAGTCTTGAGCCCTTTCAAAATTTTAGGCAGATTCAGGAAACCAAAAATGCTGAACTGCATATATTTTATTTAATTTTATTTGGCAAGGCTCAAAGTGGGATGGCATCAGCTCTTCTGTGCTTCTTCTGAAGTATGTATCTGTTTTGGCTTTCAAAAGCCTGAATTGCTGTTGCCAAGATTCTTCACTTTCTGGCAAAAGTACAATGGCAAATGGCTTCCTTTACAAGGTGTAATATTTAGACTAACAGCTTTGCAATTAAGAATGGCAAAAGAGAATTATATTCCCTTTTTTTATAAGACCAGATTTTTTAGTATGGTTTCGTGGGAGTGTTTGGACGTAACTGAAGTGCTTTTGATTGATGATTTATATTTTGAACAGTGCTTTTCATTTTAGTGCGCAACACTTGCTTGAAATTTTAGCTAGAACAATGCTTTGTTTTCAAAGATGTTCAAAGTATTCCTCTAGTTAGGCATTTGCTCCATATCATAGACTTGCAAATGCCTTTTGGGTACATATGTGTAACAAAAGGGGCCTGAAGATGCCAACTCATGCAAGGGAAATGGGGAGAAATTGGGAAAGCTGCAGGTATTCTTAAATATTGCCTGCTGCTAATCTCAGTAGGCCATCAGACTATTGATGATCATGTCATTAAGTCTTTTGTGGTTGCGGAGTGATTCCATTCTGGAGTGTTTGTGGAGATGTTTTGGAGGAAAAAATCTTGTTTGGAGGGAAACTGGACAAGTATTATTTTTCAGCATGGGCAGACTGGAGACTTTGGGTGTGAGGAGGGACATTCAGAGCTGGGGAGTGAAACAAGCATGTGTTTGAACTGCGTAAGTTGAGAAAGTGGTCAGTAAAACGTTTGAGGTGGTGAATCCAGACCTGCTTGCTAAGTGATCCCTTGGGGAGGGTGAAGGGCGTTCTCAGTGTTGTAAATTGACAGAGTCTTCACCTGAAGCTATCTCTAAAAGAGGGCAAGATGCTTTAGAAATCCTTACATGTACTGATTGCTGAAGCTATGATGGCAAACTTGTGAGCTGCCAAGGATGTTTTAGTCTCCTTGGTCCAGCCAGCTAAGGAATCTGATGACACTTTCTTTTCAGCCCACATAGTCATTCAGGCTTCATTTTTGTGAGAAGTTGTGTGGATCTTGCATGCAAAAGCACATCTGGGTCCCGCAGTTTCAGTGCAGCTGGGGACATTGCTAGCTGTCAGGTCTTTCAACTACAGAAAATTCACTGGCATGCCTCATGCTGCTTGTATCCAACTTTATTTCCATTGTAACTATGGCAATAGGAGTAGACTGGTAAGGAAGTGTCAGAGTATGGGTACTCATGCCTGTGTTGCAGAGGGTTGCTCGGTGTGTCCATGTAACTGCCTCATCTTGTAAACCTGTTTCAGTGATACAGATCCATCCATCCATATATATATGTATAGGTGTGTGTATATATATATATATATATATATACATGTCTGCAGAAAAAACCAGAACACTTTGCTAGATGATAGGAAGTAGTGGGGAGCCTACAGCCAGAACAGCCAGTTGAGTCTTGGAGATTGCTCCTTGTGTAGACCAAGAAGAGAGGG
>VZTD01005314.1:1482100-1568737 GCA_013397725.1 Rhagologus leucostigma
CACTTTGCTAGATGATAGGAAGTAGTGGGGAGCCTACAGCCAGGAGAACAGCCAGTTGAGTCTTGGAGATTGCTCCTTGTGTAGACCAAGAAGAGAGGGTCTTTTTCTCCCTGGGTCTTCAAGATGTTAAATTTTGAGTCCAGTAGACTTAACCCAGAGAGTCCTGAAGGTAACTTAGGGGAGAATATTGTATTGATTCAGTTTTAAGACTTTGTTCTAGTTTCTTAGGAAAATCCAGGTTTAGTCTGCTAAACCTCATTCTGTAGTGTGGGGAGAAATGGAATAGTGATACTTAGTGTCTGAGAGAATAAAAGATATACATAAAAGAGAGGGAAATTTTTAACTTGTATGATATCTTAGATAAGGGTCTTCAGGTCAAAATTAAGGCTATGATGAAGCTTTTCTGCCTTCCCTCTTTCACAATAATTCAGTTATAGAAAGCAGAACATCATAGAAGAAAAATGATGAAATACTTAAAAGAGTGTAGAATTGAACAAATTTGTTAAGTTACCTTTCATAAAAGAGCATAAATCCAGTTTTCAAGAGCTCTGGAGTTTGTCTTGCAACTCTGCCAGGTTAAAATCCTTTTTTTCCCCCCCCTCCTCCTCCTGTTCCTAAGTAATCTGCAAGCAATTGCATTTTAAAAATTATTTTTCTCTTGAATTTAAAGACTTTGACAGATGGCACATGTAGAACCTGGAAAACTTCCTGAATTGGCAGAGTGACCATACCCCTGCCATTTTCCTACCACAGTATCTGTAGGTGCGTAGGCTGTCTTCTTCCAGAGTGCTGGGTGAGATACCGTTTCCTCTGCTGGGAATGTGCAGAAAACAAGAGATAAATCAGAAAAACATACCTGGTGATGGGCTGAATTTGCCGTTAATAGACAACTTAATCTGCTGGTTAGCTGAGTAATTTGATTGTGCCTTAAACAACCCATTCAGAGCAGTGACAGTCTCCAGGGTGCATACTTGCAGTGTTTTCCATGCGGAGTTAATATCAATCTTTTAGATGGTGTGAGTTCGTTTAACACTTTTGAGAGACTGAGACATCAAAGCTATGCCTCACAATAGTCCATTCTTTATTCTAGAGAATGTCATACCAAAAATTAGTCTCATGACCTTTGAAACTTGGTTTATCATGACTGTCCTTCTTTCAGGGCCTCTGTCCAAGGCAGAGCTCTGAAGCCAATAAAAGCACATGAAATCGCTTGGTTCTGAATGTGCACAGGCTGTCTCGCTCAGCGTTGCATGACAGTTGTTCTCTCAACTGAGTGTCCTGAGTTTTGTAACAGTGATCGACTACATAGCTTGTCTTCTATTTACAATCCTTTGGAATTCCCCTCCCCCATCTAAGGCATTTTGGGAAAAGGGCAGTAGCTTGGCACTGGATTATCTCTTTGCGATTTGTGCTGTGTAAATTGTGTGGAAAGAACATGTATGTCAGTATGCAGCTACAGTCCCTGAAGAGAAGTGACATGATAAAAATCATGTTTAAAGACAACAACACAGGAAAAATTGATATATATTTTCTTTTTAAGTCCTAATATTTATCTACTGAACACATGAATTGGTGTAGAGTTCTGTCCCTATGAAATTTATTACTTGTTGATGTGGTACAAAGGACCTTAGTTCTTAAAGGTGAGCAAAGGCTTTTTGTATTCCTGGGGTAGGACTAGGTTGATAAACTGTTTTTTAGACAGACAAAAGAGATGAGATCTTAAATCAGTGTTAATGTGTGACTGACCAGGAATGATATCATCTAGAGATTATTGCTTTCCTCTGTTTCTGCAGTGTTAACAAATGAATACTCAAGAATGTAGCAGAGAAGCAAATGGTTCTTGATAAATTATGCAGTCTTGACTCCAACTATTGTTTGAGGTAATTTATGATCTTCCATTGGTGTAATGGGGCTGTGACATAAACTGCAGCACGCCCTAGAGTAGACAAATTGGTCTGGTATTGTTTAGGAACATATTTAATCTATCTTGCTATAAGGGAATTGGAGCCTTTTGCTGAAACATCAAAAGACCAGTATTTTGATATTCAGTCCTAAATAACCTACCATTAAATTTGCAGCAGTTGTGCCTTTTCCTGATGGCTAAATACTGAAGTGGTAATAAACATAAAACTGTTGCAGTGTAAAGCTCAATTCTTTTCCCTTACCCCTTTATGTAAACTTTCTTTAGTCTTGGTGTGTTTAGAGGCTAATAATACAATTCTCTTTATTCTTAAAGCATTTTATCAACTTCATAACAGCTATTCCAGTGGCTTGCTTAATTTCTCTGTAGATGTGTTTACAAAAAAGAAAAGAAAATGGTACTCCCCCAACTGAAAAGATTTTTAAGAGCTTTTCTTAAATCTGTGCTTAATTCTCCCGGAACAAACTAGGTGATTAAGGTGAAATCTTCAGATCAATCTTTAAAACTGACTGCAAACTTTTAGGTGTGGAGAAGTAGTTAGATGTCTGTAGACCACTGTTTGTATGTCTAAAGACTAGCAATAGTGCAAGTTGACTAATGTGCCTACAGTTAAATGCTTGGTGTTGTCTACCCCCACTTTGGATCCTGTAAGATTTTGGGTTTTTTTTTCCATAGTATTTACTTACCTAGAATAAATAATTGGATTTATGCATATTTGGTTAAATGGATTTTCAGACTTGCTATTGCCAAAACCAGTTTCCTCCCGAGGTAATTGGCTGTATGAATTGATTACAGAAAACTGCAGAAGCCCACTAACTACTTCCTGGAAAGAAGTTCCCAGGAGTTTGCATGCCTTACTGATAGAGGAGGAGGCTATCATACCTCAGCCAAACTCATCCTGGAACTAGGTAAAATAAAGCTTCCTTGATGAGTGCATGGTTTGTGGACCACAGGCTGGAAGTCCTCTGGGAACAGTTTGTCCAAGATGTTTTTTCACCCTTGTCCCTGACTTAACTGTCCCATAAATTTTGCTGGCAGCTTTGGTTTGGTGACAGTTCATGCTTACCAGAGAGCAGTGGGTAGCCTGTTTAAACTTCGGCTTTTGTGTTGAGTACATAATTGATAATTAATAGCGAACAAGACAGGAGCTCGCTTGTGGTGGAAGTTCTGACTGTGCTTTGCAGCCTGCTTTCTCTTCCCCAGTCATGCTTTTTTCATCTACTTGGAGGTGACATTGCTTGTCTTACACTGCAGGGATGTCTCCACCACTGGTTGGAAGAAATGCTGGAGCAGCAAATAGTGCTTTATTTATTTATTTATTTCAGTTTATTTTTGTTTCCTTCTTGACATTGTCCTGCCTTATTTTTAGTTCTTTAGCCATATGTTCCTCTAAATGTTTGCATATTTCTTTTCAAGCTCTATCTGATCACAAAGTGATGCTTTAAAGAAACACAACTCACCTTGCAAAGTTGCTGCTAATAATCACTCAGAAGAGCAAGTGCAAGACTTGAATGAATTTGTATGTGACACTGATATATTGTGTAAGAATAAAAAACCATGAGAGAAAAGGCAGGCAGGAAAGGGTAAAGGTTAGAAGTTGTGTAGCCAGGCATTGAAGGCTAATGCTGCATAATGGTCTTGGTGATCTTATGGGTCTTTTCCAACTTGAATGTGATAAGTGACTGTCATCTTAATTAACTCACAGATTTCAGTGTTTTCTTTCCACCATTGAAAACATAGCCTCAGGTGGTGAGATCCAGTTTTCAAATGGCTAGGGTTTTGCTGTGAAGGAGGCTTTCATTTTTGCCTGAACAGTGGGAATAAAGTAGGAGCCACAGGGCCTGAGAGTAGTTATGCTGGGCTTTTAAATGAAATATCAAATTGAATGTGTTTGCTAGGCTACAGGCAGCAAATGTGCACATTTTCTACTTCAAGTTGATGCAAATCCTCATCACCTCATCTTGATCTTCTCGGTCTTCCTCCTCCAACTGTTTTCAATAATAAGTTGATGAAATGTCTTCAGTATGGTTTCTGACAGTTTGTTTGTACTCTGCAGGTCCTGGGAAGCAGTAGATGTAATTTGAAGAAAATTTGAAGGAACAAATGGCTTTAGCTGGCTGCCCAGACTCCTTTTTACATCTTCCTTATCGGATAGTAAGTTGTGAAACTGCATGTTCATGTCAGCTCGTAGCATCATATTGCTGTGTGCCGGTGATTGATTGTGCGTTCAAACTTTTCATCAAACTGCTAATAGCTGTCTGGCAATTCTCTGGGTTTTGCTAACATTTGGAAACAGAGCCTCTGTTACCATCCTGTATTCAAGTTCTGCTGCTGAAAAACATTGGGTCATTAATATATATGGATTAAGATTTGATATTTGTCTTTAAAATAGACAAAATTCTCCCCATTTGGGAGAAGGCACTTGTTTCCAAAGAAAAGGTGGCGAGCTACAATACCAGTGAAATGCCTTGCACCAAAATGTATCAGTTTGCTGAATGCTATATTTGTAGGAACAAAGGCAGAGATTTTTACACTTGGTTAGATCCTATGCTTTTTGAGTCATTGTGCTGTATCTAAGCAGCCAATATGGCATATTACAAAGTGTATATTTTAAAAAACCCTCAGCTAAATTCAAAGATACATGACAAAAATGCATGTGAAAGTTATCTTTTTTCCCTGGGCAGTTTTAGTTGGCATAATACTTGCTTTGTATTTTTTATGAAACTGCAAATTGCTAGTTTGGATATGATCTTTTCTTTGCACTTTTTATCTTCCATTTTCATACTATGATTACCACTCTGAGGTTCAGTTATGATTTTGGGCCCTGTAGATACACAAATAATTAAACAGTGTCATGTGACATTAAAACCTTTTCCCTTTAGTCCCAAGAGAAATGTTGCTAGTAGTGATTACTACAGTCATGCTACTCATTTGGAAGAAAAACAAAAAAACGATGAAAACAACAACAAAATTTCCAAAAAATCTCTTTAGGATTTATACATGTTGTGTAATATGTCAGCTTACAATTTTTTCTTCCCCAACAGGAAACCTCAAATTAGTTAAAAGTCTAATGTTAGTATATGCTGAGTTGTCAGCTGAATGTACCTGAATGCTTCTCCCGATAACAGGAAAAAAATAACAGTTCTTTTATAGCTTCTTTTGCAGCTATAAAAATAGACTGGACTTTGAGAAATTGGATGTCCTGAAAATCTGTTACTATACTTGGATCTATGATTTTGAAAGAATATGTGAATAGATGTGCCTGGACTTCATAATTTTGATGCACTGTGAAATTATGCTTCCAATTCATTTGGAGCATCATCTGAGTCATGATGCGAAGCTGAGGGAAAGGAGAGCTATGTAAGGGAAACTTGACATTCTAGGCAGTCATTTTTGAGCTGCAAGTTCTTTAACTGAGTGTCAATCTTTCCTGTGAAAATAGTGTCTTTAGTGGTTCATAGGAAGTAAGAATGTGAAATTTCATTGGTACTTCCCTTGCTCTGACAAACCCTGTAGATAACCTGCTTTAGTCTGGGGCAGTCAGCAGACTGGAAGTGTCAGAGCAACATGGGGTGACTTAAGATGGTGGGAAAGTGACTCAGTTATTTTTGGTCAAAGCTTACTGTGTATTAACTACCCTAAGTGCTTATAACCAGTTTGAAGACTAGCTGTGGAAGCCCATTCACAACTACTGTGCCTTCTGTCAGAACTGAAGTTTGCATTAAAAAAACCCTGAACATCTGTTTTTCCACCCCTACTAAATCTGACTTAGGAGCTTTCATCAACTTGTCTTTCAAATTTGGCTGCAGTGAAAGCATTTTGTTGGTAAAGGGCTGAAAGAAGGTTAAACTAAATATGCTCTAGATTAGAGTGTAAAGAAGTATTCTCTTTTTTCAGCACATTTTCTTACTTAATATGAATGAAAGGCTATGAAGGCCACTGCTCCAGAGATCCCAAGGTTGGGACCTTAATGCTGTAAATTCAGTATTAGAATAAATTGACACATTGGAGGTTGGGATTATATTCAAGGCAAGAAAAATGAGAACCTGGATAAGCGAGGATGCACCACAGAGTATCCTTTGGGATGTTGTGCTGCCAATCCACCTTTTCTCAGTTTTTTTATGTTTTTGGAGAGATGGGCAAGGTATAGATCTCTGACTTTCTTACTGAGCTCTTTGTTTGCTAGGTTTGCTGCTTTCAGAAGCTTTCAGGTCTTGTCTAAGAGTCTTTTTCTTCTTTTTCTTTTAAGTTTCTCAGGAGTTAGCATGTAAGCCGGTCACACTGAGTGCATTCTCCTAGAAACAATCTCTAGCTCTGTAAAAAAAAAAAAATCAATACTATCTTTCAGTGGCTTTCAGGAGTCGTTTCCAAATTCTTGAACTCTTCAATAAAAATCCGGCAGTGAGAATTGGCAGTGTTTGTCTTCTGTTCCTGGAAATTCAGAACATAGTCCCAGAATTTCTCAGAAAAAATGGGATGATTTACTGTGTTTCCGTTCTTTTGCAATCTGTAGTCACAACAGTATTTATGTGCAGTGACTTGAACTCTTGGGGAATATTTAGTTCTTTAACCCTTTGCATTAATTGTACAAGTCTCAGTGACATAAATAACAAAAAGACGAGGTTTTTTCTCAGTTTATGAAGATAAAATTTTGGGCATGCAGGAATGTTCTGTTTATCTTCCAGTTTCTGCCTTCTGTTTGTTTTCTCATGACCAAGATGCAGGTATGACTTCAGTAATAATTAATATAATTTGGTTTTAGTGAGCTGAATTCTTATTTGAGAAAGGACTTGTAACTTGGTACAAAATGGACTACAAGCATTTGGCCACAAAGTAGAGAGAAAATGGAAATTGCTTTCTCTTATGTGTACAGAGCTGTGGATTTCAGGATTGCTAATTATCCTCTTGATCAGATAAGAGTGCAGAATATTGCACATCATATTTGAGAAGCTTTGTAGGAATGTTTGTTTGAAGCTCCACTTCAAGAGTAGGAATTAAATACCTAAGAGAATTAATCAGAGGCTAGCTACTGTAATGAAAGCCTCTTTCAATGATGTCAGATTTGTGGATGTGAAGGTGATTTGCTGCCAATACAATAGTGACATTCCTCTTCCTTCATCTGGAGCAACAGTTAGGTAGAGGTTCTCCAGGTTTTAGTATGGCAGCTTTGATCCTTGTTTTCAATAAAATGATACAGTAAGTTAGAATACACCTTTGGAGATCATCTGATCCAAGTCCATGGCATATTGAGGTTATACTTGTTTTCCTAGAGTGCTTCATCTTGGTGAGTGTGATTTTCGGGAAACTTGCTTTTTTTATTTTCAGGAGTGGCTTGCTTAGATTGGGCAGTTAGAGAAGAGAGGGTTTCTCTTTTAGTGAAAGGGGAGAAAAAAACCCTTTTGATTTGATTAAATCTCTAATGTATTTAGAGAATTACCTTGATGGATGCAATAATCCTCACCCTTGTGACATCTAGCTGCCTTCTATATGACACAGGCTTATCTCTGCCAGTTTGGAATTAAACAGTCTGTTATTTAGTGTTAATATAGGCATACATGCTGCAGTCCATGTTTGTGTGCATAAAATTTCTTTTATCATAAAAAAAACTGTGTGAGAAACATTTGATTGCAGAACTTGTCTCCAAGTGGGCTTGGAAAGGGCTGTTGAAACCTGTGTTTTGGCCCTCATTGTCTGCCTGACACTGTTTGAAAATCTTCGTTAACTTGGCTGCTGACAATTGTTTATCGGTTCTTTGAAGACGTTTCTTGCCAGGTGTGGTAAGAAAGATGCCAGGCCAAAATGGTGCTGGTCACTCCTCTCCTCAGCTGGGCAGGGGGGAGAAAATATAATAAAAAGCTTATGGGATAAGATAAAGGCAGGGAGAAATCACTCATCGGGCACCATCACAGGCAAAACAGACTCGACTGGGGGAAATTTGTTTACTTTATTACCAATCAAATCAGAGTAGGGTAATGAGAAATAAAGCTAAATCTTAAAAACACCTTCCCCTCACTCTGTCCTGCTTCCCAGGTTCAACTTCGCTCCCGCTTTGCTCTCCTGTCTCCCCTCCAGTGATGCAGGGGGATGGGGAATGGGGATTGCAGTCAGTTCATTACATGTTGTCTCTGGCAATCCTTCCTCCCCAGAGGGAGGACTCCTCACACTCTTCCTTTGCTCCAGCATGGGCCCCTTCCCAGGGAGACAGATCTCCATGAACTTCTGCAGTGTGGTTCCTTCCCACATGAGCATAGGTCCCTCCCATGGGGTGCAGTCCTTCTGGAACAGGCTGCTGTACCTTGGGAGGGTTACAAGGCAGAAACAGGGCCAGAAAACCTGGTCCAGTGTGAGCTCTTCTCTCCATGGGTGCACAGGTCCCTCCAAGAGCCTGCTCCAGCATGGGCTCCCTTGCAGTGTCACAGCCTCATTTGTGCATCCAAATGCTCTGGCACAGGGCCCTGGATGGGCTGCAGGTGGATCTCTGGCTCCCCTGTGGGACTCCATGGTCCCTGCAGGGACACAGCTGCCTCACCGCGGTCATCACCACGGGCTGCAGGGGAACCTCACCTCCAGTTCCTGGAGCACCTCTTCCCTCTCCTTCACTGACCCTCGGTTCTGCAGAGCTGTTTCTCTTACATATTCCCACTCCTCTCTTCATCTGCTATTTGTCGTGGTTTAGGAATGGTACTCCCTGATTTAGTTCTCCCACCAAGACTCTCCAAACCCCTCTGTCACTGGGTTGCTCCCCTGGCCCCTCCCCTGGGGCTGGCCAGAGAGGAGAATTAGAGGCACAAAAGGCAAAGATAACAGATTAAAATAAGAACAGTGTACTGGAAACAGCCAGGAGATAAGAAAAGGAACAGTAACAGCAACAATATTGTCAACAAAAGTGTTTCTTAGAGAGTGATTTCACATGCAAAATGCTCAGGGAACCTGACCAGTACCAGGCTTGCTCATCAGGAAGGAACCTCTTCTCCTCAGAATCCCCTTTTTTCCACCTCTGGCAATGAGGTGAGGTGGTATAGAATAACCTCTGTGTCCTAGCCCTGCCGCCTCCGAGCTACTGCAGAAATTACCCTGTCTTGGTCAGAACCAGGACACAATTGAACTGAGTTTTTTTTTATTCCTCACAGAAGCCACCCTTGTCCCTCCCCCCACTACCAAAGCCTTCTCACGCAAACCCAATACATGATTTTCAAGATTCAAAACAAATGGTGGCCTAATTTACTCTTTTTTGGCTTAAATCTACAAGGATTCTGCTTGCATAAAATTAGTTGCAGAGTTTGGGTTTTTCATGCTAAGAGGACAATATGGAAGGACCAGAGTGCACAAGCAGGCTTTCAAAGTCCTTGGGCATAGCTGAGTGAAAAAACACCAGATGCATTATTACATTGCATCATTCTTCTACATATTGCATAAAGAAAAGCTGAAATGTTGCTACTGCCAATACAGAAAGTCATCAGATTTGTGAAATATGGTGTCAGTCAACAGATCTTTTATTGACGATACTCTTGTTTTAACAGTTTACATGTATGTGGTGTAGAGGGTTGACGGACTGGAGCAGACATAAAGCACAAAGCAGCGTGAACATTAGTGAATGTTTTTACAAGACATGTTGCTTCCAATATGAAGTTATGAAATCTGTCTCCCTGAGTGCAGACTGCAAATGTTTTTACAGATAGAGTTGATGCTGCTTGTTAGTTTTCATTGAAGACCAACTGAAGCTAGATTTCTAGCCTCTATTTTTCTTGGAAAGAAATCTGTTTTAAAAATTGTCCCAAAACCAGTTGTTTTCATTAACATTGAAATAAAAGTGTGGTGCTTACCTCCTAAAGAGGCCATTGGAAGTGTACTTGCCACCACTATGGTGTGTAATCAGAATACTTAAATGAAGCAAAATAACATCAAAGAAATTAGTATCCTTACACTGTTTATATACAACTGATTACAGTTTCCCTTCTTACAAGAAATGCTCATCAGTTTTTTTTTTTTGGTTTTTGCTGTACCAGTTTACCTTTCTAGATTTCCAATCGCAGGCATGTACCTTACTGTGTGCACTTCTGCTTTTGTATTCTAATTTATAGAAGCTGGTTGGCAAAACATGAAGTCTTTTTTTGAACTTGAATGAGAGCAAGAAATTTCAAGTGGCTCAGTCCACATTTTTCAATTATATGAACTTTTTCAACCTATTGAGAAAAAAGACTCAAAGCACTCTAGTGGTCAATCATTCCATTTGCTACTTGCATTACTACTAACATTGGTCAGGAAACAACACAGATGTTGCAAATCAAGTGAAAAAATAGAGTAAAGAAGTTTAATTTTGCATCTTCCTGTTGATGATTTCATGCTTAAACACTAGACTGAACCTGTTGTTAAATGCAAGGAGTCTCTTGATTTAGCTCTGGTTTTCATACATGCTTAAGCCTGCGGTTTGCTACTTTTACACTTGAGAGAAAGTTGAGGGGGGATCTTCGGAATATATATAAATAACTGAAATGTTGTAAAGAGAAGGGAGCCAGGCTCTTTTCCCTGGTGACCAGAGCCAATGGACACGATCTGAAACACCGGACGTTCCGTCTAAATACTGGGCAATGGTCTTTGACTGTGAGGGTGACTGAGCACTGGCAGAGGTTGCCTAGGAGAGGTGGTGAAATCTCCATCCTTGGAGATAGTCCAAAGCCATCCAGACATAGTCTCAGGCAACTGGCTGTAGGTGGCCCTGCCTAAGTAGGGGATTGGACCAGGTAACATCCAGAGGTCTCTTCCAACCCCAATCATTCAGTGATACTGTGAAAATCAAAAGCAGTGGGTCTCTTTAGGTTCTGACTTCTATGCAACTTTTAAGGTGATACTTCCAGACTGAAAAAATACCCACCTTGATAAGAACAGACTATTTTCTGTTCTCTCACAAAACTTCATGAGAACATTCTGAAGCAATGGTAACAATCAGTTTAGCAGACTGTAGCACCAAACAAAACCCTGTATATTTTTCATGAGTTGGATCTTTTCCAAATGAGTAAATATTTAACAAGCTGTTTACCAACTGGTTATTTTGGAGAATTACCAGTATGAGTTTTTTCATGTTGGTAACAGCTCTATTTTAACAGAAGAGGGTTGATGTACCAGTCCTAAGACAGCTTCACGCTTCAAATGCCTGCATAAATATAAGAAGATAGAAACCTAAAATACAAAGGAATGGAAGCATTGTTTTTAAAACTGCATTTGTTATAGCCAACTGGAATTACATTAGTGGTAGTTGGGGGGGGGAGGTGCTTTTAATGAACCTTCCTCCTACAGATGTTCTGTGCTCTACATATGAGTAAATAGTAACCAGTGGAGAAGATTATTTTGTTTTTTAAGAGGAAGATAATATTGCTGTGTATTTGGAGCTGTCACTTTTCAAGAAAGCACTGTGGCTCAGATAATTCTTAGTGTTGTTGTCCATGCCAGTTGGCTCAGAGAAGTCTTTTCTATCCTTGGAAAAGACCAATGATATAATGTTGCCTTATATTTAAGTATTTCCAAGAAATATATCTAGATACAGGCCTTACATAAAGTTATGCCCAGTACATTTTCTTGCTTTACATAATCTAAAGAGAATCTGTTTGATCAAAGGAAGGACAATATTTCATAAGCACTTACTTAATTTTTTTTTTTTAAGTTAAAAAAGGAGGGAGGAAAAAGCTCTTCCAAACTACCACTCCAAATTCTGTGATTCTGCATGAAGCTTTTCATGTGATCAAATCTGAGAGGAGAATTTTCCTGTTTCTAAAAAGAAACTGAGGGTACAGTTTCCAAACTTTATGTGATGCCTCATGGCAGAGATCTCGTTTCTACACTTGCAGACTTTCTACTCCAAACAGAAGGTGCTGATTCAAAGAATACTGGAGAGCCCTAATTCACCTTGGCCTTGGTGTGGTGAAGATGCCATTTACTTGGTAAAGCTAGGGATAAATATTTCAGGTCCACCTGGCACTAGCTGTGACTGAAACCAGTCTTTACCTGCTCTTTTTGCATCCCCTAAGAACTATTCTTTCAGTTCCTAATATAATGTAATCTGAAACTGTCTTTTTAAAAAGTTATTCCTAGGTTCCCACAAAACCCTGCCTCTTTTCGAGGTGTATCTTTCAGTCCTAGTGTTGCAGGTATGTTCCCTTTATGGAGAGATGGGATGGAAAGTGCTGCACAGAGCAAGGACTTTGTTCTTGTATGGCTGACTTTGCTTTTTCAGGATGGAATTTTACCAAATTGATCAGCTTTCAGGAATCCTTCACGAATAAAGGGCCAGATTATTGGTAGTAATGGCCTTTTATGCTAGATAGTATTGATATTTTAATCTGAGGCATTAAGATACAGTGTTTTTATTTCTGGTTTTGAAAAAACAGTGGGCAATCAAAGGTAGAACACAAATGCCCAGCAAAGCTCTCAAGCTATACTGCTATTTTAAGAGAGCTTTGGCCTGCGTACTGGTACGACCAGTGTGCATATTTGAAATTCTAGCCTCTACGATGAAAAGACAAGCCCTCGGAAACAACCAGTGGTTTTGGAGCATGCTGGTCCTTAGCAAGCTGAATGTTAAACAATGACTTAAGACTCTACTACACACTGGCTGTAGCTCTTGATGTCTTACACACTGGCTCCATTTTTTGACATAATTTTGGCAAGTGGGGGAACCTGGCAGTCCTTCATGCTAGAGGCCTTAGCACTAATAAAGCGCTTTAGTTATTAGCACAAGTAAATAGTTGTCCATTTGTGCTTCATTAATGCATATTAGTCATACAGTAAATACTGTCATGCTGGCAAGTTCCCCAGAACAGTGAATACTTCTGCACAGTTCAGGAGGGGGTTTCTGACAAAGTGGTGTTGGCACCTTTCTTGAAGAAGTTCTTGAAGCTATTAGTGTAGGAGAGTGACAGGCCGTTATTTAAGCTCACGTGAGTTTTGTAGAATTGATACTTCAGTGGAGGCAAAGAGGTATTTTTGATGAATTTTATGCTGTTGCAGTAGGTTCTTCTCAACTATTCAGCTGACTTTTCTACAGCCATCAGCTATATTGAGGCAGGTTGCTTTGGGCTGTGGGGAGTACAAATGAGGTGCCTACTCTTCTAATGAAAATAGATGTTTCAAAAATTCCATGTGATTGTCCAGTATTGTAAAATTTTAACTATATATTTGAAAAAACCTAGTATGTGCAGCTAGATGAAATCAGAAGGCACCACGATGATCCACAATCTGTATGTTTTGGTTTCTTGAGAGATAAGACCCTTAGTACAAATGGTGTAAAACTGCAAACAAGTATGACTTGTTCTTTGGAACAGCCAGCGTAGATTTACCAGTTGCTTTTTTTTATCCTTTTTGTTCCTGGCAGTGACTTCCAGGACTGTACTTTTGCTCTGTACTCTTGCTAACTTGTGAATGCTGACCAGCTTCTGGTTCTTAATACTGTTATCCTCACCTGTTTTGAAGAGGAATGTGTTTTCTGCCTCTGCAGTCACCAGCATCATCCCCTGATTAGTGACTTACTCTTTTGAAGATAAGAGGGACTAGCCTTGCAGTGGTATTGGCTAGCTTCCTTAGCACCTTCTAACACATCCTATCTGCTCCTAGTTAACTTGTCTGATCCATAACTTTCCTTTGCTGTGAGTAATGGTTCAATCCTCCAGATGCTGACACTGTGCTCAAAGAACTGGGAGACATGAGGAACTAGGAAAAACAGAGGCAAAAAAATCATTGGTCTTTTGTATCCTTAGCTGCTGGGTCCTGTGCACAACTGAGAACTAACTAAACTAGTATTAGCCATTCTTTTGTCCTTACTTGCCTATATAACAATTCCTTGTTTTTTCTTGGCATCCTTTGCTTGCTCCAGCTCTTCTGCATGTGCACAGTCTCCATATTCTTTCTGCATAACCTCTTCTTGCTTCAACCTTCTTTGTGTTTCATCATTTAAGCTATGGCAGGAGTTGCTTGCCCATTCAGCTTGCTTTCTGCCATTCCCCTGTGACATTCTGCATGCCACAGTGGACCATTTTTGAGGTTTGAGGAGGCTGTCCTGCAAGATCAGATTGTTGCCCTGAATACCCTGATTCTTCAGAGAAGTCTGCCATGGGAACCTTGCATGCGGATCCTTGAACAGGCCAAAAATCTGCTTTCCCACAGTCTAGGACTGTAATTCTGCTGGTAGTCTTGCTCTCTTTGCTTACTCATTATTATCTCTGCATCATCTCCACTGCCATCAGCCTCTTCCTCCCCAACTGGCTCTTCTTTGTCTACCAGTTGGCTTTGCCAGCTTGTTGGTCAAGGAGGAAAATGCTTCTCCAGTTGGCTCACTGATCACTTGTGATGTGAAGTTATCTTCAACCCACTCCAGAAATCTTCCAATGCTGGCTGCAGCTAGAACGGCACTGTGTGCTTGTGAGTGGGTCAGAAATGTGATTTAGCTGATTTGTGTCCAGTTTCTCCGCATCTCATGTACTTGGCTGCAAAAATGGATTCATTTGGTTTGAGCAAGACAGGTATTCTGAACATTAATCTTCTTAAAGATGGGGGGTGCCTCTTTTAGGAAGAAGTATTGAGGTGGAAAATGAGGGACTTGGCAGTGTGACAGAAGCAAAGGAGAACCTAGAGATGCTAGCCAATTGTTCAGGTGTTTCCTGTGCCAGCACTGTCCTTTGTGGCTTCCCAGCCAGGCTTCTGGTACTCAGTCTCCTGTTGTGGCGCTCCCCTGGCTTCCCTGATGTTTACTCTCTCGCAAGGCTTACATCCAAGTGGACCGTCTCCCATGCTGCCTTCTCTGAGGACCTACTGCCAGCCATATCTCCCCAGGACTGTCCTCGGGGTGATGTAGGGAAGCTCCTCCTTGCTGAGTGGCTTATGAGCTTCCACCCTCAGATCTGACTGATGCTGCTGTCCTTTGGTCATAACTGCCCCTGACTCCGAGTCCTTTGGTGGAGAGGCAGGAGAGTCCTAGCCAGATGTTCGCCTTTCCTTTCCACTGTAGGCCCATTGTAGAAGAGATGCCATCCGTGTGCATGGAGAGCAAGGAGGTGGTGCAGGTCAGGGAGGAAGGGCTGACAAAAGCCTTCAAATGCATGAACTGTTTTATTGGTTGTAAAGAGTTCGTGCCTAGCCTGGCAAGGCTCACATCTCCCTTTCCTGCCTATAGATTTTCTACCTCTTCCATCTCTCTGGCAGACACTTGGCCTCCCAGGATTTCCTTGAGTGGTTATGTTCAGGCTGATGGAGAGTACTGCCTGGAGGAGCTTGGGAGAAGACATTCTGACCCTCCTGGAAGGAGATCATGGGCTCTTTCTGGAAGGCACCTTGTCAGTGATGATGTCAGGAGACAGTTAACTGTATTTGTGGCTAGTCCACTTCCGTGGGCTTTCTTTCCTAATCACCCTCTACAGGTTCTGGGTCTCCTTCCACCTGGTTGAGTGAAGCCCTTTTATTCTGCACAGTCCTTCTGTGTGCTCGTACCCTGCTCCCCCTCTGCATATCCTCCTTCTTCCAGAGCTCTTTCTTCTTGGCCACACCACTATGACCTCTTGGAAAGATTTCTGCAGAAGGTAACTCCAGGATCATATGTAACACACATGTTACATACATAAATAATCCATTTATGTAAGCAACCTAACATGTTTACTCACCCACACATGCCCTCTCAAGTTAGGTGAATTTTTTTTCCTTTTCAAATTCAGGACAGACTCAAGAAATTTTTCAAACCAAATATAAATGTCAATATTTGAGGTAGTCACCTCAAGTGTTTCGTAGCTGGAAGCGTTTGTAGAGCCTATTTTTTGAGGCGAATGTGAGTTAAGATTTCAGAGGGATTGTTTTTCTACTTCTGACGATACAGAAGTATAAACCAGTGTGTTGCAAATTTGATGGAAAAAATTCTATGTGTTTGCTGGTGAAATTTCTGCATGAAATACATTATTTTTTTGCCATGATGAGAGCAAAAGGGCTAACTGAAGTGTGCTAAAGATGTTCTGAAAAAGGCATCTCTTGCAGTCTTGTTTTTTCTAGAGTCCTTTATGTCCTCAGAATTATGACAAGCTGCTGGCTGTTGAACATGAACTGCCTGTATGTTTAAGTCATGAACCATAACTGCTATGCTGGATGAGAGCAAGTTGGAAAAATAGTTTTCTGACAGTGTATCTTTTAGAGTGTGACTTGCCTTGAAGATTAAAATAAACCCGAACCCACAAGATCAGAAATTTCTCATCCATGGACTGTCCCAGTAGCATCTTCTGAAACAGGGATATTGACACAATAACATGTGTTATTATGATGTGAAATTACATACATGCTGTCATTATTGTGGTGTGCTAATGAGCTTCTAGGTAATCTGTCACAGTTGATTTTCTTGTTTTAGCTAAATAAGTAGCCTTCTGTTTATCTGTATCCAGAAGGTGGCCCATTCCTCTCACCCACAGCTTGATTCTGAAGCCTAGTTCAAAGTTTTTCCTCTTCTCCTCCTCATCCTATGATTTCTTTTTTTTTTTTTTTTATCTCTGATTTGACTTTAATCTCAGCACTTTCCATTACCTTTATTTCATAGACCTGCATTTTTGGGTTAGAAAGAATAGCTCAAAACTAGAGGAAGCAGTACAATAAATACTGGATGTGCTGTAAAATGTACCACGCTGAATTAATCACCATTCAGCTGAAGTGTGGTAGCTGCTCAAGTACAAGGCGCCAGCCCCTTGAACTGCAAGGTAAACAAGTTACTTCCCCTCCCTAGTCTTCAGCAGTGGTTTCACAGAAGAGAAAGAAAAGCCACTTCAATACCAATTGCACTGCAGCTCATCTGATTGCATCCCATCTTTTCTTGAAGCGAACAGTAGAAATCCATTTCCAGAGATGTTCTTGTGGTTGATAGCAGTAGTGTTTCAGTGTTGCTAAAGCCAGCATGATCAAACATTGCACACGTGGATTTATTACAGCTGTGGGATTTCTTGAACTTTTCTTCTGTCTGACCAGCTTTGCAATCTCCCTTCAAATCTCTCCTTGTTCGGAGACCCTTTACCTGGGCAGGTCTTGTTTTGAGGTGGTTTGCTTGTTTTGTTTCATGTGCTGCCTTGAAAATGTTTGGCACACCAGACCTTCCTCCAGTAGCATTCTGGTAGTTATGAAACCCTTTTGATCTGTTGAGGCTTTAATGTAGCCTCAGAAGCTTTCTGTGGAATTAAAGCAGCTGCTGCTAACCATGTAGAAGCGCCTCAGTGTATGTTCTGATGTGCTATGGATACTTCCTTGGATGTGTCCAGTAAGTGTTAAAAGAAGTGGGGAGGAGCTGTATAAAATAAGTGGTCACTTGACACACTTACATTGTGAACAACTTTAAAACAGAACAAAACACAAATAAAGCCTTCCAAGCATGAAGAAGTGATTGACGTGCTTGCTTTTAGTGAGCCAGCTTCTGCAAAAACTGAAAATTTATACTTTGTATTGTGTTTTCCTGGGACAGCGTGCAATTTTACATGTAATTTGTTACTATTTAAATGCAAATTGCTGATCTTTTGTAAATTTTCTTCCTTCAGAGAATGTTAAGTCAATAAAGATTTTCTGATAAAGCCATCTTCTTAATGCAGGATAACTGGTACAGCTACTTGCAATTAACTCCTTTTCCTCAAGGAAAGGAAAACATGGCAGCCGCTACCTTGAGATGGATGGATACAAATAAAAGTTTTTATTGATACTGGAACAAGAGTAACAATGAAGCATATTTCATATGGTACCTAGATTTTTGAAAATTAGACAGAGATTGGTAAACTAGGCAGAGCACTGAGAGAAGTTCTCTCAGGCTAAAAAGTACCTTTGAGGTGCTTGAATTTTACTACAGTCAAACCTAGTTACTTCTTATTCTAAGGACAATGAAGATAATCAGACTCATTTAGGTTGGAAAAGACCTCTAATATCATTGAGTCCAACCTTTGAGAGATCACCACCCTGTCAACTAGACTATGGCATTAAGCTCCATAGCCAGCCGTGAACACCTCCAGGGATGGTGATTCCATCACCTTCTTGTGCAGTTTGTCCCAATGTTTAACAGCCCTTTTCATGAAGAAATTCCTCTTGATGTCCAACCCGAACCTCCTCTGGTGCAGCTTGATGTTGTGTCCTCCCATCCCCTCACTGGTTGCCTGGGAAAAAGAGCCGACCCCCACCTGGCTTACAGCCTCCTTTCAGGCAGTTGTAGAGAGTGATAAGGTCCCTTTGAGCCTCCTTTTCTCCAGGCTAAACAACCCCAGCTCCCTCAGCCACTCCTCACAGGACTCATTTTCTAGACCCTTCACCAGTTCTGTTGCCCTTCTCTGGACTCACTCCAGCACCTCAATGTCTTTCTTGTAATAAGGAGCCCAGAACTAGACACAGAGACTCAAAGTATGGTTGAGTACAGGGTGACGATCACTTCCCTGGCACTACTGGCCTATTTTTGATGCAAGCCAGGATGCCGTTGGCCTTGTTGGCCACCTGGGCACGCGCTGGCTCATGTTCGGCTGCTGTTAACCAGCGCCCCCAGGTTCTTTTTCACTGGGCAACTTTCCAGCCACTCTGCCCCCAGCCTGGAGTGTTGTATGGGGTTATTGTGACCCAAGTACAGGAGCTGGCACTTGGACTTGTTGAACCTCATGTAATTGTCCCTTCGATCCAGATCCCTCTTCAGAGCCTTCCTGCCCTCCAGCAGATCAGCTCTTCCACGCAACTTAGTGTTGCCCATGGACTAACTGAGGGTGCACTTGATACCCTCATCCAGATCATCAGTAAAGATACTGAAGAAGACTGGGCCCAATATTGAGCCCTACAAGTTTCTTTCATTTTGAGAAATGGGAACAAGACAGTGATGCACTGAAACAGTCAGGATGGCTGCTGTTGTTAGTCTTATCTTTGTTTTCTTTGCAGCTGTTGTGAATAGACAATTTCTATGTAGGTATTTCTGTAATGCAGACTGCAGCATCATTTGTATTAGAATTTTTGTCCAACCACTGTGTGCTAACACTTGGGGGGTGGCAACTTTATGAAGTCTAATAGAACATCACTGTGAGGATTTTTCTTTTTTTCATGGAAACTGAAAACATCACTGTGAACATCACTGTGAAAGGCGCAGTTAATGTGTGTGACTTCCTTAAAGCTGCACAGTTTAAATGAGATTCATACATGATCAAGGAAAGAAATGCAGACATTCAGGCATCATGTTCTGTTGGTAATGATGTGGGGTTTGGTTTATTTTTTTTTCTATTCTGAAGCTTTGCAAAGTAACCTATTACTGCAGTATACATAGTACAAAAGAACTATTTTTTTAAGTACCCATATATTGCAAACTGTTTCTTAGACTACAACATTTTTTTGGTGTAAATTACATTACTGATTTGCTCTGACTGTAACCCTGACATTTGGTTAGGGGAGAGCACAGCAGTCTGTTCCAATACAAGATCTGATGCTGGGTGATTAATCATGAATAATTATTGTGCCTTAGGTGTCTGTGATTTCTGTGGGGTTTAAGTAGGGTATAGAGCAGTCAACTGAAGTGTATAAACATTTACCCCATATCTGAGATTCTGAAATGTCTGGTTTTTTGGGTAAAGCTTGCTGATTTGGAGATGTATAAAGAGTTAGTTCTGTATCTAATTGAGAGCGAGTCACCCGGACTACAAATCCCCTCATCTGAAGTGAGCAATGAGTTCTGGGGTAGATGGCACCATGTAACAAGAGAACGGATCCTTATCTGAGCAGGAAGGTGTGTGGTCCAGGTAATAAGGATCATATGTGTGATCAGATGGGACAGGCAGTTATAGACCTAGTTAACTATGTATCTAAAGCCAAGGAACACTGTTGGGAAGGAGGGGAGGGGTACCAAACACACCCTAAATTTCAGCAATTGAGCAAATTGGCTAGGAAGTAGAGTCATGAGGTCCCTGTTGCTAATAGTTGAAGCAAGGAAGGATAGTAAAGTAGTCTTGTTTGAATTTGTTTAACATGACACCTGGCATTGGTCAGATTTTCAGTTTGAAGACCTGAAGAGCAATTTCATTAGCAGGTGAGAGTTACTTTGCTCGCTGACATCCAGTAAAATTCAGTGGTCTGTGTGGGCACAGTGGCTCCTTCCCCACAGGAGTTTTATCATTTTATGACTTCTGTCAAGCGATGTGAAGAACCATCTTCACTGTTCAGATTCTCAGTTTGTCTTTGTGATGGTTCATGTTCAAAAGGGGGATAGCACTATTGGCTGTAAGAGAGCAGACCCGTATTCAGATGGTATAAATCCCTTTGTGTTTCATGCTACTTTCATTTCTTTGTTTAAGAGTTAAATCTGTCTTGATGTCTAAGGCTTCCTAGCTATAAGCTTACATACACTTAAATGTAATTTGGGTTATCTGGCTGTGGTTGCCACTTCCCAAAGCATGGAGATTTGAATATAAATTCCTGAAGAGAATGCACTTGTATGGAAATAGTGGTTCCTTCAACCCAGGTGGTGTCTTCCCTTCTCTTCTCCCTTCCCTGGCCTGAGACACACAAATGTGTTGCTGCAGTGCCAGATCCAGAGTCCACCAGCTCATCCTTTCAAGCACTGAGCCTTCCAAGGTTAATTCAGGGCATCACTAGCCTGTGCTGGGACAGACTGTCCGAGGCATTTTGTGGAACGTCTCCTGTCCCCGTGGTGGAAGGATGCTGTCAAAACTTGACTCCCAAAGCCAGCGTTCTTGGAAGCAGCTGGCCAGCAGTGCTGCTATAACCAAAGCTGTAGTGGATTTGATGCCAAGTAGAACAGACGAGCTACCTTGTATTTCACAGGTCTGGGCATGGGGAGGCCAGTGTGTTGGAAAGGATCAAATGTCCTGTACCTTCTTTCTGTGTTACAGCTTCCCCTGAAAGAATATAGGAGATTATTTTTTTCTTTTTTTTTAATACCAGCTAAAAGGAAATAATTTTGAAGATGCTTTCTTAGATTGGACAGGTATGTTAGCAACTGCGTGATGCTGAAGTTTTCCATTGCACGAGGGTACAAATATTTATTCCCATTATGTTTCTTTTTGTTCTTCTGATGAAGAAGGAATGTAGTCTGACCACGCACTTCAGAAACTTGGAAAAAACATGGAAAGTGACCCTGGTAAAGATTCTTGAATAAGCTAAAGGTTTCATGAGCAACACCACATTGTTGTGGTTTGTATTACTCCCTTAGATTGTGTGAGCACCATCCAATGTAGTAGTTAAAACATATGAACTTGTGCTTTTGGCTCCATTTAAGTAGTAGTCTGTTAAGTGTCAGTTCTTTGATACAAGAGCTCACTGAAAAGGTTATTTAAAAAGAAGAGGAATATGACATATTGCTTTAGGTTATGCTTTCCCATGGTGACACAACTCAATTTTTAAATTTAATTCTTACTGGTAAATACAGTTCTCTCTCACAAAAACCAGATTTTTCAGGGACTTCATTGGTTCGAGTCAGTATTGACCAAAACCAAAAAGCTTAAAACATGCAGCACAGGATGTAGCTTTGAACATGTAGCTTTGTCAGTGGCAGTCCGTTGCCAGTGAGAGTGACTTGCTTTGGAGGTAAGGCTAACTTACAACTGAGTACAAGCTAAAGATACATTATCAGGTTCTGTGGGTATTAGCAGAAGAAACAAAATTTCTGTGTAAGCATGCGACTTTCCTACTGTGAAGAATTTCCTAATATAAACCTTATTTATTCAGTGGTGTTTTGTTAGAAATGAAAAGAAACATAGTTTGTTTTAAACAAAGAAGTAAAAGGATACTTTATCGGTAAGCAAATGCTTCATTTTTCTAAGTACTTTATAGGTGAAGACACCTCTAAGGAGTAATTGCTGAAAACTTCGTGCAATTGTTTGTTTTCTGTATTTCAAGACTTTATTTTAGCTGTAAACTACGTAAACTGTCTCTAACAGCCACAGTGGTTTTAGTCTCATTAAAAATAGAACAAAGCTTTTAGCATTTCTGAGCCTGTCAGTTGGATTCCCTCCTTGCTAGCTGATTAAAAGACAGCAACAATGATGCATTGGATTTTCTTCTACCATAATAAATGGCAGTCTGGTCCAAAAAGTGCACACTGTGGAATACACTATCCAATTTCTCTGTGCAGTGTGTGGGGAGACAGCTCAGTTCTTACAGAAGCGGTTGGTTCCTACTAAGAGAAGACTGCATCTAGTGAGAGAGTTCTTGCCAAATTTTGGGTTCAAGAGTGTTGAAAGCCCTGTTAATGCCAGTTTTGCAAAAATCAGCCTAGAGAAGCTGAATCTGTAATGTTAGCCTGTATGCATGCTGTAAAAGTGCATTGCTGGAGCTGTCAGCTGACATGGTGTGCTCACTCCTGCATTGCTGGAGAAAAGCCTTTTAGGAGTAAACTGCTGCTACCAGATACTGTTAGAGGTTGCTAGTTGTCGTCCAGCTCTTGATAGACTACATTAATTAATTAATAATTAATTTCCTGGATGCCAAAGAGACACTGGGAGTCGGGGCAGGGGTGACAGGAAGAAGCTGGCTGGTAGATGACAGTGATTTTTGGTTTGCCCTGATAGCAGTTGCAATGCAGGTAGTGATAAGCCACATAACTAGACTCCTAAAAATAAATCTGAAGCACCTTCAGAAAAATAACTTTCTGGCTCAGCTATAGCAGTGGCTTCTATAACTGTGTCAGGCCATAGCTTTTAGGAAGAAACACTTCACTGGCTTGGGTCATGCACACTATGGGGTTTCAGTGTTGACAACAGGGTCCAAACCCCCAGTTTTTTTCAGACTTTAAGGATTTCTGATCAGTGGATTGCTGAAGCCCAGAGAGGGTCAGAAGAGAAGTTCCTCCAAGGTCAGACTGAGAAGCCTTTCTGCCTTCCCCTGTATCATGGGACGTAATATAATTCCTGTGATTCATTTAACAAATTCTCTGCCACTGCAGAGACATGGACCACGGGCGCAGATCTGTCTTGTCTGTCAGCCTCGCTTTCCTTCTCTCTTTGCTAATTCCTGGTCTGTTGTAGCTATCATATATGTTGCGTGGTGAGCTGGTAAGTCTGCTGAGGGTTGTAGGAACGTGTGGATCACAACAGGTCTGTGTGCCCTGCCAGGTTATTGCATGTTTTCAGTGATTTGTGGCACTGAGGATCGGAGGCGCTGTGGTGTGTCGGGAGGAATGTGCTGCTGCCTTTGCTGCTCCTGTAATCCTGAGCTGGCTTGTTTGTTCTTGGTCTCTAGGGTTATTGCTCCCTGTCTTGACAGCCAGTACTGTAAAATCAGAAGGATTCCTGCAGTTAGTGGCTTTGCTACTTCAGGAGAGAGAGCCCAACTTTTGACAAAGCTAAGTGGCTTTATTTTAAGCCCTTGTTTGTACAAGCTCTCTTAGCAATGGGAATGCTAAAATTCTAGGTTCACAGTTACTCTGTTGACTTACTGAGCCTTTCACTTGGCTCTTACCTAGTCAAATGACTATAGTTAAGAGGCAGGAAACCAGGTTACAGGTCTTTAATTATGTAATATGTGGGTTGTCTGAGAATGCGCTTTAAAGTTTTCTGCCTAGTGTGCAAAGGCTATGTTTTCTTTATTTGTATGACATGTTAAGCACTCTGGCAGAAAACAGTAAAACATACACACTGTGTTTGAGTAAACTTGAAATCGTTTGCAAAGCAGTGACTTTGGACAAACCCAAGAGCCTTGCACTTCCCTCAGGACTCTTACTTGGGACAAATTTCCTCAAACTCTGGAGTGTCAGCTTGCTGAAAGTACGTTGTACTAAACAGCTGTCTGGTAGGGGCCTGTGCTGCTGTATTTCTAAGAAAGGAGTGTTACATGATTGATCTGGACTGTGGAGTTTGGATTAGAACTTTAACTTTGGTCTGGATCTGTCAGTTGAATTTATTCTTGTAATAGCCTGTGTGTTTGCCTTCAGAGGGCTAAGAGTAAAATTGAGTGAGCAGAAACTGAGTGGATGGTTGTAGATACCAGTAAGCTGTAGGAAAGTTTACTTAGACGAATAGCTGGCTACTCGACACTTAGCATAATTGAGTCTGTTACCCTCCTTCTACATTTGATACTTGAAGTAAACCAAAGCTGAAAAATCATGGTATAAAGAATCAGCATAGCTTAAAAAGCAGTGCAGGAAGTTACTTTACATAAATGCAAACAGTCTTTTGTTTGGAAAGTGAGGAATCTTATGAAGCATCCTCAGAAGAAACGATGTCTAATCTATTCATTGCCTAAGGAAACTCCAGGGGCATGTTAAGAATGACAGTACTGGGTCAGATAAAGAAATGTTTGTCTATCTGTGTCCTTCATCTAAGAGCAACAAGTTGCAGATACAAAGAGAGAGTGTAATTTCTCAAAGTATCCCCTTTCTGCCCTAAAGCCTGGAGCTGTGTCCACTTTTTCACAGACCTTGGTGTTCACCTCTTCAGTGGATTTTTGTAATTGCTTTTTTTTCTGGGAACCACTTACACTTGAGCACTCTGCAATAGCTTCCTCGGTCTGTGCAAACTCAAGGTACTTCATTTTGCTTTGCACAAGTTGCCTGAACAGAGTAAAGCTGTGGTGGTTCAAATAATGACTTCGCTAATTTTCTCTTTACGCTCAGCTAGTTTTAAGACCTGTACCTTGGTGTGATGAAGGAGCACCGCCAGGTTGGCAGGGAGCTCCTGTTTGGCAGGAGTGCCCTCTCTGCAAACTGAGGCATATCTGCCTTGATAGTCTCCTAAATTGCGGTGAGACCCGTCAGCACGTCTGACTTTACTTTCTGTTGTGCTGGACGGTGTACAAACATCAGAAGTATGTCATGATCTTAATTTGTTGCTGTGGGACTTCTGGCATGAGTACGCGTGACTCTTGCTCAATTGAACCTTTTGTTCAGGGGCACGGCACTGTGGGTTTGCAGACAGCTACAGTAAATCCAAAAACAGGGACTGTCGTCTTGGTGGTCTGGACATCCTCAGTCTGGCCATGCTCCCAGGAGCTTCCGAGAAGCTGTGCTGCCACTTGTAGCCTTTCTTCATCTTGTAAACTTCCAGCGACTGCTGAAATTAGAAGAAGCAGAAGCCTTCAGGGGATTTCCAGACCTCTCCAGAAAGCTGCTCTGTCTCTGCTAGTGCTAGAACCCTTTCTTTGCAAAGAATGAGGGAGAAGGGAAGTATAAACGATACTTCATTATTTGTAGTTTCAAATCTGCCTCCTCCCTTCTCTAAGCACTATTTGCCTGTAAGATTACCCTGAATGACTGACTGGATAACCTTTGCTGAAAAAACTAGGATGAGAGAAGCAGCAGTTAGAGTGATAGCAACACACTGGTCTGTCTAATAATGCTATCTCATACTGATAAATACTCTCCTGAGCTAAACTGCAGGTGGGAACAGTGGCACTTGGAGCCAAAGAGGTGATTAAAGAGCATGTGTGCAGACAGCAGAGCTGCTGTAGTATATGTCTGGCTGATTCTCTGATTAAAAGATGAGATTTAATGTTTTCTTAGATAACTGAAATGCTTATCGTGCTAGCACAAACAGCAGCAAACATTGTATGTCATAGTCGAAGGAGTGCAACTTGAAAGGCTTGGTTATAGATTGAAAAATAAATCTAGATTGTCCTGGTTACTGATACGTAGAGATAACACTGTCTATGAGTGGACTTTGGCTCTTAAGGCTATGCAAGCATGTCACATTTTGTGTCGTGCAACATAGGTTTGCAAAAGGACACTGTAATCTGACCTGTAATGATGGTGTGTTTGGCTTTATGAAATGCTAATGCTTTAAAGGACCCTGCTTCAGGTCCGTCTAGCACTCTTGCTAGTCACTCGATTAAATCATCCTTGGTTGCAGATGCTGACTGACAGAGAAAACAGCACATGCAAAAAGTCAGCGAGGGCTAATGCTCAGCTAGCTTCTAAAAATACTACAATAGCTGGATGGTACAATAAGTTAAGTAACATGCTTTAATTTCATATTGAGAGCATTTATTGGAAGAGGAGGGAGAGCTGGGGATTAAACCATGAAGCAAACAAACGACTTACTTGGAGGCCGCTTTCAGCTGCAGCAGGGGGGATGGTGACAGACCAAAGCAGGTGCCCACCTTGCTGAGGGCCATGGCCTCAGCCCCGAGCTGGGGCCCAACAATAAGGCTGCTGGCACGGAGCAATTATATAACTTTATTTCCTGCCCCCTCCCCTTTCTTCTTCTACCCTTGTTCCAGTGTGTGATCTCCACTGCAGCTGGCCGAGTGCCAGTGTTTGTCTGTGCACAACGGACACAAACAGATTCTGGAGGGTCATGTGAAACTACCCCTGGCTCTTTAAACCTCACCGCTCTTACCTTTTCCCCTCCACTGCCTGCATTGCTCTAACAGGTGTGGCTTTGTTTATGCACGGCCTGTCGCTTTGCTTTAGCACCTGGGTTTTGCTGGCCCACAGTGTCCGGAGGAAACCTTTGCCTCCCTGTTTTGCTCAAGCTGCAGGAGAACTCTCTGGATCTTGTGGGCAGGTGTTTGAACTGAACAAAACAGGCAGGGGCATCAGCTTTATAAGGGCAGCACCAGTAGTCATTAGTCACTGTAACCTCTGTTTCTGAAAACTTTGATCTACCTTACCATGGCTTTGGCTCAACTTTGTGAGTAAGGCCTGTGGTTCTCAGCATCTTCTGGTACAGATGTAAGGTGATTCCAGAGAGGGCGTATCCTATTCCTGTAAATTTTTGGCAATTGCTAGTTAAAAAAAAGAAAAGTCTGGTTTAATTTAGAGTTACGGGCCTGGAGCCAGGTGAAAGCCTGAAATAAGGTCTCTCAGTTAAGTGTTTGTGTGTTACTGCTGTGGGAAACCCAAATGTAAAATGATGCATCTCGGCCCCATTTCACCTTTGTTACTACATAGTACTTTATGAATCTTGCCTTGCAGAAGGGACTTTATATGTTGGGGCAACTAACAACACATTTAGGTGTGTGACAAATACTTTATAACTGGTTTTCTTGTTCCAACTTTCATTTCTCGTGGGATGCTCTGTTGCTCTTCCCAGCCAAGAAGCAGTATGTTACTGCATCCATGCGTTAGCTATTGGGACTTCTTCCTGGGAAGTGGAACTAATGCTGCTAAACTGCATCTGTGGGGTTTTAGCTACCCCATAAAAATTGGTCATGTTGAATTTCATGGAGGGAAATGCACAGAGAAAAGCTCTGGGCTGGGGAAGTGTTATGGGAACAAAACCACTACAGGAGGGATGTTCTGCTGAGTTCTCCATGCCTGTGATGCTTACCTCTTAGCCTTTGTACTCAGAGCAGTCAGCTTCAGCTTTTAAGTTTTGACTGAAACTTTTCCTAGATAAGCATCTCCTCCCACTGTTGCACCTTGGCACTTTGGAAAAATCACAACTGAACTTTCTGGGGAACAGATGCATAATTTTGTATATCCTTTCTGCAGTTGCCTTCTTGTGCTGCAAGTCCCAAATTTTCTGCCTCAAATTTAAAATGGAGATGATGTGGGCGAGATCAGTGGTGGCTGTGTGGCGTCCCAAAGAAAATGAGATAAATCCAGTTAGAATGACTAGTGCTCCAAAAGTACTAATAATGTTAGAATGTGATACTCTGTGGTTGCAAGGGATTTGATGAAAACAGGAGCTTGTGAGTTGCTTGTTCCTAGTAAGTGTTCAGTTAGCTCCAGTGAAAGAGCTAACAAATACTGCTGTGTTTCAAGAACGTAAGAACAAAGACAGTTGTGCTGACAGAAGGTCTGATGTGGTTTGGGGTTTTTTTTGATTCCTGAGAAGCAATAACAAAAACTCGTGAGATAAGCAAGATGTGGCGCATGAAATAACAGCCAGTGTTGTGAAATCAGTGCGAAGAATGTAAAGAGCTATAAGGGGAGATAGCCAATATGGAGGCAGAAGTTTGAGTGGTCCCAGTTGTATCTGGCATAGATAGATAGATGCCATTTGTATCTTATCATACAGTGTTTACTCATAAAAACCTTTCTTAGTCATACCACTGTTGTCAGTTTCTGTCTTTTAAATGCCCGTGGGCTCCTGAACTGATCCCTGATGGTGATGACACTCGAGAGCAGTGCTTGAGTACTTGAATCAAAGCTCAAGCATTTGCTGAGACAGAAGAGATATCTCTTCTGATGAAGAGATAATTTATTTCATATGCGGTATAACTGTATGCAGTTCTAGTCCCCAAACACTACATCCATTATGTTTTTGAGCATTAGCTTATATTTTGTCAGTGCTGGACTGAGGGCTCACGGTTGCACGTAGTTGAATTGCCGCTCACTGTGTGCATGTTACTGCTCTGCCTTAATTGCAATGTCATTTGCCGTGAAGGTGGTTCCTGTGTTTCGACATAAAAGCAGGTCATGCCACTGAGTATTTAGCCCACCCTTTGGGCACAGCAGGATCATGTATATAGTCAACGTATATCGCAGCAGCAGTTTATGCTTGGTGATATATCAATGCAGTCAACTTTATGCACTTTTCCATACCCACCCTTAACTGGTATATGCAAAGGTATGCCACTTTTGTAAAAGCATGTACCTGCTCTAACTCTCCTTCTCATACTTCTAAAATGTGTCTTATCTTACTTTTCCTATTTTCTTGTTTATATTTCAATTTTCCTTCTTTCTTCTAGTTGTCTTCTTTGACAAGATCTGTGAGAAACCGTGGTATTTTAGACTTAGCCAAATTCAGTTTGTGTTAAAACTTCATGAAACTTGATCTTGCGAGAGTTCCAGTATGAAAAAAAAAACAGGTTGGCATCCAGAGCCATGGATGTTTATCTAAACTGAACTTCTGATTTCTCTTGAGGTTTAGTAGTTCACTACTGAATCTGTTTCAGTCCAGTTAATTAGTTACAAAGCCCTAAGCCACAGACTTGGAATTAAAGAAAACAAAGCCCCAAGCCTCCGCATAATTTGATGCAAGAAGAAACTTTTGTTAAACTAGGAAGTGCATTTACATCACTGTTTCTCAGTTTGAAACGCAAACTGGTGTACAGATGAGCCAACAGCACAGTCATTGATACTGGATCCATGCCACACGTATTAATGTGGCAGCCTAGTGCCCCCTGTGATCTGCTCCCCCACTTTCTCTGACGTTGGTTTCTCCTTTCAGAAGCATGGCAGGGTTTTTTGTTTTGTATTGGTGGTTTGACACTGTGTAATGTAGCTTGTAGGGAGTACAGAATGCCTTGTTTTGATAATATATTCTGCTCTTCCGTTTTTAGGACAATGTAGATCAGACTTCAGCTCATGGTCGGCGGGATCTGGTGGAACCGGGTTTCCAAGAACCATCTAACCGCATCTCCCTGAACCACCAAGGTAAGGAATAGTGTGTGGAAATCCAGGCTTCTCAGAGGAATGCAGGCGTGGTTTTGCCTCCATGTTGCCATTTCTCCTTCTCATGGGGGGAAAAAAAACTGTTCTGGATGGTTGGAGAAGGAGAGCTGAAGAAATCGGTTTTTGTCACAACTGTCCTTGGAGCTGTAAGTGAAGATGATGCAGGACTTGTATGCATCTCAAACCTTGTAGCCCAAGATAGGATTACTAGCCTGGGTGACAGGAATATTCTCCTATTTTTAGGAGTGGGGAGGAGGGAAGTACTGACATTGAATTCAACATTTGTAATGTTAAAGTTGCATTTAAAAAAAATCTTTGACTGCCATAAGAATGGCTCTGGCTCAATATCTGCAGTAGGAGAAGGGGAAAAAAAAGCATGTTTACTTGCTTTCCATGAGAGAAATCAACTCATTTGGGAAAAGATAGTCCTGAACTAGATGTTGTAATGTGGGTGTAATAGTTTAGCTTCTGTTATTCAACAGACCATTCATAAAAAGCTAAAACAAATCTTAAAACTGTCTTCACTGATTTCTGTCTGTTCAGAGACCTAAAAGACAACAGTTACTACTATTACAGATGGTTCAGCTTGACTTTATTGTTTTAGGTTTGAAATAATTGAAAATAGTGTTCTCTTAAGCACTGAACTCTCTTATCCTCAGAGTTCCTGATGGTTTAGTTTGAAACCAAGTCCTGGAAGGTCATCTTCAAATGTTGTTTCATCAGTGCAGCAACTAATAGTAATACAGACAGAACAAGACTACTGAAACAAAAAAGATTACTAGCACATTACTTAAAATATTTGCCAAACATGACATATTTACCTTGTTCTTTAAAAATCCAGTATTTTAATTTGTCAAGGGCAGAAAGACTTAAATTTCATGACTTGTAGATTATATTGACAATTAAAGTTTCACAAACAAGTCCCAGAGTGTAATGAGGATTGTATTTTAACTTGCTCCCCTTTCCACGCTCCAAGCCTTCTGGTATTTTTAAAGCTTTGCTTTCAATTGAAAAGAGAAGGCAACAGGTTGCAATGTAATCCAGTCTAAAACTTGCAGTAGCAGAGGCAGTGTGTGGTGGCATGTTTGCATGCATAGAACACATTTTATAAGTTCAAATTTTCATTTGTTTTAGAATTAATAATGGTTGTTATATTACTTTCACCTATCTTAGAATGTGCAAATTGTGGAACAGATTTATACATGTGACTTCTGAAGGTATTTGTAAATATCCGCCTTTAATCAACACATCCTCTGTGGTCCGAGTTCATGTGTTACAGTGCATGTAGCTGTTGCTTTTGGAGTCTGAACATCTATAGAAGAAATAGGTAATACTGTGTTTTGATGGCAGAACGCCAGCTTTGCAGCCTGACATTTTCCCACTTCCTTTTCAGAAAGTTCTTTTCCTCTATCAATATTGTTGTACTGCAAAAGAATCCATACAGAGTCACCTGACATGTGGCTCGTTCTCAGCTGCTTCCAGACAAATGTCTGTATGTGGTGGCCCAAATTAATTTAGGAAACAGCTGTCTTTCAAGAAAATGGTTTGCAGAGGAGGTACTGGCAGTTCAATGCCTGCTTCTCAAGCAAGACTCAGTTAATGTTTTTCCCCAATACTTTCTGAAGTAAAGATCACTTATGCATCCACAGTTTGTTTGGGATTTTTCTTCTATGTCAGCTGACTGGCAGCAGTCAAATCCAGTATTTCTAAAATCTTTTTAATTTTGTTGCTGAAGTAAGTACATAGTACAGTATTAATCTTGATGCTGTTATGTTGGTGGTGTGGATTAAGATCTGAAACCTAAATGCCCAAAGGTGGCCTTTAATGCTGAGCTGGGCTGTAGGACTTCTGCCTTTTTGCAGTGTTGGAGGGAAGCAAGGTACCTGCTGCTTTGGTACTGTCTTGGAAATAGAAGTGGCCATAGGCACGATGTTATGTCATGTCTTATGTGTTTGTTCTGTCCAAGCAGGAGCATCTACACTCTTTTCATAGCATATGAAGTAAATATTCTTGTCCAAGAACTTGAAAGTACAAGTATTTTTAGAGCTGGCATATATTCTAGAATTCCAGATTAATGAATAGGACATAGAAAAATACAACACAAAGAGCTTCAGCTCAGGGAATTGTGACATAGTCTGAACTAGCTCACATACAGTTGTATTATTCACATAATAAATAGGAAGATTAGCTTATTAACATGAAATGGATTTTTATGTTCTGTGGCCACTGTTTGCTTTGGTTTTTTTTACTCTTTCACTAAACTTCATTATCCATTACTTTCTATTAAAGCCTTGCTGGCACTGACACTGGTTTAAAACTTAGAAGAGTAAACCTATATCCAGAAGCAACTTGCGGAACCACTGCAAATTAATGCTTGGTGGTATGCCCTGATTATGTTGCTGATGAAGATGTTTGCAACAGACTATGGCAATTTTTGCTTCCAGTTGTATGCAACATTACTTGCTGAATTAACTACATACCTATTAGGAGGCCTAAAGCTTCCTGGGATTGGCATGAGCAGAAATTGTGGAAGGATTAGAATTGCCTAAAATAATTCCTGTTAGGTGTTCTCTGCCTTCTTCTCTTTAGCGTATTGTGCATTAAACGCTGCAGCTGAACTTTGAGCAGCCGTAGTTGTTACGTTGTTTTGTGTGTGTACTTGCAGTTCACACCTGACCACATTGCTCAGTGAGCGCAGCAGATTTGCCAGTTTCTGTTGAACATTAACTTGTGGTCTTTTGCTTTTCACTGGGAGAGCTTTTGGTACAAGCACCTGCAATTCTGAACCAAGACTGCTTTCCATAGCCTATAAAAATGGTGATTAGCTTCTTCCCAGGCATCTGAATCCCTTTAACACAAACTGGAAAAAGAGCATTCAAGTGGAGACTGAGATAGCCCTGCCAACTGTCCCCATGTGAATAAGCCCTTTCTTGTGAAGGGTATTTCAAGTACGTGTTTCCTGCTGAATCACTGTTTTTACACAAGCAGATGCTTTATAACTCTTCAGCTTCTTCTTTCAAAAGAGTATCTTGTAAAGATTGGGGAGCAGAAGAGACTTCTATAAAGTGAGGAGCCTTTAGAGTAGGAAGGTTTCATGTGAAACTAATGTGTGAAATTGAGTGCAGATGGAATAGTATTTTTTCCTAGAAATAGTTTAATAACTGCTTATGTGTAGGTATGCTAATAAACTTGCTTACTTTACAATAAGTATTTTTTATATCTAAAACATTATTTAGTACTCACTTTTCAATGATTCTGCTAATTGGGCAAGTTTTGTAAAGATACTAAATGCAAAGAGTGCGGACTATGATGTCTTTCCCATATTCCCCATAAGCTACTTCATAAATCAAATGTAATAGGAAAGAACAAACTATCTTCCTGAACAATACTAGTATCCACTAATGTAAAGGAACAGATATGCTTCAGATATCTTTTAAAAGTTGGAGAAAGTTAAGAAAAGCCAGCCAGGATTTGGCATTTAATAGCCAGCAAGACTAAGTATTTCTGGAACAGTATTTCCAGAAGCAGTAGTAAAGCCTCTAGGCTTGGGGAAGAGAAATATGTCTAAACTATGGGGCTTTTCTGAAGAGGAAGAGATAGGAGGTGAAGAAAGAAGCAAAACAATTATTTACCATCTTCAAAAACACCAAGAGGAAGTGAGAGCATGCTTAGGAGGCGATGACAGGTATTGGTTTTTTTCAAAATTTTTTTCCTTCTCACTTTGCAAAAGATTCAGCAGTCACAAATGTTTAAAGTTTTGCAATGAAATGTTTTCTGCAGTGTGTAGCCTACAGTATTTGTACTCTGTCCAGCAGTGAGAGGCAGAGCTGGGAACCGTAGCAGTGATTTTAGTTCCAACCCTTGCATTCACACAGGGATGCCATTTAGAGGCCTTCCACAGAGGTGATAGACTCCAGCATTTGTTCTCCTCTTTCCTTTCCCGAAGGTACTGCTGGTTCTCCTCTCTCCCGAGTACCCTGGCAGTGCAGCCTCTGTTCCTCTTGGCTGCTCTGTGATGCTGCTGTGTGATGCCACCAAATTTAACCTTGAATGTGTCTCAGTAGCAAGACAAAGTTATCATATAGATTTCCCTGTGCTACCGTGGAAGAGCTTTGCTCTATGAATTATGATGGCAAAATACACTATGCTACAGAAAACTTTAAGCCTGACAGAATTTGTTGACTCTTGGACTTCAGGGGATTTAACCTGCCCACCATGCCATTGCTATTTCTCTTCTTGCTCCATACTTCTGGGATTTTCTTTGCTGATGCATGTTTTGGAGCTCATTTTTTCTGTTTGTTTTAGTAGCAGGCAGCAAATGCTGCCAACTGCTGTCCCAGATGTGAAGTTTATGGGCAATACTTTTTATTGGTACTTGACATGTACTTTCTGCGTAGGTACTTCTTATTCAGAATTTTAAAGCCAGGCATAAATAAGGTACATTCTGTCACCTTGCCTTTTAGTGGAAGTATTAGACGTTCAATTCTGGCACTTTCTATATGTGTGTACTTGTGGGATGATTTTCAATTTCTGTACAAATGTGTTTTACCATGGGTCTGTGATGAAAGATTTATCTTCCTTTTATTAGTGCATTCACACGAAGTCTTCCTTTCCCAAGGTGCTCTCAGCTCTTGTTGGACTTGATGCTTTTTGTCACTGCAATTTGCAGACAGAGCTGAGCAGAACCTTATGGTACCTTTGGCTCCACAGCCAGGTGGCTTCAGCAGCAGAAAGAAAATGGTGATAAGAGTTGTTTTAGCCAACAGCTGACCTTTGTCAACAGCCTTTGGTCTTTCTTGGTTGGTTATGGTAGGAAGTCTTGCCTGTAGTGGGACAATGAATACGCTTTGGTTGTGGATTGGGTGGGCATTAAATTTCCTGCCTGTATGTACCCACAACTTGGCTCCCTCTGAAACTGGAGGGATCCAGGGCATCTGCCAGCTTGCATCATACTTCAGCCAGCTCTTGAGGTGGATGCTGTCCTGTACCTCACTGTCTAGTCACTAATATATTAATTTTTATAGAGACGGTAAATGTCAGCATGGTGGAAACTTCCCTTCTATCACACTTGGAACAGTCCTGGGTCCAAAAAATACAAGCCCATGTAAATACAGGCAGACTTGAATGAGCGTGGGCATAGGTGAAGTATTAGAATGCCTAAGATTTAGCCCAGAGAAATAATACTGTGTAGCACTCTTTTTTCCCACCACTGTTGTTATTACTTGCTTTTAATATATTTTCTTTTGTATTTGCTTCAGGATAGGCACTGGAGGTTGAGGCAATGTTGTTATTCATTCTGTAGCTAAGGAGGAGTGTGTTTAGTAACAGTCGGTGCTGCTTCTGAAATGCTTCAGTTGTGGGATCTGACTGGGATGAGTTGGTTATCTGGTGTATCAGAACTAACCCATGTTTTTTGCAGAATCCAGCTGGTACTGAATTGAAAGTGTAGAATGAAAAACAAACATTGTTTGTATTTCGGAGACAATACTGCCAGACATTCATGAATTCTTGTGCTTTGTATAAATGTTGTTGTCATTGTCCAGCCTTAGAAAAAAAACACCATTAGTGCCAAAATGATTTACACTGACTAATCTTACGCAGAGAGCGGAGGCCCTGCTTCCTGCCTAGCTCATTACAGTACCTTTGTCTTCTTTTGGAGAATGCTTCCATTTATATTTGGTGATGAATCTTGTTAGCACAGCTACTAGGAGGGCACCCGTAATAGCTGTGTAGAAGTTTAACTTCCTTCATTAGATTAATTTCCAAACCCTTGGGCTGACAGAACTCTGAAAAAAAAAATGATGAAAAGAGGAGACAGAGTAGATTGGTGTTTAGTACAGATTGTTTCAGAGATTTGCAGCGAGCTACAGAACACAGATGAAATGAACTGACTGAGTTTAGCTGGAAGACTCTGTACATAATATAATGAAGATTGAGTGAAAACAGTGAACTGAGAAGAAACAGACCAAAAATTATTTAAACTGTTGCATATTCAAAGAAAAGCATTTGTAGGTAACTGATGTATTTTCTTTCATTTTTATTGTATTTTTTACAATAAAATTTTATAAAAAGTTTTAATTTTATTTGTCATGTATCAACTTTTTAGTATCAGCTTGCAAATCTTTGGTTTTGGACATATTTAAAATTAATTGTGTTCATCTGAAGCCACTTGATACGAGTAAAAAAGCACTGTAATATCTCATAGTTGACAAGCATGGTATTTTAAGCCTGTTTATAGTCTCAGGATTCAGTGTATCAATCTGTTGAATTTCTCTGACAAAGCAGGATTCAGTGCAGGGAAGGAGCCCACTGTCTCGTTTGTATAGGGTTTGCCTTGGGGCCTTTGTTCATTGGAACTTTTACAAGTCGAGATGTGGAAAAAATTAAGAATTTTAAGTAAGCCAAACCAAGAAGTACTACAATATTAAAAATTAATTTTGAGCTTGCTTGCTTGCTTGTTTGTTTGTTTGCTGTGGCCTATGGAAAAATGATAAAGTTATTACCAGGTGTGCAGTGACCTTCTTGCTGTGCTGGAGGGGAAGATGGCTGCTGGGGCAGAGCACTTGCATTGGAAGAGCAAGTGGAGCTGGACTGGGAAATTGGGTTCCTTGCTCAAGATAGTCCATGACACACCATACTCATCCCACACTGAAGCTGTATGCGTGTATGACATCTGAAATAGTGCTTTTGGGATTTTTTTATACTGCAGATAGGTGTTCCTCCACCTTATCTTTCAAGATTTGTATCTGCAGTTACCACGGCACAGAGGGGAGTAGATTCACAAAGCGTGAATTCAGGGTAATTAGAAGCTCCTTTCTTGTTATTGTTAAATTCTTGTCTAAGGCTTTGGGAGGGGAAAGGTGTAAATTGGGCATCTGGGTGATGAGCTTCACTTGCTTCTTTACAGATCCGTCTCAGAAAAAGAGGGCATTTACCTCCCTCACCCCTTATGTGTTGCCTCCTTGGAAAGCAAGTTAGCTTAGTACTAGCATAAGGCTACGGCTGTGGCTCTGTAAGAGACTCACCACAAAACAATAGGGAGAGACACTGCAAAATCAATTGTAAAATCAAATGTCCTTCTTAATTCACTTTTGTCTTTAATATTAAAGTATATGCATTTCCTGCTGCCACTGAAGCAGAGCAAATCCATCTGTTCTTTTTGCATCCTTTGGCTGGGTAATGCAAGAGGCAGCACGGGATGCCCTCTCTTTGGTGGTGGGCGTGCACTCGGGGACATCTCGTGGAAAACTTCCTGCCTGTGCTGCAGGATGGCTCAGGGGAGCGGCACGATTTGGGGGCTCTCGGTGAGGGGCTGGGGTGCCAGGGGGTGGGTAAACACACTGGTCTGTTGGTAGTGTCTGCTCCGTTCGCAGGAGGCCGACGTTCACATCATGCTTTCATCCGCGAGGTGATGCCACGGGCGGCACAAACACTTTCCGCGCCACTGCCACCGCTGCTGTCGTGTTGGGTCACTCGGCCCCTTGCTGGGCAGGCACCTGTGTGCGGGCAGCCCGGGGCCGCAGCCTGGCTGGTGACTCCTTGGGAGGGGAGAGCACCTTGAACGAGCTGAGAGAGGGCTCCTGGAGGGAAGCAGCCTGCAGGCCCTTCACGGGAGTGATGTTGTTCCAGGCGTTCCGCTTCTCGGGCTTGAGCTCGTGGGTCTGACACTTCTGTTTGAAATGGCGTGCTTGGGGAAATTCGGGTATCTGAGGGAAACCAGTGGTTCAGTATCTACCTCGTGATGAGGTGTTTCTCCCAGGTACCAGAGCTGAGCTCATTTCTTGTGTGTTTATCTCATGTCTTTTGTGAGGGGAAAAAAAGCCTGTTATCCCATGGATGGTGCACTCACTCCTCTATAAGTGTATTTGCTTAGCAAATTGCACCATTCCATTGCTAAAGCAGCGAAATGTGATAGATTTCACTATTTTAAAAATAATTTTATATAGTTATTTATAGTATCCAACAGGTATTGGGGCACTTCTGGTCTCAGGTCTTCCTCTGCCTCCTAGGCAGCTTATTTCTTCCATTTGAGTTAGTGGTCCAAAATTGAGCTTAGTGATCTGAAATATCCTCTCCTAATTTAATCAATGCAAATTAACTGTAAAATCTTGGGATGAGCTCAAAAGTTCTCTGGCATAACTGTATTGTTTCTATGTTTTCTTTTGTAATCTGACTAAAATTCTACTGTCAATATGTTAGAGCAAAAGGATGGAAATTAATAATATCAACACAGGCTCTTTTGATAGCCTCTGGATGACATTTTTAACATGGCTGAGTTGAATTCTTGCCTGTGCCACTACACCCTCTTCTTTCACGTTCTTGGGTTTTGCATATTCCCTGTTAGGGGGAATGTTTTAAGTGTATTTAGCTTTATGTAAGAAGCTTTTGAACCTTTCAGTGAAGGTGTTATAGCCAAATGTCAAAACATAGCTGTGGGCACTTAAAATAGTCTCAGTACTAATGAGCTTTCCAGCTAAGAATGTTGATTTATTATGTAGCCCGGCTTTTAATCATGCTCTAACAATGGCAGTTGTTCAGTAAAAGCAGTGTCTCTGCAACATCAGAATATTAACTTTGAATTCTAACACCTTAACCAAAATCAAATTCTAAGTTTCAAAGGCAGTTTGACGTGTAAAGGGGAAGGGTGTATTTAGGGATGGAAACAGTCCATACTCACTGCAGCTATACTGTCTGTTATATATTTCAAAAATAATCTTTTAACAAGTATCTCTAATTTTTGAGATAAAAGTACAATGTCACTATGCAAGGTCAGCTTTAATGGAGAGAGAACTGACTTTCAGTATCTGATTACATGGAAAGCTCTAGGGCATTAATCTGGTTTCATGACTGTGTGTTCAAGTCTGAAATAAATCTATTCTGCTTATTTGTACTTTTAAGAGTATCATCTGTCAGAAACTGCCATTTATCTGCAGCACATGGAATGTTTGAAATCACTGTGACTGTTGAGGGGAGGCTATTTTATTTTTTAAATCTCTCTGCTTTGGTAAAAACAGATTTCTCAAGAGCACAGTGTTAACTGTGTCTCTGTGCTTTCTGAAGGTGATGGGGGAAAATGGACCCCATTTTCTATGAAGCTGATTTCCAAGAGTGTGGTAGCAGTGATGTGGTGAAGTAGGGGCAGATGTAATGCCAGAAACTGCTCCCTGAATTGAGATTGGCTAGACTTCATCCTTGCAAGAAACCTTTTAACAGCCTTAGTTCACCTGTACATTTAATGATTTTGGAATCAGATTTTTTTTTCTTTTCAAAATGAAATCCATTTAACCAGATAAAGTCCTGATTTACTCCCACACCCTGTTTAAAGCACACTGAACTGATTTTTGTTCTGTGTCTGACCAGCCATGCACCTTTGATCTCTCTTGTGATGCAGGTAATTTTTAATAGCTGACACAGTGTAGCCCTCTCGTCTGCAAACAATTCTGAGAGACGTGTATCCAAGTTTTGGATTTTTGTTTTCCCCTGACCTTCAAAGTTATATTTTTGATCTCTTTCGAAGTAGTGAGAGGGTGGAGAACAGGCAGTACAGCTCTTAATTTCCTTCCAGTGTTTGTCGTAGTAAGTGTCCTAACCTTTGGTTTCTGTCTCTTCTTTCCACTGCCTCAGGTGAAGAAAAGTATAAGTTAATTTACTTTTTTGTGAGCTTCATCTTTGAAGCAGAGCTTTTATCATCTTAGAAATGAATAGAGAAATTCACTTTGCTTCTCCTTAAAAAGAAAAATTATTAAATAAAAAAATAACCAAGCAATGTCTATCTCTGTAACATTTCCAGGGGTAAGAAGTAGAACAAGGGTGAGGTAAGACTTGCAATAGTGAAATGGAGCATATTTCTGATACCACAGTACTCCTGGCAAAGGCTTCTGTTGCTTTAGGATTCCTTATGATTCAACCACTTCGTGCTCCTCCTTTTCATTTGTTAGTTAGTCTTAATTAGAGGAAGAATTATAAATGCTAAACAAAACTTGGCCTTGTGCTTAAAAATGGAATGGATTTTAAAAGTTGAGTGGCAGTATTGTAGCAAATTGAGGTTAAGCAGTCTGAAGAAGTATAGAATTAGTTTAAGGTTTTAGTATCCTTTTCTGCATATTAAAAAAATTTTCAGGAGCTTACATACTAGAAAAATGGGACTGTCACATAAAGACATAACACATTGTACAGCTGAGAGGAAAATGCCCAGTTCAAGTTACAGCTTAAACATGATCTTTCTTAGAAATGTCTTTTCTAATCTGTGTATAAAATAAAGACTGGTTCTGCCAGATGACTGGGAAGTTGAGGACTGCAGATTTTAAGATTTTTCCATTGTGGGAACATATCTCTTTTAGTTGAGACAAACAAATTACACTGGAATGCACTCATGGTCTATATCAGCAAGTATACCTTAACTTAGTTATGTCAAAAAAAACATACACTGTGGTATATCAAAAAAAAAAAAAAAAGGATGTCACTAAAAATACTTGGCTAATAAATTTCCGTGGTTTTGGGTGAATGTGAAAGTAGGCTTTCGTAGTGGCAGAGTTCTATTTATTTAAGTATCAACATGATTTTCTATGTTTAAAAAAATTTTCTGTGTTTAAAAAACGATTAAAGATTCATGAATGAAGTCAGACTTCAGATAGCAAGAAGAGTGTAAAATGGCACAGGCTTCGATTACAGGAACTTGCTGGTTCATTCTGTAAGTTCTGCATCTCTGAGGAGTATCCTGCCTGTATTTACAGCCAGTCCTTGCTGAAGGAATGTGATTGACCTTAGGCTGGCTGGCAGCTTTATAGGTAGCAGGGTCCTTGTTGGGGGGATGCTTATTTTTCACTCCTTTTGGAAGTTGCATGGAGTTACAAACGTCCATAGCCTGTGCTGTGGGGTTGCATAGACTCCTAGGCACAGATGGGAATGACTGGTTGCGAACCGTAGCAGTTAATGATGGCAGCAGCAGACCTGGCTCCCGTGTGGTGGTAGCTAACCATCTGTGGCTCAGTCATCCATCAGCTGCTCAGAATAACTGGACTGCAGAATTCATGGCAGGATGATGAGAAGTGTGTGTTTCATTACATGAGCATGCAGAAGCAGCCATGGACTCTCCACAGCCCCCCCCAATATAGAAGCTGGAAAACACTTGTTGGGGTTGGCCACTGTGCCTGTGTGGAGCAGGGTGAAGAGTTAGAAGCAGTCGTTCAGCAAATCGGCTCCTAGATGGGATGAAACAAATCACTGTAGATGTTTACCTACACTTTCCCCATCAGCAAAATGAGGATATTACTACTGCAGAACTTCTGTCAAATATGTGGTTGACATCTGCTTAGTAGTGTGCGTGCTCTTTTTGAAGGTGAAGTCTCACTTCAGCTTTGTTCATGGTATTAAGTCAAGGGCCAGTTCTGAAGGGATGAAGTCAAGACTGAAATGTGAACATATGTGAGATGGTGTCCTAATACATTGGGTAAACCACAGGGTATTACTTTGGTATGACAGGTAGCCTTTCTGTAAATTGGCTTGTTTGTATGCAGCCTATGACATGGAAGTGATGAGAGACGATGCAGCTTCTAAGTACTATAAGTGTGTTGTGATTGATGGTGCATAATTCTTGACTCACAGTAGGAAGGAGGTCAGTGAATGAAGCTGAAAGGTACTTGAAGCTTTGTGCGTGTAGGGGTTGAAATTAAATTTGAGAGCAGTGACCAGACTTGCCAGATGACATTGGAACATTTACTTAAAAAAAAAAAAAAAAAGGGGCATTAAATGCGGGATAAAGAGATAAGTTAAAAACACTTGAGGCATAAAGCATAGTGAAAAGCCATGGAGTTTCTTTAAGATGGTTTTAGTATGTAGCTGAGATGAAACTATTGAAAGAGATCTAATTTGTTTTCATTACTGTAGGAGCCAAAATGTCTACTAATACAGTATTTATGTTTGTGGTAGTATCTTTCTACCATTGTGTATCTCTATAAACTTTCTGTTTAAGAAAACGACTAAACAAAGCAAGACAAAAAAAACCTCTCAACCCTTCCGCTGTATGGCAGTAGTGCAGAGCTTTTTGGGCCAGGATACATGTCTCCTGCTGTGTTATGCTGGTGAAATACAAAACAGAAAGATCTCTTTCTGAAGAGCAAGTTTAGGGATGAATTTGGCAGATTGTTGGCTCTAAGGCAAACTGAGACGATCAGAGAAACTTGCTGAAGGCATGGCTGGGGTGAATGCCTCCTTTCTTACAGTGAGGGTGTTTGAGCAAGAAGACTTGGTGATCTCCGTGCTGATGACTTTGCCCTGAAAAGAGATGTTCTCAGACCATTTGCTTTCCCCGGGGTCTGGTGTCTCCCAGGGGTTTGGTGGTACAGCTGCGCTGGCACACTTCCTAATGTACTTGTAATAGCAAAAAAACCACTTTCTCTGAAGGAAGTTTATTCTGGTTTGACAAGTGAAATGAAATGCAGCAATAAAAGCGTTCTTAGACACTTATACTGGGCTAGAAATACAGCTATTTTAAGAGGAAAAGCAATAGAAATGCGGAGTCATTTCTACTGAACTGGTTGTTTGCAACCTTTCCTTGTATTTCAGGCAAATGTGCAGACCTATATAAAATGCATTTTATTGAAAGCATGTGGGAAGACAGAGTCTTCTAGGGCATCCTCAGTTTTGAGGGGCCAACAGACAGACTTGCTAAGGAGGGCAGAATTGGGGGATGTTGTTGACAGAGTGGACGCTAGAGAGGTTAATAGGGTAGAAAAGAACATAAGTAGCTCTCAGTGAAATGGTACCCTACCGTGGTGAAAGAGGAAGACAGTAAGAATCTGAAATCCATTTGAGTCAAGTATAAAAGAAGGTGTTGCTCTTCAGCAAGATAATTCTCAAAATTAGTTCCCTGCAAGTTGAAAGGAAGCCCATGTGGAGTGTCCACTTTGGAGGACTGCTGGAGATGGGGGAAACTTTGAAGTGGTTTCTAGTGCTTTACATGGTGCAGAAGCTCTTTGTGCAGGTCTTTCCTGTTCAGACCATATATTGGTGTTTTATTCATTTTATGGTTAGAGTTAAGTATGTTCAGGTGCATAAACACATCAGAAAAGAGAAAGAACCTTCATTTATATTTTACTACTAAAGATTAAAAATAGTTTTAGGTAACTATACATTCTGATGTTATGCTGCAGCTGCCTTGGCTTGTGCTTTAAGCTGTAAATTTGTCAAATAAGGAAACAAAGTCTGTGCTTGTTTGTTTGTTTGTTTTTGTAGTCAGATGGTCTTCAGGTCCATCTACGAAAAAATTGAGGAACATTGGTGAAAATATGTTGTTATGCCAAAGAAAGTGCTTTTGAATTTTTTAAGGGGGAATAAAATAGCAAAAGATAATATTGTAGTCTTGCATTATTTATGGTGCCTGTAGCTTTGAAAAAAATCTTGTGATGTTAAGGCTGTCCCAAAATGAACTGGAATAGTACATTTTTGTAACTCTGATTTCTTACATTGTCTATAAAGCAGATATAGCAGGCTTAAGACTTGTTTTAAGCTCATGTAATAAGAGGAGGGGAGAAAACCCCTCAAATTTCATAGCTCAATAAAATAAGCAAAATCTGTAGAAAAACAACTCTGTTGTAATTTGATGTCAGTTGTGCACTAAAATCTTTTACCACAGTGCAGCATTGTAACAATAAGCTTCAGTCATCACTGTCTTTCAGCTTACCTGACTGTGATAAGCAGCACAGTATTTATTTCTGCCTTTATGTAAACATTATGCCGCAAGTGGTTCATGACAGCACTTCAGCAAGCTGTGTCATGTGAGGATACTTGAGAAATGCATCAAAGGAGCTGACATTCTTGCATTGAGGTTGAAAAAGGTTGCAGCACTTTTCGTAAAGCCAAGAAGCTTCAAGGAGAAGATCAATCTGAATTTGTTACATTTTCTAAGTCTCTTTGTGCCTATTAAAAAGGACAAGATTCTGTCAAGCTAGTTGCATTTTCAGCTAAAAAAAAAGCCAGACTTAAATGGGGCAAACCAGCTAAACAAAAAAAACCCTTTCAAAATATAGCATGAGATGTAGCTAAATTTGGAGTTCTTAACAGCAAGCAGCTGCTTAAGTAATTAAAGTATATAAGGTGCTACTGACCAAAGCAATTAGTATGTAATTTCATTAATGGTGTTAGGATTGCAGTAACAATATTTAAGTCTTTCTGTCCAAATCAAGATTGCCGGCAATTTGTGCCACGTCCAAGATGAGGCTGGGAGCAGTGTGATGTTAGGGTGTGTTACAGCACCACTGTCTGAGTGGATCTGTAACTGCGCAGGAGCGTCTTGTACTGGCTGTGCCTTGTTAACCCTCCTAATTAACACACCTTGCTTGAGAATTTATGTGTGCATGCACTTCTAAATTTTTATAAGCTAGGATGGTAATAAGTTTATATATAAAACAAGGCTTTATGGGGGCTGCTAATTTTTTTGTTTATCTTTGGAATTAATTTGTGAGCTTGCTGCTGTTCAAGAGCAAAAGGGAATTACTGGTTTTGTGTACGTTTTTGTGGTTTGTCCTTAAGTGGCTGAAAAATCTTGGAGAGCTCAGGCATAGCAGAGTCTTCCAAGTCCCTCTGAAATCTGAAGTACTGCAGATGATGGCTTTTTGCAAGGTCTGCAACTCACAGACAAGTGGGTGATGAGCGCAGTGATTTACAGGTAGGTAGCTTCTACGCTCCAGAATAACCATAAGTATTCTTCAGAAGATGACAATGAGTTTTAGAGCCTAGGTAAAAGAAATACACATCAGAGGGAGAATGTGGAATATACTAAAGTCTAAGTACAGGTCACCTCTGAGGCTAGGGTAGCAGCACTGATGAGTCAGTCGGTATGGGAACCGAAGCTGGGACAGCTTGCTGCTGGGACACCCGTGGGTATTACTCCCATGGTGGCTAACCTGGAGGTGCTGACTTTGTTAAAAAGCCACTGAGAGAAGTCCTTCAGAGCCTTCAGGCTTTACAGCAACACTTCTGGCCTACAGTGAGCTCTGTCCTGTTGACGCACTGCCTCTTTCTAGGTCTAAGGCTTTCTAGGTCTGTAAATATGTGGGCGTGCTTTTGGCGGAGCAAACCAGTCTTCTCTGCTTTTCTGGGCTGTATTTCAGATGTGAAACAGAGCGAGGGGAGCAGGTTGTCTTACCTCTTGAGAACACTGGCCCTGTGTCCACAGGTTTTTGGGGCATCTCTGCTAAGAGGAGCGGTGGGGGTGAGTTAAAGCAGCACAGTGCAGGACATCAGTGCCTTGCAAGCTCATTTGAGCGTGCCAGTGACATCCTTGTCATGTGGGGTAAAGGAAGTGGAGACAGCCTCAAAAGAAGCGATGGTCTGTTAACAGAGTACCCTTGAGGGAAAATATCTTGTGTCCTGCTTCCAGCCTTGTTCTGTGGGCATGCAAGGAGCTGAGTCTAGGCAGGGGATTGGGCTCCATGAACACTGACTAGATGGAGAAGAGCAGCAGGCTAGTTTCCCAAAATCACAGGGTGCCTGAACTGGGGATGCACACAGCTTGTGAAATCAGGCATGTAGATCTCAGAAGGAAAACAGGCATAATGGACAAGTTTGTTTTGATTTATCCCGAGCTGTGATGAGGCTTCTGCATAGCAGACCTGCAGCTTTTGCCTCTGGGTGAGCCTGATCTTGACTGATTTTCACCAGTGCAGCTTACCTGAGGGATTTAAATGGTGAAGGACTAGGCTTTGCCTAGCTGAAAAAAAAAGAAACTGGATTTGGTGAGTTCAGAAGAAACATTAGCACAGTTCTGGTTTTCTTAGACCTAAATAAAGTTAGGCTGATGTTACTGATTTTCAGTGAAGTTTTGAATAGTAAATGTAGATTACTTGTTCTTTTGTATTGTTGCTGGTCTCAGGGTTGTTGTTGGTGGCGTATTCCTTGATTGGGGTTGGGGTGTTTTTGGTTGTTATTTAATGTTAAAAAAAGCCAAAACAGGTTGACTAACGGGAGTTCTTGGAATCAGTGTAGTCACGGCAGGGGGAGGCATCACAGAGCTTTTATAAATGACTGTTTTCCTCCTGAGCGGAGTGGGGTACAGACACCTTCAGCGGTGGCTCCACACCACCATTTGGGATGAGACTGCAGCAATATGCTTTGCCATCTGGGCATCCGTGCGGCAGGACTGTGGCGTTCCCTTCTCACGCAGTGGAGGTTCACGCTTCGTTACAGCAGTAATTCCTCACAAATTATCCACCCTTTGCTGGCAAGGCCAGGGGAGATCTCCTTGTTTAGCACCCCAAAGGATGAGCTTTTTCAGAAGCAACCACTCAGCTTGCCTGAAAGGAGAGCCTAAAACAGATGCGTGATTCAGGGACAGCGTATCTGTGTGCAGATGAGATCAAATGTGTGCCCCAAAATGCTGCTCCTTTAGCAGGGCAAAGAAATGTAGGGAAAGCTTATATTGACATGCTGCCTAGGCAATAAGAGGACATCTGGATGGCAGCTGCCTTCGTCTCTGAAGGGAAGCTAAAGTAGGCTTGCTCATCATTATTTGTCAGGTACCGGGTTTAAAAGTCAAGTCAGAGGCAATTTCTAATGTTCTACAAGTAAATTCATTTTAATCCCCAACAGGCCCTTAAAGGAGGCTTTTTTTTATGCAGTGTCGCAATTCCAAACAACTCTCCCCCAGTTCAGTCTCTTGTAGATAATTTACCAAAATGAAAATTGTAGTTAATACTAAACTATTAAAGCAACTGATAAAAAGAAACCAAAATCACGCTGGCGTTTAAGCATTTTACTTTTTCATATGACTTTGGTTCTGTTACGTTTGGCAAGAAGTACCTTAAATATGAAATATTCCTGTTGTCTGCTTTGTAAGTCCATCGGTCATAGCTAGGTAACTATTATATGCTGAAAACGCAATATTTAATTAACTTGGAGGAATAGCTGATTCATTAATTGCTGTGTGCAACTTTGGGAACTTATATTACATCCTCAAACATGCTTTCTAAGCCAGCAACAAACCTGTTCGAAGCAAAATTTAAAACTCATGGTTTAACCTTCGTAGGAGCAAAGGTTAGCTCGAGTATCAGGTGATGAGGGACACACCTAATTTAATAATAATAATAATGCTTCAACACCAGCTTTGCAGACCCATCATTTCCTGAAGAGAAATGCTAATGGACTTTCTGGGTTAATCCAGCCGCTTTTTACTTGAAAGCTTTGTTGAAGTTGTTGAGGAGTGCCTTTGAAATGAAACCCCCTATGCAAGAAGCCTGGGGTTTGCAGGCTGCCAGGCGGGGACTTCCCCAAGCAGTCGGGTGATGCTCTCTTCGAGCAGCCACCGGCACTGGTGCTGGAGCAGGCAGGGCGTTGCGGGCTTTGGCTGGAGTTATGGCAGCACGTTAGGAGGAGGTTACGCACGATGTTTCCCGGAGCAGGGATAAAGCTTGGGCTTTCTTGGCAGGATGGGAGGGACTAATCTGTGCAGTGGTACTTAGATTGATTTGTAAGGATTGTTCAGCTGGGATTACTCATCTGGGTATTATGGTTAATCAGGGAGGGAGAACACAGATTCCCTAAAGGAAAGCAAATAGATGCTTTGACTGTTTTTAACTTTGCCTTTAATAGCTTTAGATTTGCAAGACACGTGTAGCTCTTCTCATCTGTGTGAATTTTTAACTTCCTTTTGAACTGTGACTTGTGTAGTAGTGTTATTTGCCTATATTTGATTTGCACTCCCACTTTTTTTCTTATTTTTCTCTGACACAGACAATAAGAAGAAAATATCCAAGTAAAACTTTAGAGAAGCACTATGAGTAGGAATCTGTATATGGGAAATGGTAGAATAAATTGGGAAAAATAATAATTTGTATTCATGTAAACATGAGAAAAAAAAATTATTAGGTATTTTAAAGCTTTTTGTTCTGTTTCTAATGTAGGACTATGTAATCTTAATAAAAATGCAACTAAACCTGACCTTTTCTGTGTCAAATTGCAGCTCTCACTGATACAGGATATCTTCTTAAAGCCATTGTCTTATAAATATGACTGTCTAATATAATATGCAGTCATGCATTTACCACGTGGTCAGCTGACAGTATTTCAGTTCACCTCTGCATTGCCACCCAACGTTATGCTTCCTGAGCTCTGACTTGTGAGTTCCTTAATGGCTCAGTAGGTTAACATGGGTTTGCCTGTTGTCTGAAAAGCTCCAGTGGATTTTCTGTTTGTTTTGTATGGGCTGCACAGGCTGGGAGCCCTTCTGCTGCCCAGGTGTTCCCCCACCCATGTCCTCTTGAAGGATAAGTGACAGTCTTCCTATGATCATCATTTCGGGATATACTGACAGGGCTTGCTTTCTCAGTTTTGCTATTGAGATAATGCATCAAGAGTGAGGCACTGGGTTAACCTCACCAGGAAGGTAGGGCTTGAATGGAGAATCCCTGGGTCCATTGATCTGTGTGGGCCTCATGTTCACTCCTTCTTTTATTTTTTGTCCTGAGTTACAGGTGGGCCACAATAGGGCTATAGGTTCATGACTACTCACAAAGTTATGGCTTAAGCTTTAGCCTTCCTTCTGTTCATATCTCCTTTTGGGCTGGGAAAATCCATCCGGGCTGTGCACCCTATGATGTGTTGCTTCCTTCACCAATGTAACTGCTCTGTCCTTGAGGGTTTTTTGAGAATTAGTCTAGTCCAACCCCAGATTTGGTCTCTGAAAGAATATGCCATTCTGCCTTCTATGGTACTGCTTCTGTCTGGGTAACTGAGGCTGATTTGGGTTTTCCTTGTCTTGATAAACCCAAACAAAGACATGCTTTCTTTTTAAAGGTCTTTGTCAGTCTTTTTCTTGAATTAATGAACTAAAAAGAGGTGACATGAGAAAATGGTACAGGAAAACCACTGAACCTCGTGTTCATGAAAAAAAACTGCAGATGTTACCAGTTACTTGAAAATTAATCTTTTCACTGGATTTTGTAATCTCCTCAAGAATTATGGTTTCCCAGAGGTCTGCTTAATCTGGTATTCTGCTGGAAGTGATGTGTTTACTCAGTATTTACCATACAGCAGTGGTTGTGCAGGCACTGGCCTGCAAAGAAGGTTTTGAAAGGCCACAGCTGATTGCTGTCATCAGCAACAGCTGGACGAGGGTGTGCTCACCCAACAGGAGGTGGGCAGTCCCGTGGTGCAGTCACACAGGATCAGCTGGTGTCCTGTTTGACTTTGGGTTCAAACTTTGGTCTGATGCTTTTTTTAGGAAGGAAGGTATTCTTTCTTCCTTTTTTATTCCCCCAAAGTTGCGAATTTCCTTTGAGAAAACGGGTATCAGGAATTCTGTTTTCTAAATGGTCTGTGTGAGTCTAGAAAAGGGACTGGCCATGACTTACATATTTTAATCCTACCTCGTATTTGGAACATGTGTAATCAGAATTCTAGATGGTTTAGATGTTTTCCTTGGATTTCAAGCCCTTCTCTCATACTGTTGCCATTAGTGCTTCAACACTTGTGTGTGCTGTAGAGTCAAGCAAGAGTTCAGCAGTGGTGGTGGTGATACCCACCTACATTAATTGTCTGTCGAGGCAACCAACATCCATCCACTCCACAAAATGACCAACCTGGCTCTACGGTCCTGGGGTTAGAAATGGGAGCTTGTACATTGGGAGGTCCTTCTGGAAGTTGTCTGTGAATAATTGCAGCATCATCAAAGGTCAAAACCATTAAAATCTCCATCAGAGACATGCTTTGCCTTAGTTTGTTCCCATAATTAAACAAATAAACCCTCTTTGTCCACCCTCCCATTCCCCAAACGCCTAGCTTTCATCTTCTCGACTCTTTAGGATGTCAAGTGTTAGGTGTGTGAACTGGATGAGAACTGAATTTTTCATTTTTTAACCTTCCATCTTTCTCTGTCAGAATTCCTAAAACTCATTTTATGCACTAATCCACGTGTACAACTTAATTCCTTCCCTCTGTAGGGCACCTATAGCCAGTTGCTCCTGTTACTCATTGAAGCTTTGGGGTTTTTAATGAGCACCTTTCATATGTAGCTTATTCCTATAGTTGTTACCTAGCAACATTAATTTTGTTCAATTTAGTTTGCCTTCTATTTCAAGAAATCTATCAGGTGTGTTTTAAGAACGTATCTGGTGTTCAAACATGAACCTTTAGAAAAGAGGTGTGAAATAATAGAGTTCTCTCCAGCACCTGTAATTAATGTACGTGTACTTGGTGTTAGCCATCACGGCCTTACTGGCAGAAATGGGAACAGATGTGTGTGGCATTTAGAAATTACCTGGACAATACTGGAGCAATGACAAGGCCGCTGTTGATTTCTTTGTGTGGTGTTTCAGTGTGCTCAAAGAGCACAGATGCCTGTCTCGATTTCATGCTCTTTTATCAAGCAGCATCTCTCTTTCTTGCCCTTCTCTCCGTGGCATGGTCCATTTAGCATTTTGCAAGCTGCACGTGCACTGATGTGACATTTTGTAGGCCAGCAACCATAGTTACAGTGCAAAATAGAGGATTTCACTTAAGCTGAAGAACATTAAAATGCAATTAAGGAAAGGAGTCTTCAGTGCAGAAGCCCATAAGGAGATGTACAGGGTATATAAAGTTTTGGAGTTCAGGCCTGTTACTTTTAGTTCAGACTGTGGCCACTCTGGAGATGGTGAGGCCTCTAGGACACAAAGTTGTGTTTTTGTCTTCTGCTTTCACTAGAAATGAACAAAAAAACCCTCTAAGCTTCTAATGTTCAACTGAGGCAGTCTTGATATTTTTATAATTGTGTCTGACAGTCTTCTCTAATCTGGAGAACAGTGTGAAAGCATAGGGTTTGCAAATGTTTTTTTATATTGTCTTTTTGTTTCTTGTGCAAAACTTCCCATACAGATGGAGCTTTCAAGAAATCAGGAGGGGAGAGATTGCATGGAATTGGAGCTGGTATTGGGAATGGAGGGTGTCATTCAGCTCTAGCATCACTTTAGAGGACACTGTGGGGTTTTTAAATAATTCTGAGAGATCTGGTTATTGTCATCCACCTTCTGTTGCATGTGTCTCTCAGAGGTGTGGAAGCTGCCAAGTACTAAATACGTGCATCCGTAGGGGGCTGTGGATACCAATTGTACAAAAATTGTAGATCAGCTGGTGCCTGTGGCATTAGTGGAAGCTGAAACCAGAGTACGGAGGGATATGAGACATTTGTGTAAACATAGTGAGGGTAATTACATGCTCAGAGGGAGAAAGTAACAGAGGAGTATGAATGTTACCTAGAGTGGGCTTCTTTTTGCATCATTACAACTGTGTGTGGTCAGTAATAGTATACTTTCAAAAAGTTTTAGTGATAGAGATTTCTGAAAAGTCTTTTCAAAATGGCATTTGGACATGGTCCTGGAGGGACATGCTGCAGTGCTCTTGTGCAAGGGATCCCCTTAATATGGGAGGTTGTCTTATAAAAGGAGCTTGTATACACATCTCACTGTGGTAATCCTTACCTGCATTTTTGATCTTAAAACATGAGATTTCCACAATGCCAAAACCCTTGCAAAACAGAATTGCATCACCAGTATGAATCAGAATAAGTTATATGTGGTTTTAGAGGATTTGAAACAGGATGTTGAGGTAGATACCACAAGTATTTTATAAGTCTTTTTTTTTCCTTTTCCAAATCTGGTTAAGTTCTTCTGTTCATTTTACTATAAATGTATTTTCCGTGTATCACCTATGATTTACATAGTGTTTCACTGCATCATCAATGCAGGATGGTGGGGTATATGCAACTGCGTGTTCCTTTTCTTCCACTGTTTCCATCTGTCTCCTTGAGGGTTAATTCATGTGTGCTGGAGGGGCTGCTCGCCACTTGGGTGTCATCCTCTACTCAGCTAACTTCAGCGAAATCTTATATTAGTTATATCTTAGCTTTTTTGTTTTGTCAAGATGGCTCTTAAATGTGCTGCTCTGAAACTAATTTGGGGAACTGATTGCTGGTGTTAGGTTGTCAAATAGGAATAGGTGATCAATGAACAGCTGCCTTACTGTATCAAGCACTTGTTTATATATGTGCTGTTAGGCTTCATATAGTATCAGACTTAATTCCATGGCGACAGAAAAGTGCTACAGTCTTTTTATAAATGTTCTACTGAATTCCTAGTAGCTCTTGCATCAGTTATCTCTGGGACCTGATATGAGCGATAATGCTGGATGATTAAATTCAAAAATTAGTAAGTGAGAAGGAAATTATTTATTTTTTAAAATAAAAGGTTTTTACAAGCCTCTTAAATCACAACTAATTTACGTCATGTGATGTTTTTCATAGTGTTCCCTATGAACTGTGGACCATATGTAAAAGGGAAGGGTATTTGCTGAACTGTCTTTTAGAGACATGAAATGCATCCTGGTCTGTAGTCCAAAGCTGAGATTCTTTCCATGTTCATCTTTTTTTCAGTAAATAGAATTTCTGCAATGCAATGAGCCACTTGACAGCTGTGAAAATACCTGCTTTCTTTGGGAGGCTGGCACAGAAGATGAGCAGGGATCATTTCAGCTTTATGTCGCTTCAGAATAAGTGGGATCCTGCTTAGTCTTGTTAGCTGAGCTTAACGTGTCAAGGCCAACAACTACCAAAATAAGTAAATAAATGAGGATCTAGGGGATGGAGAAGGACTAGAAGCAGAAAGGCGAGTGGGACATGGTTAAGCACAGATTAAACTTTGCTCAGGCCCAATTTAGGGGTTATCATCCCTCCTATGTTATGCTCAAGAACATTAAAAATGTATTCAAGGTGCTTTGTTTTAGTGGAGCGTGATAGCTTAGCTCACTAGTTTAGTCGAGTTTTGTAACAAAGTTTTCCTCTTTCCTTGAATTGAACTTTTAAATCTTTTCTTGTAATTGAAATCATGATTTACTTTACCAAAAATATTGCTTGCAACATCCAGTGGAGCTGGTTTCTGAACAAAGCCAAAGTTTATCAAGTTGTGGGCAAAGAAACAAAGTGAAGTTCAGACAGATGCCAGTGTGTGCACTTTGGTTCTAGTTTGGGAAAGAACATTGCTCGCAGAAGAGTCTACAAAACTGCCAGTACCCTGTCCACCACCAGAAGTATGTCAGAGCTGGGTTTTGCAAGTGTTCTCCTTTAAAAATGTCAGTCGAAAGCTAAGGGCTGCTTTCGTGTTTGTGCATGGAAGTGATAAGTAGCCTCTGTGCTGTTCAGTTGAAGTGAAAGAATAGACCTTGAATATCCACTTTCATATTCCTTGATCTTACGGCAGAATTCAATACAGATGAAGGAAAATATCCTTTTGTATCCCTGGAAGTATGTGTATGCAAGATAGTTGGGGGAGCTGGAGGCTCCTCAGCTACCTGCAACTCTGCCTGCTATATTCTTTCAGGTTAGTCACAAAATTTGTGTGTGCATACTTAGAGGACCAGCATGGTGCTGTGCTGACTCGAAGTCCGATGATTTGCAAATTTTGCTGTTAACCAGCTAGCCTGCTCAAAGTCAATTTTGTCAACATTTTCTTTTTCTGTGTAGGATTGTCTTGATGGAGGCTGGATCTCACTGGTTGGTAGAGAAAGATACTTTGAAGGATTGTACTATATACGAAATACCCTTCTGAACAGTGTACCTGCAGATGTTTGAAACAGTTAGAAATCCTGTGGAAGGCCACAGGATTTGATTTTTATTTAATTAAGCTCTGTGGAGAGCCATCACAGTAACATACTGGATTACTTGGCAGGCTGAGACATCTGCTGGCACTTCTGAGGTGTAGGCTACAGCAGTGAGGTTTCCTATTGCATCATGCTGAAATCTCCAAAACATAATGGTATTTAGTAGTAAATGCCATTGTATAGAGATGAAACTGTATGAAATTCAAGATTGCAGGCTTTGTCTTCAAAAAGCTTAAGGATCTTAAGGATCTTTTGCTCCTGCAAAAGTTTTTAGCAACACTGAGGGCTATTATTAACAGTGCTGCACTCGCAGAGAAAAGGAGCTGACAGAGGAGTGAAACCAGATTCTGAATTTCAGTGCAACATATTATTAGAAGAACTCTATATGCACCTTGTCAGTGCCTGTCCTGTTAGAAATTGAATTTAGGTGTGTAACTGATATACTTAAAAGCCTGCTAATGGTAATTCAATGCTTTAAACTATGTACTTATTTTGCTTAGTGTTTTGCATGAAGTGCCTCATTTTATGCATATGAGGGTACACAGGACACCTTTGCAACTATTGGATTATTCAGGGATAGCTTGAGATGACTCTTAATCATTCCTCCCATGTTACAGTCACCTGAAAACTTAATGATCTTGCACGCTAATAGCCTTGTCTAAATTGTTAATAAATTGGCACCCTCAGGGACCAAGCCGTATGGACTTCCACAGAATATATGCCTCAACTTTCTTCCCTTTCTGCTTTTCACCATGCTAAACAATTGCTGTTAGTTGCTGTAATTGACTCCCTGACTCTGTGGTCAGGGTCTGTCTTTTATGTCTCCTACATCCAACCCCTGAGCTTTTACTTGACAGCCATCTGACACCCTACAGCTTGGTCTTCTGGTACTTTAGATGAATGATAAAATTTAAAAGCCTTGTAATTCGGCCTCTCCCTCTTTATACTCCTACTCCTGTGGTTCCCTTGTGATTGCTCAAGAAGTGTTTTCGATATGTCCTCTCCAAACAGGATAAGAATCTGGAGGATGGAATGAAATTTAAATTGCAGCTCTGTCTCAAGATTGCTAAAAATAACAGGAAAATTATTGTAGACTTTGTCCAAGCAAAGCAAAGCTTAGATTGTTGAAAATGCATGTACTAGCTGACATACAGAGAAGATGGTGTAGCCTAGTGAAGGTGAGTCTTAGTAGTAGTGTAGTAGCTGTTAAATGCAAAAATGAAGGGAAATTACCATAAAGAAATGAAAGGAAGAAACCTGTTTGTGGGGTGATGTGGGTTTTTCTTTCTTTCTTTTTTTTTTGACACGTGTTCAAACCTTGAAATCCTCTTGAGTACATTTTAAGTGAAGGCTAAGTGGCTGTTACTTTATAGTAAAGAGCCTACTGACTTTCAGGAAGAAACATGGTATTTCAGGTCACTAAATAGAGCTCAGGTGTAGGGGCATGACCAGCACTTGTTTAATTCTGAGCATATCTTTTGTTCACCCAACGAAGAGAATTGAGGTCATCAGCATCCCAATACAATTGCCATGTAAATGCCACGTTCAGATCTCATTATGGTTATCAAAACATGTTGTTGGTGGACAGAAATTGAGTGATGCTCTTTTAGATTATATCCTCAAGAAATGTGATATTTGTATAAAATCATTTATGATATCTAAAAGAAAATAGTGCATTAGGTTGCAGCTGGATAACTGCTTCTGATGGTCCATTTACCTAGAAAACATGGCAAAATAATGGATATTGGAAAATACAGTGTGTTTAAGCTGCACAGCACTGCGTGGTTGCCAGCTCTATCGCTTGTCTCTGCTTTCCGTCTCTGTCATGAAGAGGTTTGTGAGACACGAAATTTGCAGGCAGCAATGGTGTATTTTGCCAGGCCAGTTGATACGGCTGGAAAATAAGGGCACATTTTTGGCTGCACAAAGCTCTGTTTGGTCAGGAGTAGCTGTTCAGGCAGTGGCTGTGCTGTAACCAGAAGCAGATATCGATGTGTGTGTTCGTCAGCCTGCTGAACTCCTGATAGGGAGTGATGTAACTTGTGGCTAGGGAGCAATTACAGTGCTCTGCAAGAGGAGTTCAGAGAGTGGTTAGTGCAAAGGGCTCGCAGAGTTCTCTTGTCTTGCAGAGTAATTATGATCGTTAAGGTGGAATGACTGAGCACAAGTTACTTATTTACAGTGAGGTAAGGTGGCGTATATAGAAAGGTTGGTGCCCTTTTTAGGGACTGATGTTCCTCTACCCAGCCGTACCACATCCCTGGTTGATTTACTTCGTACTCTAAGGTAGAGGTCTGTCTATCACACTGCAAGAGCAAGGATACAAATAGATCTTTTTATATGAAAGTCCTTGGACCTTCCTTCAAAATACCGTATCACAAAAATATGGTAGGATTTTTAGCAAGATATAATGATCACTTGCATAATGATGTGTTGCAGCACTGCAGCACTGTCTTAGGTTTTTTCCTTCTAAATTATTTGGGCTTGCAAAGTGTTTATTACAGTGTTGGAAAATCTGAACTTGGTACATTGACAAGCCAAACTGAGGTATTTGTAAGTGATATGCTTTGGAAATGTGTGTCAGTTTATCAGCAAGTGAAGTGGTGCTTCACATTAGCGTTGTCATTATTAAAAATGCCACCAAATTCTGGTTCAATACACACACACACACATGTATATAGTAAATACTGCAATATTTATTCTGTGTCCATAGCTTTTCACCAAGGAAGGCAAAATAAATGTGCATTGCTGGCTTTTACTAGTTGTGGTTTTTTTGCTCTAAAATACGTAAATTATTTCTGCAATAATAATTTGCAGTGTAAAAATGAAGTTAAATAATTATGTGATAATTTTACTGAAACTTAGTCTTTGCTCTTGCCACATTTCCTTTGCCTGGGACTTCCAGATATGTTACACTGCCTTTATTTTGTCTTTCAGATGACGATGTGGACCTGGAAGCTTTGGTAAATGACATGAATTCCTCCTTTGAAAGTTTATACTCTACATGCAGCATGCAGTCAGAAACCACTCCGCTCCTTCAGAATGGTCAGCTGAACCGCAGCCCGCTGCCAGCCTCGGGATCCGGCACCCTGCAGCCCTCGTCCCCGAGGCAGAAGGTGCAGCGCTCCCAGCCAGTGCGCATCATGGCAGTCAGGTAGGAACAAGGCACTCGCCTCCTTTTCCATAAGCTGTCATGAACTGGCTTCAAAAGAACTGCGTTTTAAAATAGGAGATCCACTTTGGTAAGAAGCTTATTAGTGTTAGGCTAGACTTTTGCATAGAAAAATGTACTAAGTAGGTGAATGGCATAATATTTCCATGTATTATCACCGTTCTTTTAGTCATTGTTTGATGGATCTGCAGTAGCTGATTTGTAGAAGTGTATCATTGGTAGCAATTGGCAGAAACTATATCCTTATTTGGATTTTTTTCCAAACTGTTAAAACCAGTGCTCTCAAGCCTGGTGTCTACTGACAGCTTACAGGTTGTATTAAACATAAGAGATCATGTAGGTAGATGAGGGTGCACTCAGCTACTTTTGATATACAGAAAGTGCCTCTCTCTTTTTGGAGGTTTCTTGAATAGTTTAAGACCAACAGAAAAAAAAGGAGCACATCTAGCACATCTGAGTTATATCTGTTCTTCCCAGAGCACTTTCAACTCACCCACTTGAGTGCACTAAGTCATTACCAAAAAAAAAATAGTGTTGAAGTTGTCCCTCTGTTGTAAGGCTGAGGACTGGAATTCAGGGTTGAAGTGGAAAACTCTTGATGGTGATGGGAGAGTATAGAGGTGATGTAGAGGTTCTTAAAATCTTTTTAGGCAGCAGAAGGAAAGGACCTCCTGTCAGCATGAGTAGGTAAATTAATTTCTTTCCTGCTAATTAACAGTGTCTTCTCTGAAAGGAGTGAAAAGTAATAATATAATAAAAGAAAAATCCCAGATGTGGAAGGGGTGGCTTCTAGTTCTTTACACTGATTTATTACCTGTAAGAATGGTATACTTAAGACAGCAGCTTTTCTATTTGAATGAGAAGTAATGTAGTGCAACTAAGTCAGCTGATAATGCCATCAGTTCTACAGGTATTTCATAGTTCACCTCGAATAGGGCTGTACTAGAAAATGTACTCTCTGGAGTACTATAGCTGTTGATGTTTTGTAAATATCTCAGTCAAAACACTTAAATTATTTTTGGTATTTAAAAACTTAGCAACTCTTATTTTGAGAACACTGCCTTTCTGAAATCTGTACTTCCATGCACACAAGAACATCCTGTGTTTATCATCAAAGAAGATAATAGTGAAACTTCTTTTCAGGGTTGTCTGGACCCATCTTTTTTGCCACCAGAACAGAGTGATTGACTGTGGTCTCTTAGGAGCACAGGTTTATGTGTCTATCAGTTATGAAGTAAATGATGCAGTGGCAGTAGTACAGGTGCAGCAGAGCAGAGCACAGAGAATTCCCAGCTTCAGGAAACCACACCTTTCTAATCGTATTGAGTCTGTGGTTCCACTTACAGTGGAGGTCAGTCAAAAACTTGCAGTACGGTGCACTATTGCACAGATACGACATGTCTACTGGTCTGAAGAAATCTTATACCGTCCTTTTACCCTGTTCTGTAGAGAACTGCACAGATGGGGAGCACAAAAAAATACGAAGCAGGTCAAGTAGTTGTTGGCATAGTTCATCGTTGTGGTTGGAACCTGCTATTTATTGCAACCCCCCAGATCTGTAAGACTCATTCATGGAACACCAAGGCAACTAAATTGCAGGACAGAGTTACCTGTGGAGCAGATTTCACAGCAGGTAAATTTTGTCATCCCCCAGGTTCTGGTACAGGCAAAGACAGTGGGAGTACCCAGAGTGGGTCATGCTGCCGGGGGCAAACCCAGCAGCTGTCTCGCAGGCAGCTCTGTTAAGGAGGCTCTGCTTGCTGAAGGCATGCTGGAAAATGAGAGCAAACTGAGTTTTAAACGATTTGCCTTTCAAATCCAGGAGTTAGTTGACTTGGAAACTTTTATCATTGCCACTAGATGGTGCCTTCTGCTTAGGCATTGAAGGGCAGCCTGCTGCAGTCAGCTAGGGCATCTTCAGTGGTGATGCCCTGGCAGCAGGGAAACCAAAAGCCATCTGTGTGGTCATGAATAGGTCTTACAGCATTTCTGGTAGGTTTTAGTTTTCTTTTGTTGGTGTGGGCAGTGCAGGTGTATTATAAACTGGAACTTGAAACTCCGTTGTATGTAGACTCATGAGGCGTATTTCGGTAGATGCAAGCTTGTCTGAACAGTAGCTGTACAACTGGTGTAAGGTGGGAGGGTGTAATTCCAGCTTATTGCTGAAGCTGCGTCTTCGCATTTTCATTTCTCCAGGAAATGCCAAGTTGCTTGGAGATAGAATCTGGTATTATAATGAGGTGACAATAGTGGTTTAAGTCTCAGCTTAGAGAACTTTGCAGTGGGGTACACATTTGTTTTCAAATCCACTTGGAATTTGGCTCTGAGTGACTGCCATTGTTTTCTCCTCTTTCACATTGGTTTGGAAGAGCTTTACTGACTTTCTGACACACAGAGCTTAAGCTTGTAATCTAGTGCTTACAACAGTGAGTACAGATAGATATTTCTGTTTATTTTATTTGCACAGTTACCTCAGTTACTCACCCAAGTAGTCAAATTATGAGCAACAAAACAAGCAAAGATGCCTGACTGGTCATTTTTCACATGCAATTGCCTACTTTGTGCTAGCAGTTGCTGTAACTGTATGGTAGTTGCCTAGAAAAAGAGTGGGTTTGATTCCTTGTCTTTAGTGTCGTTACCAGAAACACTGAGGCAGGAGATCCAGGCCTAGTGATGCCAGTTTGCTCCTCTTAATGCGTAGTGCTTCTGTGTTTATAGGCGTCTTCAAGAAGAAGAACAGCAATTCAGAACATCGTCTTTGCCGGCCATCCCAAATCCCTTCCCAGAACTTTGTAGCCCTGCGAGCTCTCCAGTGCTGGCCCCTGGATCTTTACCTCAGAGTCAACCTGCTAGTAAGCATGTGAGTATGGGATGAAGCTTTGGGTCATCCATTCGCGTGCAAACCAGCAGTGGACTACTTCATTTTGAAGGCAGAAAGAAAGTTTCCAGATAAGTAAAAACACTTGTAGGCTTTGTCTGTGAGTAGGGCAGCACTGGCCGAGAGAGTATCTTCAAATAGGCTTCAGGCTTTTTTTAAAAGGTTTGTAAGGAAAAAGTGTGAAAATGAAGTAAGCTTCTTTCAGATAAATGCATGTTGTGAATGAAGCAGTAATGCTTAATATCCTTGAGATTTTGTTATTCAACATAAAGACTTACTAACTCAGAAGTCAAGTTAATTAGCTTAGAGTTGAATGAAGATCTGTGCCTTTTATACTGCATATTCTAGATGCCACAAAAATGCTGAACAGCTGAGTTCTTTAAAGACATGGTGCTTTATTTGCTATTTTTCATGAAGCTGCTCAAAAAGCAAAGGTGTTCTTATAACTAGGCACAGCTCTTTGTAATGGGATTTAAGGGAAGGGTTGTCCCGTGGAAAGCTGGTGGAGTCGTTGTCTGTGTTCTTGGCAGTTAAGATAGCACAGACTGAGTTCTCATGTGGTGCAGAGCAGTAACCTCAGCGACACAGCAGGTTTTTTTCTCTGTCCTACTCCACTCTATAAGAAACAATCATCTTGTTTTGTATCATTCCTCAAGCACACTTGAAGACTAAAGCTGGGCTCAAAAACCTTTATTTTGTAAACTGTGCTGACTTGCACGAGAATGAAAAGATGGGTTACTCTAACTGACTGTTGGCTTACAACAATTCTGTTCTTGAGTACCCAAAAATATTGAGAAGTTCTGTGCCACTGCTCAGTTAGTTTGTAATTAGCTCCTACAACCTCTCTGAAAGATAAAGGGCTTGGGTGGGCAGTTCAGCTACAAGCAATAGATCCAAATGTGTGCCCTCGCATGTTCTGTGTTGCGTTACAGCGCCATAAACAGCTGCCTGCTTTCCTGAAAGACACGGTGCATCTCCACTGGTTTCACTGTATTTCTTACATGGGCAAGACAGACAGGTAACCAAATCATGCCCTGGGAAAAAATTGAGCCATCTCCTTGGGAATTTAGCACAGGGCCCTGTCAGAGACCCAGGCACTGGCTAAGCAGAGAGGCTGTTTCGCCAAGGCAGTGTTGATGTGACTCTGGGGAGATAAAACCAGGGGCAATTTCGCCTCCTGGCACTTGCCAGCAGGATAGCAGCATAGCTGTCTTTCTGAAATAAACTTTGGTTTCTGATGAACCTGTGTTTACCTCTTCAAATATTCCCTGGGTTCAAGGTTTCTTTGCCTTTTAGCTCTATGTTTTACTAAAATTAACCAAGCCACCTTAAGCTTAGCACTGTAAAACCTTAAGGAACCCTCAATGATCTGTGAGTCAATTTTTGATGGAATTTAGAAACTAGGGGTTTAACAGCGGATAAATATAAAAATAACCAGCCTTTTAATGTATTTAAGAAGATGGCTAAAAAGGCAGAATAGAAGATCTTTTCCCAAATTTTACCTTATAATTTTTTAAAAAATTATTCTACCTTACTTTAAAATGAAAAATTTTGACAAATGTTTGGAAAGCCTAAAATGAAATTGTTTATATTGTATAGATATGCTTCCTGCTGAGTTTTTTAATGAAAGGCAATCCATTATAGTAGTAAAACCTTTTAAGGTGCAAGGTAAGGGGGTAAAGCATGTTGGGCAATAGTGGTTTCTTCTGTAGATGCAAATACACTGTTTATTTCAGCATGTCAACTCATTGGAGGCAGTTGAGAAACACTGGCTCGGGGTGAGGGAAGGATAGGAAAGTGTTCTTTTCCTCTCTAGCAAAGTATTTTCCCCTCTTTAATGAAGGGTTAGAGGAACAGAACTGAAAAAAACCTTCTACTTTTGAAGTATTAATGGACAAAAGTAAAAGACAGTAGGTTTGGTTTCTTCATGAAGGAAGAAAACTACCTCCATTTTAAACATGGAATGTAGTTGGATAACAAAATAATCTCTCTGTTCAACCTCCTCATAATTTGTGTTTAACCTAGTTTTAGTGCACTTCATTGGAGTCTGCTAAACATCATGAGTAAAAAAAAATCAGTAACTTAAGAAATGTTATACATCTTTCCAACTTCAGCCCATTAAAAAAATGTAGAGTTTGGGAATTTGGGTAAATTATTTTAGGACATGCTTTGTCTGAGATAAATGTCCGTTGATACAATACAAATTGCTGATTAATAAAACGAGTGATGAGCTTAGTTAAAGGACTGCAGTAGCAAGTTTTAATACCTGGCAGTTAATGAAAATAGAGTGCTTTAAGAAAAATATACATACAATGTTAAATGCTAACCGAGGTAAAATATCAAGATGCCTAATTTCAGGTTCTCTGCTTGCAAATTATAAACAAAGATTAAAATTGGATATGGGAATGAGCCAGTCTGATTACATGTGATATCTGAGATGTTAGTGAATTCCTTTGGTGCTTCTTGAGCATTTACAGGTAAATAAGCAAACAGCAGTTCCAGCCAGCAGTGCTGCAGCTCTGATCACACAGGGCATCACAGCACACGCGTGGTGTGGAGGAAGTGTTGCCTTTGGTCAGCTCATATTTGTGGCGCTTGAGAGGGTCTCAGGTTAATGTAGCCTTTGGGGATTTCAGAAAGAAGTGAGTATTTTCTTTGCTGACCATGTGAAACAGTGGAAGGGTCACTGGGAAGCTGGAGTGTCTGATGACTTCATAAGAAAGGAAGTGTTAGTATTGTTCCTCCTGGAACGCCTCAGTGTTATTTTTTAGTAACTGTAAAATACAACTCTGCAATGGTAAAACCTAGTAGTGGTTATGCAAGAGGAATTTAAAGATCTGGTCTTGTTAAACATAGAAGAGTTTCACATCGTATTGCCAAGCCTTGGGCATAAAAAATGCCAGCTCTATTCAAGTTTTACTAAAAGTTTTACTTTTTCCCAGTATATTGTTCCGTGTAGGAAAAGGATGCGTGTGTGAATGAAAGAGTGAGTAAAGCAGCTTTCAGGTCATAAAGCTTGAATTATATTTGTGGCTGAATAAATGGATATTGTCTTTTCTCATAGGTAAAATTTTATTCTCTACCTGGAGCCTGAGATACAAATTTCTTGTTGCTTCTGAGTCCCCTCCTTACTTTTTTCTTGCAGTTGCTACTGGTTTTTTTAACAAGCAGTTCACAGCATTGCTTTATGCACTGCTCTGCATTTGTTTCATACTCTTGGCTCAGCAAAGAAAGGTAAAAACTGTAAAACAGTGAAAAATAACTGTAATAAACCCGTCTTACTTTTTTGTGGTAGGTTCTTTTTTCTGTCTTCTCATGGTGATGAAGCATTTTCTTTATTTTGCTTTAAAAAGCGCAATAATTTCATTTTAGAAAAAAATATTTTTGCAAGATCTGTTGGGTAATGGTACTAATTTCACCACAGCACGAAGCAGTAAGCCACCTCTAACTCTGCTGCCAGTCAGGCACTGAATACTGCTTTTAAAGCTGATGGCTGCAGCAGTGTACTGCAGCTGCTCCCCAGAAGACAGAGAACAGTGGGAAATAACAGGTCTTCAGTACTAGCACAAAACTAAAAATGTGTGTAGACAAATGGGATAGTCATTTAATGGGAGAAGCAATCTGGGAGGTAAAACTGGAGTGTTAGGCTTATTGAAATAATTTCAGATTTTTTTTTTATGGGTTTTTTTTTTAACTTTGGATAATCTTCTTTGCTTTAGAAAACAAACTTAATCTTGTGGATAATTTTTTTCTGAGCACACGTAAGTTGAGAAACTGGCACACAATTCAGTAGTAAAAGACTTAGAAGAGAAATAACTGTGAACCTTTAGGTTACGTTTCAAAGGCTATCCTGCACTGAACAACCTCCACAGTGACCCTGTCAGTGCTAATACGATTGTGTGGCCAAACAAACCTGGTGATAGACATTCCAAAATTATTTGTAATTAAAGAGATGCATGCCTCTTTGGAGTTCAGCACTACGATCCTTTGTCACAGGTCTTCAGGTAGAAATGGCCTACTTTGAGCCTAGTTTTACAGTGAAAAATGTTAGATGTCAACCTATTGATAGTGAACAGCACATGGGTCTGTAAAAATTGGCACAGCTGAAGTTTTAGTAATGTAGCCAGTGAGCTGGTGAGCAGCTGGATGAGAAGTACCAACTAGTTGTGCTGTTGAGTCAGTCGCTACTTAAGCTGCTGGTGTGGTCAGTGAGACAGTGCAGATGTCTTGTGCTTGGAGAAACCGTGACCCTTCAAGGGGAAGCTGACAAAGAGTTCTTAAGTCCTTGAGCTGAGAGCAGCATTGTCTGTGACCTTGGACAGAAGGCTGACAGGAGAGAAGCTCCCTGATCAGTGCATCCCAAACGTTCCCCTCTTCATCATGTGCCTGATTGTCTTCTAAGTATCGATAACCCATCTGCCCCTCGCCACAGAGCCCAAAATTTCAGCAGACCTCTGAGAGTGCTCCCTCTTTCCATACTTAGGAAGGGCAAGAAGAGACAGGAGCAGGAAGGACGTGGTCTGGGTGACACCCAGTGGCATTGCAAGACCACTTGATATTTGTCTCCCGTTTCCCTACATTTTTGTACGTAAGGCTCATGCACACCTACAGACACAAGATCACCCCATGCCTGAGGGGAAGCAGTGGTTGCAGGCCAGAAGGGACAGCTGAAAGTTTTTAAAACATTGTTTACTTAACAGGGTAAATATGTTTGTCTAAGAAAAATGGAAACCAGAAAATTACATCAAACCAAGACCACACATTTCTCCAAAAGATTGCTAAAAACATCAGACAGCTACCTTACTGCCAGTTGAAGTCCATCTTTGTGTTGCTGGTATAACCTAAGAACTAGTTGGTAACTTAGGTTATAATTTCTGGTTGTGTACAAATATTTTGGAAAAAGCATGCAATAATTACATGTAGGTCACTGCAATGCCACAGGATATTAGGCTTAAGTATCTTGTGTGAGTCAATGAAGCTTTCAACTGTAAAAATAGGGCAAATTTCTCACATCCCCCCTCTATACAGCCCAGGCAAACTTCCAAAAAGCAGTTTGATGTACCCAAATTATTTACTCTTTTCTAGCAAATTAAATTCACAAATGGGTATGAATTAATGTCATTCTTTTTTCCAGATTTAGTTACCCTTCAAGGGAACTTGTGTAAACAGACTTCTTAGTTTTTATTGTTCTAATTACATGTTATGATGCACATTTTTTTATTTTTCTTCCCATAAAACTTTTATATTGGCTCTTTTGAAGATGAGGATGTTGATTTTCTAAAGAGAAGCCATATAAAAATACAAACTTCTCTATAATGCAGGCATTATGTACTAAGTTAGATTTTGCATGTGTGACAGCAAATTTTGTACTTGATCCTTCAGTGGAACAATCTTTAGATACAAGAAATTTTGAAAATAAATACTGACATCTGAGTGAGTCAACAGGGCATTGCTTTCTCTGAACAGGCCAAATCTGTAGCTGGATATAATCTGGTCATTTCCTTTGGTCCAAGTCCAGGCACTCCCTTTGGCCCAACTTTAAAACATGGGTTTTCATGAGTGTCTGCCATGACACATCATGTTGTTTCTCTCAGATCTTTCTTTGAAGCAAGGCTCCTTAGGCTAAGGCTAAGTAAATAAATCATACATAAATTGCTCTGCAGCATGTTTAACTCAGATGCTTTTTTTGAAGGCAGTTGCAATTGTGTTTGGAAAAACTAGGGAAAGAGCAGGCCTCTGCTGCAGGGCTATGATCTAACTGCATGAAAGCAGGCCTTTGGGTGCCCCTCTCTCGTTTGGAGAAATAACACTTTCCTGAACTAAACAAGCTAAATTTGATGAGCAGTGTAGAAAAGATGTTGCATTACTTGTCATCTTATCTCCTCTCTCATGAAAACATGTTGTCCTGTTACTCCTGAAGAAATCAGGGTGGGGGGTGAGTTCACATCATTCTGAAAGTCGCATTTGCTCATTGCTGAAGAAGAGAGTGATGAATATCTTAGGACGAATGAGTCTTCTGCTCTAAGCTAAAGACTGGCAGCCCTCGGTGCTGTTAGTGCTGGTCGTCCGGTGGCTCTGCAGGCTCTCCAGCTGGAGCCCTGCACGTGGCCTGCTGAGGACTGGGATCAGCACAGAGGCAAAGCTGCTGTTCCTCCTTCCTCACGCCTCTTACAGCAGGAAGCTTTGTGGTAGAAAGAAATGAATCTCTTTGTTCTTGCTTTTGGAAAGTGCCAGAACAGTAGTTACAGTCCCAACATGAATTACTGGAAATATGAAGGGCATCTCATGCTCAAACCCAAGACTGTGTTATTTGTTGGGATTTTTTTGTTTCTAATGACACAAACCTGGCCCAGCTCCCAGGAGCATTTTGGCTCCCTACCCGGAAGTGATGCTCTGGCTGCGGGAGCGTGCTGGGAGGAGGGCTGCGTGGTCAGGACCAGCGGGGCCACGCGCTGTCCAGCTGACGGTGGTCTGGCTCACAGGGCAGGATGGAACTGACCTGACGCAAGCCTGCCTTGCTCCACGTGTGCTGGTACCCTCACTGGGTCTCCAGCCACAAAGAAATGTTTGCAGTTGTTTTAAAAAGCTGTTGCACAGTAATAATACTGAGCAGTCTGTAGTATTTGCTGCAGTAACTGCATTAGTGTGTTCGTTCTGCATTTTGGTGTGTGCATCTTAGCTATGTGTGCCCTTGCACATTTTGTTGCACAACATTACTCTTGCTATATATGATTAATGGCAGAGTAAGAATATTACTTAGCTGTTCTGTGCTTTGATCAGGAATTGGCAGAACTGAGGAGCGATCAGGCTGAGAATGCAGTGAAAAATAGGAAAGCATAGCATGAGAGGAATTCTAATTCTCTCTGTGCCTAGTGAGGCAGGCAGGAATGGGTTTGGGTGTAAACATAAGTGCAGTAGGCAATTAAAAAAACTCCAGAACTATATTGAGTAACTGTAATTATACCATAAACGAATGGTTGAGACGAATCAGAGATGTCATAACTTTAGGCTGATAGCCTTTAAGGAGTCATTCAACAAAGTAGGAATAGCCACACTGAATCTGTGTGACTTCTGTGCTGTCTGGACTCGAGGTGTGAGTTCAGGTCAACTTTAGACATTTTGGACAGAAGCCTTTTTGGACCTCTGCTACCCAGTGGTGCAGGTGAAAGAAAGCACCAACTCATAATTTAGAGCCTCTGCTGTGTATCCTATGTGACCTTGTGGCACCAGGTTGCCAGCAGCTGGTAGGTGAGCTGACCACGAGGTCCTTCCCGAGGTGAGCTGTGGCAGCTCTTGCAGAGCTGTGCTGGCACCTGCGGCTGAGCTGCTTGTGATCCCTGGTGGATGCTGTGGATGTATGGAGTGCAGGACTGGGAAGACACCCAAGTTTTTGCTTGCTTTCTGGCATCTCCTTCTGGGGATGGAAGGCAAAGCCAGTGTTTAGTTTGTTCCTTTCCAACCCATCAGCACAGTCGTTGCTTAAGTATGAGGAGTGATGCTGGTCATTCACAACAGGTAAAAGGCTTCTTTGGACTTTTTTTAATTTCCTGGACAGTGACCTGTGCCCACGATTCAAGTGGAAATCTGTTTGAAATGTCCATCTTCACTTAGGTGGTGTTTGCATGTGGATGCATGGGGAAAAGGAACTTGGAGTTAGTTCACTGTTTTGGTAATGGAATGTTCTTGCATGGTGCCAGAGCTTGCAGATACAGTTTTGTTCCATTTCCTGAATAGAGGGAAATGTTAGTTAGAATTTAATAGCATTTCTGTATTAGAAGAATACTGCTGAGTTAATTAAATCATTGTGGGATGAGTTTCAATTCTCTATGCTCTTGATTTATAGCCTCCTATTGCTATCAAATTCTTATTATATTATTCTTCCTCCTAATAGGAGTGCAGAATTACTGTACTAAAAAGTGATTTTGTTTAATTTATGTAAGTACCTTCAATCTCTGCTTCCGCCTGGCTATAATCTGAACATCATTTACAAGATTTACATAAAAGTGAGGTTAATCTGGACTTGCTAAAGGACAAGCCATCAATGGTTTGCAGAAGCTGCATCTCGTGTTTCTCCATTGGCATTAGGATTGCTTGTTCTCTCCAGCGGTAGACCCTGCTGCTGCCAGGGTTACTGGAGCTGGTTTCGCCTGCTGCATTTCAGGAAGCAACAGAACTGGAAACACTATTGTTGTGCTTCATGCCTGGAGTGTTTGGGTTTTTCTGGTGTTGCTGAGGGAGAAATAAATAGCACTCAGAAACAAAATGGATTGACTATCAGCTGGAAGTTCGGATCCAAGATCCCATGTTGAGCATGGGATGTTTCTGGGGAATGTGAATAAAGCAACATTGTCACAGCAGACTTGCTCCCAGTGAGATTTCATTAACAGTCAAGAAAACTGTTCTGTAAGTTTTTATGGGAGAAGGGGATGAAAGTGGGAGAGACTTTTAAAAGCTGCTTCTGTGTCTTACCAAACAGGTGCCACTTTATAGCACCCAGATCTTTTCAGCCACCCCTTTCATCTGCGTAGATCTCTTGGCTAGCCAGAGTGAGGAACTGCTCTGTTTTTTGGGGTTATTTAGAGATGGACTATGAGGTCACTGCTTCACCCTGCACGCACACAAAGTTTACGGTGTGTGCTGTCCATCCAGACGTTCCGTAGGAACATTATCTCCTGCTCCGTGCTTCACACCTGCCAAATGTCCTGTGCCGTTGCAGGAGGCGTTTGGCTCTCTGAATTGCGCTCAGGAGCTGCAGAGGAAGCAGCTCCTTCTGAGTGCTGAGACAGATGTCTGTGCCCGACAGTCACTGGGGAAGGTTGGCTGCCTCATCGTGTGCTGACCTTGCTCGCGTTCCTCCTCTCGCCTTTTATGTTCACCTTTAAAAATCATATTTCCCTACCATCCTTGCCAGAATAGGTAAGAAGAATAGGAAAAAAGCCATTCACAAGGAACAAACATTGCTTAAAAAAAATTGCTGAGAAAAAAAGAGGGGCAAAACATTAATGAAAAGAGTATTCTAAGGTAAGTAACAGTGTCTGCATAGTAAAACACCTGGATTTAATTTTACAGACAAGTCGCCCTCAGGCTTCTGTGAGTCATTTGTGAGCATGTCGTTGCCTGCAAACTTTAAGAGCAGCTAATTGCTCTGAAGTAACTTGCTTGTCACATTGTTGCTGGTTACACTTACTTTCCGTATTGCTTACTAAAATCCACTGAAAGCAAGACAACCACAGTGTTTCTAGACCTTCTAAGTAGCTTTATGGATGTTTTCAGCAATTCCCATTCACCAAGTACTCAGTTCTGTTGAACAAGCTATAGATGGGATCTTTGATAAGCATCAGGTATCAGGTACACAGTTTCAGCATTGAAAAATACCTGTTGTGCTCCAGTTTATGAATGCTTTTGACTAAGTTGTCACAAACTCCAGAGTAGTGTTATGTTAAACGTTTGAAGCATATATATACACACACACGTACACACACACATATATATATATATGATTGTGTATAGGAGAAAATCAAAAGATTGCTTGCAGTACTGTCACACACCTTATAATGGATTTATGGGACAGCTTGAAAAGAAATAGACATTAAATATATAAGAATCACCCTCCTCTTCATGAGGCAAAGAGAAGAAAGCTAATATTACAGGAATAACAACATCTAGTCATGCAGGTAAAACCTTGTATTTGATATTCTCCATGTGTTTTTCTGTGTTATATGCTGGTTTGTTCTATGTATTTCTTCCCATGGCTGACCTTTGAACTTTTTTCTTTAACAAACTAGCTTGTTAAAGCTTTGTAAAGCTCATCCAAGTGAGGCTGAGCCTTGCCTCTTGTGTTACAGCCTTGTCAAATGAGCATCCTCTAAAAGGCAGACTCAAATAATGTTTTGCTGAAAAATTGCTATACACTTGAAGCTAATGTCATTCCATTTCTAGCATTTAAAAGGTCCTAAGTATATTTGAGAACCTCTTTTGTTGTCTTCATGAGCGCTGCTGAGACTGGCTTTTACTCCTGAATATGGATCCAGTCTGGGTTTTTGCTTTTTGTTTTTCTTTGAGCATACTTACCCACCATGATTTGCATCCTAGTGTGTTGGGGGTTTTGGTTGTTTTTTTGGCATTGGGTTCTTGGGTTTTTTTTCTGCCTGCACAGTTGGAAAAGGTAATCTAAATCCTGGGTCTTTCATCTTCTGCAGAGAGAGGCTGTCATTCCAAAGGAAGTGAAGTGCTTGTCAGCTGGGGGGCCACGAGAGCACCACATTCAGTCCCAGGGATAAAGATTGTCTATTTCTAACCATTTGTACAATGTAACATTTTTTAGTATTTTCTAGGATATTAATAAGAAAATCAGGAGGCTGCCAGCTATATTTGTGCAAATGTACCTTCAGTGTAATGTCCCTTTGCTCCCAGTGAACATTCAGTTCTGTGTTACACTGCATGCAAGTTACAAATGAGCATTTGCTTACAACCTAATTAAGCATAGCTTAGAGCAGTACTTAATTGCAACACTTCAAGTAATACAGAGGAACTTCAAGCCAATCTGGGTAACAAGAAATTAACTTTGTGCTCTGCCCAAGGTTGTGCTAGCTGCTGCGTCTGTGAGGTTTCATCATGTCTTGCCCTCTCTGTCCATGAAATAGCACTTGGGCGATCTTCAGAGGTCGCAGAAAAACCTTTTAGGATTTCAGTTACTTGCAGGAAATCCTGCAAGAAGTGAGACAGAGCATGATGGAGTCTTTCAGTGAGCAGAGAAATTGCCTGTGCAGCAGGTGCTGGCTTTGGGTGTCTCCAGCAGTTCATCCATCGATGTCCGAATGGCTTTGAGGTGAAAGAGTGCTGTGATGGCATAAAATCATTAAAATGAAACAGCTGAATGAACTTCACAGGAAGCTTTCTATATGTTACCTTTATCCCTCAAATAAATAAATAATCTAGTAGCTCTGAAGATGGTGAAATAAATTTTACAGCACTGTAAATATGCTCACATCAATTTCTCCGCTTTGCCTGTTTCCCAAGCCATCTCCAACATGCAGCTGTAAAAGCTGTGATGTTTAACTTGTCTATCAAAATGCTCAAGGATGATGTGCATGCAGAGGGCTTGTTTCATCCCTATGCCTGGAAGTACTAATAGCCCTCCATTCAAATACTAGCCATTAAGACAGGGGAGACCCTAATAAAATTCCAGCAAAAATAGTATAAAAAACATGTACAGTGTCAGACATGATTCAGAATGACTGCATTCTTTGAGTTTGCAGCAGTCCCTGCTTTCCAGCATAATTGAGTTCATCTCTACTACAGCTGTGTCTTTTCTGAACATATTAGCTGCAACTTAGTGGCAATATCTAGGTATGAGGACTGATGGATTGTAGGGAAATTAGTTAATTATCTTCATTTTTTTATTTTAAAATACATAAATGTAGAGAAGTAGAAAGTAATTTTTTCCTCCTAAATTATGTCGCAATATTTATATAAAATTTCAAACCAGTAAGGTCTCACTGAGTTCAAGAAATACATTAGAAATATTTGAAGAGAAGGTATTTAAAGTTTGATTGGATAGTAGCTCAGACTGCTTGGCTTAGACTTGCAGTCAATGCACAACTCTAACACTGATATGGAAGGACTTCTTCCATGATTTTTTGTACAAACCCAATTGTGTTGGTGCAAAACTTTTGCAAGGCCAGTTTTCTTACAGTCACTTAACAGATCTTTTGAATGGTTGTTGAAGAGTATTTCTTTGTGCTGGGCAATTCTGCTTTTTCACTACAACCATAATAAAGTATTTTTGAAGGACGTATTTGATTTTGCATAACACGGCTACAAATTAGGTTTGTATGCTGTAGCTGAACTACCAGTGTCTGGAATTAAATACCTGCATTGATTATTGATTCCATATTGAATTATAAAGGGTATTCATTACTGTAAGACAAACTTGGAGGTCTTTACTACAACAAAAAAGTACTAGGAATGGCCATGCTTTTCATATTATTTGCTGTGCAGTGGCATGTTTTTTGCTGCTGGAAAGTGGCATGTAGACCAGTGAACATATCCAGCATAGTTGTTTTGCCCACCTACAGAGAGCCCTTTTTTGAATCTCAGCTTGGAAGAAGTGGAGATAAAAAACTTTAACTTCAAAGGATGAATCTGGGATTTCTTGGTGAAGTAATCTTCACATTTTTGTGTCCGACTTCATATCATGAGTGGTCGAATCAGCAGTTGGCTCAAACTCAGGACAGAAGTCTCATAAAAGCTCTGTCAGGGAGTTGGGTTTAATCACTCTTAGGTTGTCAGAACCCTGCTGTCAGATCCCTGCTGTCAGATGCAGACATGGTAGTCCCAGCCTTTTACTGTCCTTCTGTTCACAGACCTCTTCAGGTAACTGCTTGCTTCCTATCAAGAGCAACTTAACAGCAACTGCTATTTTGGGAAGTTGTTGCATTCCATATTTTGCTTGATGAGGCTTATGGTCTGACCAAGGAACCTTCATGTGTGCTCTGTTCCTCCTCACCTCGTACTTGTGTTGCTTGTCTCCAGTTAATGGTGAGATAGGGAAGTACCTTTCGAGTGCTTTCATGCTGTCCTAGGGTAGCAAAGCTATAAAAGATGATAAATTCCACAAACTGCCTCTTCCTCTTTCCGCTGACCACAGCGGGAACATGAATGACTAGTGAAGATGAGATGTGCTTTGACTGAGGTGGCTAGTGACAGCTGAAATGACTGCCACCTCTGTGTAGTTCATGTGGAATGCAAACCAGGTAGTGATCTGTGATCGTGAAGAACCCTTCCTTCCCCTAAGTTACCGAGTTGTTTTATTAGGACTGAATCGGGCCTTGTTTCTAAGAGGGAAATTTTTGTTGACCATGTCTCTGAATCGCCAGTGTCTTCCTCAGTTCTCAGTGCTCAGACATTTGAGGTAGCCTTTTCGATAAAGGAGTATAGATAAGATATAGGAAGGGGATATAGACTCTCATGGACAGATAGTTTTAGCCTGTGGTGCTTGACACACAGTAGTGATGCCAATTTTCGAGAAAAAAATTTTTTTAGTAACAAATGGAAATCTGGGCTGGGGAAATATCTCTTCTTCAAGAGCCAGTAAGACCGTAGGGGAGAGCAATAGCAGGAGTTTCTAAGGTAGAAGGTTGTGGAACTGGACTGCCGTTTCAGAAAATAACTTGCCTCTGATTTTCTTTCTGATTTTGTAGTAGGGAAAGCTACCCTTAGCTCTTGTTTTGTGTAGAAAACCAAATGCAACAAACTCCAGTTGGTTTGTGAAGAAGGAAGGAGGATTAATTTCCCCAATTGGTTATCTTTGTAATGGACAACCAAAGTCATTAAGATCTCTTTCTGATGTTTTAGCTAGCTAAAAAAGCTGAATTTGTCATCTCAAGATGCTTTCCATGTTGAACCCCAGAATGAGGCTACCTGGTAATTTGTCTAATCCAGTCTGTACGTATGGAAAATAATGGTCTCTGCAGAGAGGATTAAGACATTTAGCTTAATGAGGCTCTGTCTGTGGAAAGGAAGTGTGTTATATCATGTTCGAAGAGGATGTATCTTTTCACTTATTTAAACAGAGTTTTCATGGCACAGCTGAAGGAAGTTCATGCACCAGCTATTTTGTTACACTTTGAAAAGTGAAATTCATTGGGTGCACAGGTTTGCAAAGCCTCAGTTAATGTGAGCCAAGCAAACTTGGGTTGTTTTGTGTACAGCTGGGTTCACCGAAAGAAGAACCTGCAGAACTCTGGAAACAAATTCACAAAACCACTCATTTCTTACAAGTTAACACTTTGGGTCTGGTCAGTATCTGTTATGTTGAAGAGTGTACAAGCAACACTTGAACCAAAAATAGTTTCAGTACCGAAGATTTTTTGTTAATACTCTGCAGGTAGCCAAAATGTTTTACTTTTACCATGTGTAATCTTGTGCGGGAAGATGGGGGAGTTGTGGAAGAAGCAAATGTTGTGACACTCTCCTATGCTGTACAAAAGGCAAGATAGATTTTCCTCCAGTAAGAAACCATCAGTCACCATCCAAAGCCACCAACCTTCTGAAGCTTGAAAAGGCAGTAAAGTTTTTCTTACGTGTAGAATTGTCTCTACATGAATGGAGAGTGGTAAGTAGTGAGGTTTGCTGAAGTCAGCAGATTTGGTTTGACACAGTTAGAAATGAATAATTAATAGCTAATATTAATCATTATTGCCAGTTATTAATACAATATGTTTTTAAATAACACTTCAAAATAAATCAGTTTTCTCATGTACAACTATGTATTTAGCCTATGAAATTCTACGTGGCAATTGAATGGAAGAATTAGATATTGAAATTTGAAATGTATATTTTAATAATATTGAAATGTATATTCAAGGATATATTTAAATGTGTGTTACTAGTTTACATAAATACAAGACTGCAGTAAGCACAGAGACTAAGGGAAGCAGATCTTAGTATTCAGATTCATATCAAACCCAAGCTACTGTTTGGGGCAGGAAGGGAAGGGAAAAACACTATTTACGTTCAAATGCATTTGATTCAAGTTTTGTCTAGAAGGGACTATTAAATTATTATGTTGCCCCGGACCCTAAGATCTTGAGATGTTTACATGTCTTCTGTTACATGTTGATCTAAATTGTACTTTTGCCCTTTAAGCCTAGCTTTCTTAAACCTGTACTTAGGTAGCTGGGTCTGTGAGCCAAGTGCACAACATTTTGAAGAATGTTTTATTTTGAAAGGGAATGGAGTTATGCACTCATGGAAATAGAAACTTCAGAATAAGAAAGATGTCCAAAGGTTGATCTACCTTCTGCCAGTCAATCTGGGGGGAAAAATGAGCTTGGGAAAAGGCATTTTCCTTTAATAAACCTGACACCAGTGCCTTTATAGTCTCTTTCATTTTCTTTGTGGTTCAGTTCAAGAAGGTTTCAATGACCCAGATTTTTCTCAGCATAATCCTAAAGAAGATCCATGATATAAATACAGAGCCATCAAAATCCTTTGAGAAAAAAATTACCATTCGTGCCAGAACAGAGATAAAGTTACTGGTATCTCTGCATGGTGGATTTCTTTAAGGTCTTGACAATAATTTAGGGAGGGGAGAAAGGGGCAGAAGGAAGCATGCTTGTAAGTAATGACTTTTATCTATAGCACGTAAAAATAGCTTCCTTGTCATTGCCTTTCTGAGTCTTGGAAATGGTTGGTTTCTCTATGATCAGATACAGTAGAAAGGCCACTGTTTAAAGATTCCCCACCTAATATCCTGCAGAATTGGTTTCTAGGGAGTGTCTCTTCTCTTAAAATATTCGCCCAATGTTTGGTCTTTTCCTCTGGGGATTTTTTTCATACCCATTTGCCTACACTAAACAAAGAAACTAGGCATGCGAGCTATTTGAATATAATTGTCTTTTTAATACAGGTAATTATTTTAAATGTTTAATGGGATCCTCATGAAAATTGTTACATAAACTTTTCAATTAGAGAGAAGGCTCTTTGATTGCATTTGTGTAAAATATTTAATTGGGTGGACAGCACAGAATACATACGTTAGGAAATTATCTCAGATTACCTGCTTTTAGGGGGATGCCTATAGGGAGGAGAAAGCTTTGCTTCCAATCAACTTCAAAGATAAGATAGCTTAATTGGAAGCTGACTGTGCCTTGACAGCTTCAGAGCAGCAGTGACTTCCATGTAAAATAATCTGAAGCAGATGCTGAATGAAGAAGTAGCATTTTCTTTCATGCAGGCTTTGGCATCAGATCTCTAGCATTATGTTATCTAGCTCTATATGAGGAAACATTTTTTTGTCATGACATTGATTTCAGCACACTACTTCACTCAGTGCCATGGTTTAGTTGCAGTGGTGTTAGGGCATGGGTTGGACTCGGTGATCTTAAAAGTCTCTTCCAACCTGGTGGTTCTGTGTGTGATTGTGTGTGATTGTGTGTGATTTATACCTGTACTGTTAAGTTCATCAGCCTTTGACAAACTAACACTAACTTAAAGGGATTTTTGAACCACTTTGGCTTGGCTTGGGAAAATAGTGATGAACAATCCTACAAAAAGACCCATTTAGGGTTCCTGAATTATGATCAAACTAGATCTTTTTTATGCATTTAGTTAATGTCGTGGTGGTTACGTAACTTCTCACTGTCTGTATAAGAGATTAGAGGCTAGAGAAACGGGCTGCAAGAAAGCTCATGAGGTTTAACAAGGGCAAGTGTAAAGTCCTCCACCTTTGGAGGAACAACCTCAGGCACCACTACATTCTGGGAGTCACCCAGCTGGAAAACAGCTTGGCAGAGAAAGACCTGGGGGTCCTGGTGGACTCCAAGCTGAATGTGAACCAGCAATATGCCCTTGCTGCCAAGAAGGCTGATAATATCCTGGGCTGCCGCAGGCAAAGCATCACCAGTGGGTTAAGGGAGGTTTATTCAGCACTGGTGAGGCCACATGTGGAGTCCTGCGTCCAGTTCTGGGCTCCCCAGCACAAGAGAGACATGGACATGCTGGAGGACATCCAACAAAGGCCTAGAGAGGTGATTAAGGGACCGGAGCATCTGTGCTGTGAGGAAAGGCAGACAGAGCTGGGACCGTTCAGCCTGGAGAAGAGAAAGCTCGGGAGCATCTTCTGAATGTGTATAGTTACCTTGAAGGAGGGTGCAAAGAGGACAGACCAAGGCTCTTTCCAGTGGTGTCCACTGGTAGGACCAGGGCACAAATGGCAACACACGATGTTCCCTCAGAGTATGAGGCAATACTTTTAACTGTGAGGGTGACTGACTGCTCTCAGTCACAGCCCAGAGAGGTTGTGAATCTCTGCCCTTGGAGATACTCCAAGGCACCTGGACGCTGTCCCGGAAGAAGGGCTCTAGGTGACCCTGCTTGAGTTACGGGGTAGATCAGATGATCTCCAGAGATCCCCTCCATCCCTCAACCCTATGTGAGCCTTTGATTGTTCTTAAACTTTTATAATGAAAAAAAAAAAAAAACCCTAAACTGAAAAATGGTTAAAGGTGTGTTGATCTTGAAACATATAATCTCTGTGTTATGTCTTTAATAATAAAGTTTGGAGTTACAAGGGTAAAGCTCCCGGTTAACTCATTTATAACTACTGAGTTTCTAAGAGTAATGTTTTTGCTTGCCTGGCATGTTCCAGCATTACCAACATAATCCACTTGAATATCTTGTAAGAATTCTATTAAAATTAACTTTAGGGGAGGGATTTCTATGTTGAATGTTTGGATCTTATTTGATTATGAACAGTACTGAAATTGAGCAATGGCAATCAAAGTACACCTAAATATCTGTTCTATGTCATATATTAGTAAAAATAGAGGAGCCAGTCGTCTGATTTATAAATTATGAGAACCTGGACCAGAGCACTTAGAAGATGATCTGTTCTCATGGGAAATCCTCAGCCTTGGAGGCACTAAAAATAACATCACTCAAATGCTTATTCAACTAGTCACAAGGGATAGAATGAAAGATTACCAGTTGGCAAAAAAGATGATGGAAAACATTTAAGGGCTGTGAAAAGAGGTTTATATGATTCAGTGCAGCTTTGCACTGAAATCTGTTTGATAAGCGGCAGCGGAATACTGATAACGATGTACCTGCAAAGGAGAAAGACGTGTAGTATGATGGGAAGGACTGGGTGGGGAGGGTGTATTGATGTGAGGGTAAGAGGAGCTGCTCTGGAATAGGTGTTGGTACAAAGCAGTGCTCACATCTCTGCACTGTGACCTGCAGCAGGAGATGCAGAGAGCTGACATGTTAACCTTCAGGAATGGGCGGAAGAGAGGAGCTGCAAGAGAGGAAGGATGGAGCAGTTTGTGATACTTCAAATCAGGCTGCTGAGAACTGGGGAGAGCATGAGAGAAGAGAGGAGAGGCTATTACTGTTCATCTGCTATGTGGCCACAGGTCCTTTAAAGCAACTTGTGTGTATGCCTGCTGAATGTCTTACTCATTGTAGCTTTAGCAAAGTAACCTTCTTTTTAAAAGTTGGCATAAATGCTGCAGACTTCAATCCACATAATACAATCTATAATGAGCTAACTACTTCACTTTTGAGCCACTGCTGCTCCAGGAATTAATGCCTGGAAACCTCAGTACATGTAGATGATAGGGGAGAGCTGGAGGACATTGTTGTGAGTAGGATTGTATAGAGGACCATTTAGTTGCCTTTGTTTCTCAGCTTTTGGTAAAAACGGGTTGATTCCTTTCAGTTCATAATAGGCTGAATACTAAGCTGTTTCTATAATGTCATGGCTTGCTTGTTCGGCATCTTTTTAATTAGTGACATTTCATTTAGTCCAAATTAAATATGCCAGATGTAGCTGATTTAGTGGCTAACAATGATGAGTGAGGGGAGGGAGAGCTAACATATAGCCGTCTGTTCTCAGGGAAGTTTTTTTTTTTATTTTTTTTATTTCTAGTTCCACAGGAGAAGTTGGAGTGGTAACCATGGCAGCAGGGAATTTGTCCCTGTAAGCTAAGCAAAGGGTTGGGTTGTGTGGGGTTTTTTTGTGTTTGTTTTTTTGTTTGTGGTGCCCCTACTCAGAGGAAGGGGTGTGCAAAGTGGTCTCGAGCAAGCCCTGGAGAGGGAACTTGGAAATAGATTAAGTTAGAGATGCTTGCTGTGGACTTAAACTCGAGAGTTGATCTTCTTGTAATGTGCACGGATGGATGGGTGCAGCAGTGAAGCAGAGCAGTGAGAGATGAGAATAATTTCTTGGTACCTTGGATCTCTACATTAGGTGTTTTGGGGTGGGGTAGTTAGACACTGTATGCTAATAAATTCCTTGTATTGTTGGTTTTGGATTTATGCCAATATTTTTCTCACTTTTTTCCCACTGAAAATGAATAATTCTTAGCAGGTTGGAAGAGAGTGATATTTGCATGGGGCTAGCTGTGTTCAAGAGAGAATATCCAGCTTAATCGTGGTGCCATAATCCTAGGTCTTACAAAAGCCCTGGAAACTTTTGCTATATCACACCCCTGTTTTCCTCTGATACTTAAATCTACCAAAAGTTAAACAGCGGAGCAGTTTCATGGAACAGTTTTCTTCCCATTAGAGAAATCACTGAAAATGAGAATTACACATGCCTTGGGGAGAGGATAACATAAGCTCTCTTCTTCCATTGACAATACTTTTCCTGGGTAGAGATCTGCAGGGGGTTAATTCTGGCCGCACAATCGATGCTTACACAGTTGCACAGAAATACCCCCCCGCCACCACCACCCCCCAGCCCAATGTGAGCAGCTCTGTTAAAAGCATTTATTATGTGCATGTGACAAAACGACCCATAAAACATCCTGAACGTTGCAGGCAGCAACAATTAGGTGATACTCGCTGCTTGGAATCGCCGGCTTCCAGAGCCGGTAGCTCAGGAGACGGGAAGTTAAGCAATATTGCTGAATACTGTACAGCGCGGAGGCAGCTGACAGCCGGGCATTAGGGATGCTCTGCCACGCTGCTGTAGTTAAGCCTGTCACCCTCTCCTTATAAAGCACCCTGCTGCTACTGTCAGAGCAGCATGAACTCAGCCCGATTGGAAAAACTGATTGTGGGTTGAGCCTGATGCTGTCGGGAGTGCGGGAAATTTGTATTTCCAAGATGTGCTTGAGCTTTTGGGATTTTCAGCACATGGAAGCCATTGTGCTGTAGATTTCATAGGGTGTTTATACTTTAAATGGTCATCATTCCTTGAGTGTCTGTAGATTACAGCCAGTTTTCATTAGGAGTCTTTCTCCATGTTTTGCCCTCTTTTTCCAGTAGCTTCCATTATCTTTTTCACTGCCCTAAGTTGTTCTCATCTTCATATTCTCACACTTAGGTTGATTGTAGCCCTTGTATTTTGTCTCCATGTGTTGTACCATACTTGATTCTTCTCTGATCTATGCACGTTGAATTCATAGAGGTTTTTCTTAAAAAGGTTCTTTTGTTTTGGTTTCCAGTTTCCCCTTCTCTCCTGGCATCTTTGGGGTAACTTCCTGCTCTGGGATGTCATTGCCTCACCAGGATATGTGTGTGTGTGTGTGTGTGAGGAAAAAAGGAACTCTTGTGAAGACAGATAATTGATTTAATTCATTTTAGCCTTCAGGGATGCAGAGAAAACCTTAGGAACTCTGCACTTGTGAGCACCGGGGAACAGATTTACAAGTCCTTAAATCCTTGGCTTTTTCACTCCTTGTGATTACTTTTTTGGGAGGTTGGAGGAACACACAGGAGTGGGAAGAGGGTCTATCTTTGTCTTCCCCTGTATTGCATTCTAAGTTTGTCATTTCTGTCCAGCCTTACAGCTTAATGCTTGCTTAGATTCCTCTGCTACCAGACTAGGTAAATTGGATTGCATTTGTTCAAGACAAATTTCATAACTACTCATTCTTAAAATAACGTGTTTGTTTTGTTGTGTCTGGACATTCCAAATATAGTTTATTTGGCATTGTCCCCTATTGTTGGGCTGCTGTTTTTGTTCTATTTCTGTTACTACATCAACCACAATCAAAATCCCAAGGTCTCATTTTATCACATAAGAGACAGTCACCACCCAAAAGGTTTTCCCACGCATTAGAAATGCATATATTTTCAAATGCTAATCCTCATTCTCCAAAGACATCTTTGAAAGCAGTCTCTAGTGCCTTTCCTAATAATATGTGGCTGGACTGGTACATGCAGATAGAGTGCTGGAGCCAGGTCTAGGTGTGCCTGCAGCCCTTAAAGGTGTTCCTGCGGAGGTCTGCTCTGCAACCTCTCTGCTCCTCTCTCCTCAGAAAAGCATGCAAGGGAAGGGGGATTTTGTGGACTACCCACGCGGAAGTTCTACTTGAATAATCGTAAATCAAAGTGGGAAGCCAATTGCATGTTGCCGAACCCTGTGCTGAAATGGCTTTTTGGCTCGTAGGGTGGCCTGGGCCCTAGATGACAAGGGCCTCAGCTGCAGTTGTCACAGTGTCCTAGTGGGAAAGAAGGAGCCATCCAAGTCTTGGGGACCTGTACCATATTCCTGAATCCTATAGGAAGTTGCTCTCTGGAGCCTTGTTGCACCCTCTGCCAAGCTTCAAATTAATGTGGTTCTTGTGGTTGGAAGCCTGTGCAGCAAGGAAGATGTGGTAATAATTCCTTTTCTACAGAGTAATTTATAATGGCAGAGCAATTTAAAATACTCAGTAACTAGCTTGGTTACTTAAGGATTTAATCAAGAAATTATTATGGTTTTTCTTTGCATTACCCATTCTAGGGTTGTTAGTGATTTAAATTGTGTTTGCAAGAACTTTTGTACTAAACCTTTCTCTTGGAGCAAATTCAGACAATAAATACATTCTGTAAGCACAGCTGAGGAAAATTTCAAACTATATACGGATAAATTGCACAATAAAATATATGAAAGATAAAGGTTAATGCCAGCAACATCATTTAATGCCTTTCATTACATAATCAAAGGAGTGTAACAGCGTCTGTAACTGTCTTTTTTTAATGTATGTAAAGGATCTTGAAACCAGAAAGGATTTTTGCATAAAAAGCAATTCCTGTTAGGAGGAGCTGTGTGGAGAGAAGGGAGCACATTTACAGACTTACAGTCAAAACTAACAGAAAATGCTGGAACAGTCTGGACCCCCAAATCCAGGACTGAGTGAGCTGGGGCTGTTGCTGCACTCCCTTCCTTCTGGTGTGGACTGTCAAAGCCTACACAAACTACTTCCCAAGCTTTCTCTCTTCCAGCATTCTGCAAATACCCTGAAGCTTCAGCAAAATTCATAAAGGCCTATTGTTACTCTTAGAAGGATTGAAAATTAGTCTTTCTCCTTTTACCTAAAAATGAGAGGCAAATGAGGAATTGAGTGGGAAGATGTGAAAATGTCAAACAGGTCAAATGATCTATCTGAACATCTGAACATTAAACCAAAGTGGGAAAGAGTTGAAACAGCTTTTGGGAATACTGTCACAAAATTGATGTGTTGTCTGTATGTAGGTATGTATCACTTAAAACTGCATTCCGCTATTTATTTTTAAAATATGGAAATTACAGGGTAGCAACTTAGAGTTTCCAAACCTTCAGCCTCTAAGTATGTGCACACACGTTGGAATAAATCTTTTGTTCATGCAGGCAGTGGTTATGTCTTGAAAATGTGCTCTGCACAGTCTTTCCTTCGGAGTATATTGCACAGTTGTATGTAAATAGCTGAGATTTTTGCAGATGCTTCGATGCAGTTGCTATACAATACTAAACCTGTACAGAGAGCAATACTTTTAGATTTAAGAAATACTTCAAGTTTTGAGAAGATACAAGCAGATAATTCAGTGCCTGCATAACAAATAACCATTTTCACATGCAGTTTTGAATTAGAGGAGGAAAAGCTTTGGCTTCTTAGTACAATATTCCTATTTTAAACTTTAATAGTACCCCAAATGTGCTCATTGTATATGTTCCTTTAAACGTGCTTTGTATACATGCAACATAACACACTTTGCTTATTTCTTTAAGCTCAAATGTCAACAATTGCAGTGTGTAACTGTGCTGGTTTTGACTGGGGTAGAGTTAATTTTCTTCTTAGTAGCTGGTATGGGGCCATGTTTTGGATTTGTGATGAAAGCAGTGTTGATCATTCCAGAGATGTTTTAGTCACTGCTAAGCAATGCTTACACAGAGGCAAAGTCTTTTCTGGTCCTCATCCCACCCCTCCAGCAAGGAGGAGAGTGGAACACAAGAAGTTCGAGGGGACACAGCTGGGACAGCTGACCCTAACTAACCCAAGAGAAATCCTGGACCATTTGGTGTCATGCTTGGCATATGAAGCTGGGGGAAGAAGAAGGACAAGGCAAGGGGGCAAACGTTTGAAGTGATGGTGTTTGTCTTCCCAAATCACCATTACTCATGATGGGCTTTCCTGGGGATGGCTGAACACCTGCCTGCCCATGGAAAGTGGGGAATAAATTTCCTGTTTTGCTTTGCTCACATGCATGGCTTTTGCTTTGCTGATTAAACTGTCTTTGTCTCAGTCCATCAGTTTTCTAACTTTAATCCCTCCAGTTCTCTCCCCCATCCCACTGAGGGCAGTAAGTGAGCAGCTGTGTGGGGCTGAGCTGCTGGCTGGGTTTAAACCATGATGTAAATAGTGCAGAGAGACATGTTTGCTTGATTAATGACTACAGTGGCCTGAATTCAGCCAACATAGCTTACAGCATCCAGCTTAAATCCAGAGTCAGGAGCCTTTGTCATGTGCTTTAGATGTTAAGTTGCTCCATCTCTCTCCCTTACTTCAGAAGGAGTGTAACTCTCCAAAATTACTGGGTGCATGTGTGGCTGGATGTTCATACATGATGGCTTCAGAAGAGCTAACCCTCCAAATACCAGTGCTGACTTGAACCCGGCGCTAATCTGCCCTGCCCTTCTCTGCCCACACCACTGTGATTCCCAAAACCTCTCTTGCTGGTACAACCCTCATGCAGTTTATGACTTCAGTATTGGTTTCAATGACCACTGAACATAAGATGATTACTGTGATTACCTTTCAGGTCAGGTTATTTCTCTGACCCTTGGAAATGGGTTTAAAATTCAATAGCCCAGTGAAGGGGGACAGAGTGAGGGTTTTGAAACATGGCCAACTAAAGTGGGGGTTTGTGGGATTTTTTTTTTAAGGTTGCTGTTCCGAATATGAAAATCAAAGACTTTAAGATCTTGATCGTACAACAGTTGTTCTCCTTTGTTGTTCATAGGCTTTTAAATGTGTACCTAAATATAGTATATGCCAGAGGAGAGAGTTAATGTTGCTATGAGAACCTTAACCTCAGCATTTCCAAGGGTTTTATGTGTATATGTAGAAGAAAAAAAAGCAATGATCAAATAACTCAGAGGTTTTTTTCTTTTGTAAGGAAGTGCCATCTTGTACTTGTGTATAAGTGATCTTATCCACGATGCATTGCTGTTACCGCTGCTGTTTGTCTGCAGGGCTATTTTCCTGCATGAGCAGTGCAACAGAGAAGGCAAAAAGAGCCATAGGGTTGACCTATATATTTATTTCATTGCAGCAGTTGAAATTCCCATGTCTTACAAAGCTGCCTTAATGCTGCTGGGCGAGTAAAGGGGGACTGGCTGGTGCTCCAGCATGTAGATGTGGTTGACTGAGTTGCTTTTGCCTGTCAGGTGTGCACAGAGCATGCTTAGAGGCCTTTCTTTTTCAAAGGTTTGTAACTTCAGGAAGCAAAACCTTCCTTTATTTGTTGCTTTTTCAACTAGGCAAATAGGAGTTCAAGGGTAGCCTGCAGGCAGAGCTTGAGTCTTCAGCAGCTTTGAGTTGACCGATCCTAATTGAAAGCTTCCCCATTCCTCCAGTGACTCCTCTGACTCTGCTCTTGTGAGCTGATAAGCTTTGATTATAGAAAGCTTTTGGAAAAAAGATCTCATCAAAACAGGGTTCCAGTGAAAACAGCAAGCGCCTGCCTGGTACATAGGTGCCTTCTGCAATAAATAGCTGCTTCTGCTTGCACAAGGTACATGCATACATTTCGGTTCCATTTTCCTTCTCTTTACCTCACTGATTGTATGATTCTTATGGCTGAACAGTCTTGATGAGTGAAATCGGGGGATGGAAGTCAAAACCTGCTGGACTGATTTTCAGTTTGTGCAGATCTTAGTAATGACTCTTCAGTGTATTTTAATGGCTTTCTGTGAAGTCTCTGATCTTCATCTCTTATTAAGGGAAACTCTTGAAGAACTAGTGTACTGAAACCTTTTAACCTTTTATTTATTAGATGTCAGTCAGAGGGCCTTCTGATAACTAGTGCTCTCTTCTTATGTTTGGAGTCATAACCCAGGATAACAAAGGTTGGTTTGCACTGATATAAATTACACTGTTTAATTTCAGATTGTAGAATGCAAATGTAGATCTGTTTGCCACTGAAGATTTTCAGCATAACATCATTTAAAAGAGTGAATTTCTGTGATGATTGTGTATAGTCATAGGTTTTGTTTTGAAGAAAAAGGAAAGAAATAGCACAAAAAGTGGAGAAGGAATGATGTGACCATCACATGACTGGTTTGGTTTTCTGGGTTTTGTTGTTTTTTTTTTCCTCCACATTCATAAAATATTTGCATTACTTGATACACACAAAATACTGCAGTGAGGTTGAGGAACTGAGGCTGAAAGATGAAACAGCCATGAAGATACTCAAGATATGCGACCCATTATATGAAACCACTGAAGTGATGAATATTAATGTTCTTTTAAATTTTTAATTTTTAAAGTCTTTTTGTCTTTTGAGAAAAGAAAAAAAAAGAAAAGGAAAGAAAAGCTTGGGGGAAGACTTCTTCCCAGAACAATGGTGCAGTCTGTTATCTGCTCCTTTGCACTGTAAAGCACTGAATGTTCAGCCAATATAGCGCTCTGGTTGGCTTAGCATTCTTAACCTTAATTTTGAATAGAAGGTGCCTTGTGCTGCTGACGTAATTAGGGCCTTTTGTAAATCACTGTTGCAGGCAGTCTGCTGTTGCATTTCACTGCATTTCTCTGAGAGATGCAGGGCAAAAGTGTCAGACTAACTTTTTGAACCTCTGATCAAGCTAAGTGTTTTCATTATTGGAGTATTTTATTCAGATGAATCCTGCTTCATTTCATTTATAGACAATAAGCCCCAATGCAATTCTGGAAGTGAAACAGTGTTTCTGCTGGAAGAAGTTTGAATAGGGAGCCCTTAACATCTTAAAGTGGGAGGTGCTTCCTTAAAAAAAAAAAAAAAAGGGACAAAATGTGAGAGAGTTGGATTTGACCAACTGACTTTAAATTCAGTCCCCTCTGTGATACAGGAGTACTGTTATCTGCATATTTTGTCACAGAAACTGTCAGAAAGTTGGAGGTGAAGCTTTGTTGTCAAGCTGGTTTCGTCTTTGTGGTTATATGTCATAACTCTGCAGCGGTGTGTGGGGGCATAAAATCCCCTTACCTTCCATGTAAGCCTCTTAGGGGCTGTTGCACTCCTGCCTCTGCAGAGGCACAGGGTTTCATCTCACTTCTGCCTCTCTTCCGTCCCTCGGGGCAGGGTTCAGCTCAGGCCATTACATCCCCTCCTGATGCAGTGTTTTATATCTGTGATGTCAGTGGTGATACATGGCCTTGCACTGTCCTTGATGGCAAACACAGCACTATTAATAGTGAAGTTAACTTGCTCGTCGCTGCCCACCCACTGCACTCCGGTCCCTGAGCTTTAAAGGCACTGTTAACACCCCAAGGGCTGCCGGGTCCCACAAATGAACATGTCCATGTTTGTAAGCCAGCTCCCATAGTGGCTGTGGTGTGGGGATAGCGGGTGCTGCGTACAGGGCCTGGCTCTCTGGAGGAGGGAACATGGCATTACAGTAGTCGCACACCAAACTGCAGCGTTGGGTACCCAGTAGTTTGAGATGCTGTGGTACTTCAGGGGGGCTGGCATCGGCATCAGCTCAGACTCTGGGCAAGGAGGGGGAGGGTGGGACACGTACCCATGACCCCTTTACTTCATACCGAGAAAGCACAGCATGAATGATCATAAAAGACAGCTGCAGCTTTCTTCCAGTGGCCACACGGCATTAAGGCTTTCCATGCTTGGGAACAGAGAAAAGTGTGGTGGTTGTCTTACAGCTCTCTCTTTTCTACCTGCACGGGCTGGAGAGGCACCCTCAGCAGAACAGCTTTGCCTCTCTACTGGGACTTGGCACTGGCAATGATCAGGTGCAGCCTCTCCTGTATCACTGCCTTGTTCCCAGCAGGAAAGGAAAAGAGGGGGGTTTGTCCTCCAGGTTTTGCAAAAGCGGCTATTGCTGTAGCGTATTCCTGATTCGGGCTCCCTGGTGAAAGCTGAAGCAGGGAGCAGAGGGCTCCTCAGATTCTCGTGACTAATGAATGAATGATGTCACCAGGTTGGTTCCCGAGGCAGGAAATCCATCCAAAATAGTTCAGTTTCAATACAGAAAGTGCAGTTACACGCACAGAGTCACAGAGTAAGCTGAAAGTAGAAAGGAATTCTTTCATCACCAAGTTTTCGGTTTTGTCACTCCTTTCCAGTCTATGGCTACACTACAAAAAGTAGAAGAAAAAAAAAAATATCAAGCGGGTGTTAGTCCCTCCCATTCCCCACTAAAACAAAAAAGCCACTACTTTCTGTCTTGTTGCTTGCTGGCTTTTCGGTGTGCTTGCCCATCCTGGGAGGGGACACGAGAGCTGCGCTCCCCACTCGCACGCTGCGATGCGATGCCCGCGGGGTGCCTCGGGCATCCCTCCACTCGTGTTCTCCCGTCCCACGGGCGCGCTGCCGAGTGACGGAGCGGGCCGGGACCGCTGCGGGTGTGATGCGGGGCTCTGCTGCGACACGGGGCTAGTGACACAACAGAGACTTGCCCGCAGGACAGAAAACGGGAGCACCCCCACGCCAAATTCCTGCGTGTGCGAGGATGCCTCTGGCTTGGCTAAGCGTTGGCAGGAGCGCAGCCGTTACATTGCACAGCACGCATGCCTTCCCCAGAGCAACCGGGATTCCCCCTCCTCTCCTCTCCAGAGCCCACTTCGGAAAGAGCTGGCTCATCCCTGCTGTCAGATGAAGCCGTTTCCTGAACGCGCGGGTTTGAGTCACTTGGGCTGGATGAGGCTTTAACTCCTCCCTCACTGGGCTCGAATTTGTGCGTAGCCGGGGCACCGGGGAGCGGGGGGGTGGGGGCGGCGCCGGCCGTGCTCGCTCGCCCCCGGCCCGCTGGCACGGCCGGGGCCCGGAGC